>OY776113.1:58442130-59042130 GCA_963675035.1 Allygus modestus
TTGACAATGGACGCTATAGCTAACGAACTACACCGGCCTGCCAGGAGAAATTATCCCAGGCGTAAAGTTACTCTTCCCGGACTATACCAGGCTGACCTAGTTGAAATGAAGCCTTATTCCAGAGTCAATAAAGGGTTCAAGTACATATTGACAATGATTAACTGTTTATCCAAACTAGCTTTTGCCGTTCCGTTAAAAAACAAGTCAGGGCCAGAAGTGGCAAAGGCACTCGCTCCTATTTTAGCTAAATATAAAATGACGCATTTCCAAACAGATCAGGGAACAGACTTTTTCAATAAACACGTAAATGCTTTAATGAAAAAATACAAAATCAACCATTATCATACATTTTCTGAACTTAAAGCTAGTATAGTGGAAAGATTAAACAGAACTATCAAGACAAAAATGTACAAGTTATTTACTGCCCGTGGAAGTTACGAATGGTTAAGTATTTTACCAAAAATTTTAAATTCTTACAACAATACAAAGCACAAGACTATAGGTATGAAACCACGGGATGTCAAAAAAAAGCACTTTCAAGATATTCTGAATAGAATAAATAGAGTTGGCAACGCAAAAAATCTTAAACACAAATTTAAGGTAGGTGACATTGTTAGAATCAGTAAAACCAAACGAGTGTTCAAAAAAAGCTATTTACAAAATTGGTCAAATGAGACGTTTACAGTATACGCGATTAAACCAACAAGACCAGCAACATACATATTACAAGACAACAGAGGAGAGATACTTAAAGGAGGGTTTTACGCTGAAGAACTTAGCAAGTCAAAAACAGGTAATGTTTACTTGATTGAAAAAATCTTAAAGCGGAAGGGTAATTTAGCACTTGTTAAATGGTCTGGTTTTCCTTCTTCTCATAATTCTTGGATAAAGGTGAATGCACTAACTCCTGGGTCATCGCACTAATGTCCAACAAAGCGTAAATCCTGCACGTGTGCCGCTAAATGGGAAAAAGTTTCATGTGAAACCCGCATAAAAGCCCGCATGTCACTCTACCGTGAAGTGATTACTTAAAAAGCAGAGCAATTAGTAGTATGTAACCAGTCACAATGCGGGTTATTAAGCAGAAAGTCAAGTTCTCTGTAAAAAACTTTGACAATTATTTCTCGGGGGCCGGAATGGTTAAACAGAACAAACATGGCGCTTTACTGCCAGATTCAATACGTTGTATAATCGCGGGGCCGAGTTCCTGTGGGAAGACCAATGTTTTATTTAATTTATTATTTGACCCAAACGGTCTAAGATTTGAGAATATCTATATATTTTCAAAATCCCTCTATCAGCCTAAATACAAATTACTTAAACAGGTTATGCCTAAAGAGGTTGGGTATCATGAATTTGACGATAATAGTTTAGTTATACACCCAAATCAAGCTAAACCAAACTCTATAATGATTTTTGATGATATATCGGCAGAAAAACATAATAATATACGCAACTTTTTTACTATGGGGAGACACAACAATTTAGATTCATTCTATCTGGGACAGACATATAGTGCTATTCCCAAGCAGCTGGTGAGGGACAATTGTAACTTTGTTATTTTATTCAAACAAGACGAAATGAACCTAAGACATGTATACAACGATCATATCACCACAGACATGTCATTTGAAAAATTTAGAGAAATATGCGCTCAGGCGTGGCGTGACAATTTTGGATTTCTAGTTATTGACAAGACTCTAGATCCATTTAAGGGAAGGTACAGAGTGGGAATGGACACTTTTATAGCAGAGGTATAATGGTACGCATCTACTATTATAATGATTTAAGGGGATTTGATAAGAAACTTCATAACGTAAGGTCTAACCTGTGTTCTTTTTATTACAAGGACAAAAATAAGTTCTGTAGTAATTATTGCAGTAGAAAGGGTAAACACGGCCATCCCTTCAATAACAGATGCTGGAGACATAAAAAACCTCCAAGCACTGCGAGGCTACCACCTGTAGTTTTATTAATGATATCTGCGAGTGAGAGAACTTATAATAGAGATACTTGGTTAAACTTTTTACAAAAGTGTGAAGAACAGAGTGTACCCTTAGAACTAGTGATTTATCATGAAGATATGAGAAATTCAACAGTGAGAGACCCCCAAAATTTAATATCTAGATTTAGACCCTTTCCGGATATATTTGGTAAAGTATTGCCTTTAAGAAACCTGCATGGTAGTATTAATTTTGCTCAGATAGTTTTAAAAATGTTAGAGTATGGTTGCAAAATACCTCACGCGGCCAGATGTATAGTTTTGACAGAGAGAACTATACCCATCAGGTCCCCTGTCAAAATTTATAAAATGGCTTTATCCCTCAAATGTTATATTGACATTAGTTATAATACAGCCTGGGGGCCAATTCCTGA
This sequence comes from Allygus modestus, assembly GCA_963675035.1. NCBI lineage: Eukaryota > Metazoa > Arthropoda > Insecta > Hemiptera > Cicadellidae > Allygus > Allygus modestus. The sequence goes on from OY776113.1 coordinate 58,444,507, forward strand.
CGATACTCCCAAAGGGCCGAGGGGTAAACCTTTTGCTGCTGTAAATAACTACTGCCAAGGATTATATACTACAGAGTTTTTAAGAGCAGCCCTGCCCACAGTGGCCTCACAGTGTGAGAGATTTGGTATTAGTTTAAAAAACGGTGTATATAGAGTGACAAATCAAACATTATTTGAACAGTGGAAAAAATTTACTGGAACCAACCCGTGCGAATTTTGGCTTCTTAACTCGTATTTAATGTACAACAGACATCATGACAAACCATTGAGAATGTTGAGCAAATATATGCAAAAAACCATTGAGAACGACAAGTACATAGTAACACATGTCTCACAATGGAGGGACAATGTAAAGCGAGCCTTTGTTTTTAAAAGTTACACAAATCGTTATATAATACCGAGACACAGTCTTGTAAGGGAGGAAGCTAGGTATTATAAAGGATTAGACTTGAGCGCCGGTATTTCGCTTCTAGATGTTACGCGTTACATGAAAAGATGCAAAATGCGTGCCTTGTTTTTCAGGCAAGTCGAAATGCCTTAAATTTAAACGTGTTGGTTTAAATATATCATTTGCGACTATGAAGCGAAACAGTAAGCAACTGACTAATCGACTGATACAGCTGCGTAATGCTATTAAGAGAAAGTATAAAATGTTTAAGGAAGGATCCGAGGAAAGTGATATTATGCTTGAGAAACAGTATAAACCAATTATTCAAGAACTTAGAAAAACAAACACAGCAGACATAAAAACAGAACCTGAAACAATTAAAGAAGAGCCAATGGACTATAGTACGACAGATGATGAAGCTGAATTTATACCGCAGAGTGTATCTACGCCTGAAAGCAGTGGGTTAAAACAAATTGTATCGACTCCTTCGGGACTGGAAACAGCGTCGCGATATATTGAAAGTCAGTTTAGTAATCCCACGACAGTGAGATATATGACAATGCTTTTAAAGGATGCTAGCGGTAAGGTCCGAGTAATTGATCATGACTATGGCCCTAGATACGAAGGCAGTACTTTAATGATGGGAGATAAGGTGTTAGACTTTGACAACGATGGAACTATACTAATAAACAACACAAGGTATAGTCCAAGCGAAGGCTCGTATTCGTTAAAGTCAACAATCCCTGTAGGGTCCCTGTTGAAAGGGAACATTACTGATTTATCATCACCTGAATGATCCAAACCAAGGGCATGTCCAATTTCATGAATCAATGTTAAATAAAATGAAATTTTTCCATTTCGTGGTAAATTCATAGTAAAATCCCAGTTTTCTTCCGAATCAAAGTGTATGTCCGTTTGGTTATAGCCGATATGAGGAAAATACCCGTGAGCCAAAACTAACCCTGGACCATCAAAATCATAGGGACAATTATCCTGTCTCGAGTAGAATACATGTTTTCTAGATGTTGAAAATGATATGATTATTGTGGGATTATTTATGTTTTTTTTAAATGTTAAATTCGCGTGTTTGGCCCATACGTCAAAAGCTTTCTGTATCAGGTCGGGGTGTTGAGAAGGGCCGTATTGATACCAGGTTATTTCTGTAGTGTTCCACTTTCTATTGGGTAAAGCTGAGAATGGTAATATATTGTCGCGATGGCCGCACCTAGGCGTTCCCATGAGGGCCAATGTATCGTTATCAAACACTCCCGTTGGTTCAAGACGAAAGTACTCTTGAAATTGTCTTACTGCAGAAGTAATGTTTTGTGTCAAAGCGTTTTTCTCCAAATACCCGTAATAAGTTAGAAAATCTACCGACTTGTTGCACGAGGCAAGAGGTAGAAAAATCAATAAAACAACCCGCATGTTGAGTGGATCGGTGTAGACTAATTAGTGTTTGCCAGTTAATGTGTTTTTAAACCGGATCCCGTCCTCAGGAAACTGGGGAAAGGGTCCGTGTCTATAATTTCTTCTTCATCATCATCATCTTTATTACGAAATTGTCGTGTATTTTCGTCTAAAAAGTATTTATTAATAACATTTAATCTTACCCACGTGTCCTTGTCTGTCTGTATTGGAGCTCCTAAGGTATTGTAAATGTCAAATAAAACTTTACTCAATAGTCTTACAATATAATTTAAGTTTAATACGTCTTGAAAATCTGTAGGATCCGCGCAATTTTTTATTTGTTTTGACTGACAATCATAAAAAGTGTTATCTACCAGCATTAAGGCTGATTTTAACATCCGAAAGTTTACAGCGTCATATTCTTGTTCGCCATCTCGCACGTCTCTTAGTATTTTGTTCCCTAAGATATAATGTTCTCCTGTAAAAGGAATACATTTGTAGTCTACGTAAAATTTTGTGGCAGCATCATCAGAATTTTGTGGTGATTTTACATGTCGAATAACACATTTATTAGCGTCAAAATACTCTTTTTTTCATCTAAAATTAAGGTATTGTCACACATAAATCTTTTAGTCACCGCGTCGTTATCCTCTGCAGGTCTTTTTAAATTACATAATCGCTTATTTTGTATATCGTAATCACCGTCGGGCGTTAAATTAAAGCCATCACCCTTGGGACCTTTGGCGGCCTCACCTCGGGATTTTCGGCTACTACGTCCAAACTTGTCAATAGTCATTATAATAATGCTTTAAATCTGCTGTTCCCCGATCCTTTTATGTAACCAGCCTCTCTCAGTTCCTCCACGATACTTAGTATTTCATTGCTATGGACTCTGTTTCCAGTCTCCGTTGACATGGCAATGTGTCGTAATCTGTCCACCAATTCATTGGCATCATCCCAGTGTATAATGTCACGAGATCGTGCATTCTTCCACGCTAAACCTTTGCCCGCTTTAACCGGGAATAGGTCTTTAATAATTCTTCTGTACTTTAGATTTTTGTCCCTTCTAATTACATTGTGGAATTTGTATCCTTTCTTGTGTGCGTTGGTGGCAACAATAATACTCTTATAGGTCTTAAGGTCTTCTTCGTTGTATATTTCCTCGTCAGGGGTTCTTTTAAATATTAGCTCATACAAGCCTTCGCTTGGACTATACCTTGTGTTGTTTATTAGTATAGTTCCATCGTTGTCAAAGTCTAACACCTTATCTCCCATCATTAAAGTACTGCCTTCGTATCTAGGGCCATAGTCATGATCAATTACTCGGACCTTACCGCTAGCATCCTTTAAAAGCATTGTCATATATCTCACTGTCGTGGGATTACTAAACTGACTTTCAATATATCGCGACGCTGTTTCCAGTCCCGAAGGAGTCGATACAATTTGTTTTAACCCACTGCTTTCAGGCGTAGATACACTCTGCGGTATAAATTCAGCTTCATCATCTGTCGTACTATAGTCCATTGGCTCTTCTTTAATTGTTTCAGGTTCTGTTTTTATGTCTGCTGTGTTTGTTTTTCTAAGTTCTTGAATAATTGGTTTATACTGTTTCTCAAGCATAATATCACTTTCCTCGGATCCTTCCTTAAACATTTTATACTTTCTCTTAATAGCATTACGCAGCTGTATCAGTCGATTAGTCAGTTGCTTACTGTTTCGCTTCATAGTCGCAAATGATATATTTAAACCAACACGTTTAAATTTAAGGCATTTCGACTTGCCTGAAAAACAAGGCACGCATTTTGCATCTTTTCATGTAACGCGTAACATCTAGAAGCGAAATACCGGCGCTCAAGTCTAATCCTTTATAATACCTAGCTTCCTCCCTTACAAGACTGTGTCTCGGTATTATATAACGATTTGTGTAACTTTTAAAAACAAAGGCTCGCTTTACATTGTCCCTCCATTGTGAGACATGTGTTACTATGTACTTGTCGTTCTCAATGGTTTTTTGCATATATTTGCTCAACATTCTCAATGGTTTGTCATGATGTCTGTTGTACATTAAATACGAGTTAAGAAGCCAAAATTCGCACGGGTTGGTTCCAGTAAATTTTTTCCACTGTTCAAATAATGTTTGATTTGTCACTCTATATACACCGTTTTTTAAACTAATACCAAATCTCTCACACTGTGAGGCCACTGTGGGCAGGGCTGCTCTTAAAAACTCTGTAGTATATAATCCTTGGCAGTAGTTATTTACAGCAGCAAAAGGTTTACCCCTCGGCCCTTTGGGAGTATCGTCAGGAATTGGCCCCCAGGCTGTATTATAACTAATGTCAATATAACATTTGAGGGATAAAGCCATTTTATAAATTTTGACAGGGGACCTGATGGGTATAGTTCTCTCTGTCAAAACTATACATCTGGCCGCGTGAGGTATTTTGCAACCATACTCTAACATTTTTAAAACTATCTGAGCAAAATTAATACTACCATGCAGGTTTCTTAAAGGCAATACTTTACCAAATATATCCGGAAAGGGTCTAAATCTAGATATTAAATTTTGGGGGTCTCTCACTGTTGAATTTCTCATATCTTCATGATAAATCACTAGTTCTAAGGGTACACTCTGTTCTTCACACTTTTGTAAAAAGTTTAACCAAGTATCTCTATTATAAGTTCTCTCACTCGCAGATATCATTAATAAAACTACAGGTGGTAGCCTCGCAGTGCTTGGAGGTTTTTTATGTCTCCAGCATCTGTTATTGAAGGGATGGCCGTGTTTACCCTTTCTACTGCAATAATTACTACAGAACTTATTTTTGTCCTTGTAATAAAAAGAACACAGGTTAGACCTTACGTTATGAAGTTTCTTATCAAATCCCCTTAAATCATTATAATAGTAGATGCGTACCATTATACCTCTGCTATAAAAGTGTCCATTCCCACTCTGTACCTTCCCTTAAATGGATCTAGAGTCTTGTCAATAACTAGAAATCCAAAATTGTCACGCCACGCCTGAGCGCATATTTCTCTAAATTTTTCAAATGACATGTCTGTGGTGATATGATCGTTGTATACATGTCTTAGGTTCATTTCGTCTTGTTTGAATAAAATAACAAAGTTACAATTGTCCCTCACCAGCTGCTTGGGAATAGCACTATATGTCTGTCCCAGATAGAATGAATCTAAATTGTTGTGTCTCCCCATAGTAAAAAAGTTGCGTATATTATTATGTTTTTCTGCCGATATATCATCAAAAATCATTATAGAGTTTGGTTTAGCTTGATTTGGGTGTATAACTAAACTATTATCGTCAAATTCATGATACCCAACCTCTTTAGGCATAACCTGTTTAAGTAATTTGTATTTAGGCTGATAGAGGGATTTTGAAAATATATAGATATTCTCAAATCTTAGACCGTTTGGGTCAAATAATAAATTAAATAAAACATTGGTCTTCCCACAGGAACTCGGCCCCGCGATTATACAACGTATTGAATCTGGCAGTAAAGCGCCATGTTTGTTCTGTTTAACCATTCCGGCCCCCGAGAAATAATTGTCAAAGTTTTTTACAGAGAACTTGACTTTCTGCTTAATAACCCGCATTGTGACTGGTTACATACTACTAATTGCTCTGCTTTTTAAGTAATCACTTCACGGTAGAGTGACATGCGGGCTTTTATGCGGGTTTCACATGAAACTTTTTCCCATTTAGCGGCACACGTGCAGGATTTACGCTTTGTTGGACATTAGTGCGATGACCCAGGAGTTAGTGCATTCACCTTTATCCAAGAATTATGAGAAGAAGGAAAACCAGACCATTTAACAAGTGCTAAATTACCCTTCCGCTTTAAGATTTTTTCAATCAAGTAAACATTACCTGTTTTTGACTTGCTAAGTTCTTCAGCGTAAAACCCTCCTTTAAGTATCTCTCCTCTGTTGTCTTGTAATATGTATGTTGCTGGTCTTGTTGGTTTAATCGCGTATACTGTAAACGTCTCATTTGACCAATTTTGTAAATAGCTTTTTTTGAACACTCGTTTGGTTTTACTGATTCTAACAATGTCACCTACCTTAAATTTGTGTTTAAGATTTTTTGCGTTGCCAACTCTATTTATTCTATTCAGAATATCTTGAAAGTGCTTTTTTTTGACATCCCGTGGTTTCATACCTATAGTCTTGTGCTTTGTATTGTTGTAAGAATTTAAAATTTTTGGTAAAATACTTAACCATTCGTAACTTCCACGGGCAGTAAATAACTTGTACATTTTTGTCTTGATAGTTCTGTTTAATCTTTCCACTATACTAGCTTTAAGTTCAGAAAATGTATGATAATGGTTGATTTTGTATTTTTTCATTAAAGCATTTACGTGTTTATTGAAAAAGTCTGTTCCCTGATCTGTTTGGAAATGCGTCATTTTATATTTAGCTAAAATAGGAGCGAGTGCCTTTGCCACTTCTGGCCCTGACTTGTTTTTTAACGGAACGGCAAAAGCTAGTTTGGATAAACAGTTAATCATTGTCAATATGTACTTGAACCCTTTATTGACTCTGGAATAAGGCTTCATTTCAACTAGGTCAGCCTGGTATAGTCCGGGAAGAGTAACTTTACGCCTGGGATAATTTCTCCTGGCAGGCCGGTGTAGTTCGTTAGCTATAGCGTCCATTGTGAAAATAACTTATTTATTCGGTAAACATTAGTTTTATACCAGTGTTTGTTTGAATGGGGTTTGAGACCATTCGTGCAGTTAGCACCCAGGTTAAACCTTTATTTCGTGCGTGAGCCAATCCAGGTTATTACTGGTTGACGCCCAGTACAAAATAAAAGTCCTCTCCCTTTGAACAGACAAGTGGGAAGAGTTTTTTATTTGCTTTATATTTATTTGCTTTTTTTTTGCCCACCGGATTGTTTTAAGGAGTAGCCTGGGTATTGGCCAGGCTTCTCAATGTACAAATCCTTCATTCACCCGAGGTCGGTTCGATTGAGTAGTCTGGTGTTGGCCAGACGCCTCTAATCTACTGGACCCCTCATTCACACATGAGCTATTCAAAGGAGCAGTCAAGCGATTAACTTGACTGTTCAATCTACTTGGCTCCCTTTCAGGTTTACGGGGTTTTTAGTCACCCACGCCAGTGACCTTAATTCACACACACACATTCATACAGTGGGACTTAGGCATTATCTAACACATGTTCAACAATATTTACAAAGTTATGTGAGGTGAGGATGTTATTATGAGCAGAATCAAAGTGCATGCCATAACTCCTCATCAACTCTTTAGCTTTATTTACAACATTTATCCCGTTAGGGACAGATGATTTTACAAAGCAAGGTACAAAACCTTCCTCCTTTGCTTTATTTAAAGCCTTGTGAAAACTCACTTTTTGAGTACGAATACACTTGTATTCGCAGACTCCGTACAACTGCAACATTGTGTCTTTAATAAGAATACACAATACGTGGCTAAGGTCTTCCTCTTTAGGAAAAACTGCCAGTTTAGGTGCTTGGTCAGTTAACATTTTATTTATAGATTCTTTTTCTTTTTCCAGTTGTTTGTTAATTTCCAGTGATTTTGTAAGTGATTTTAACAACTGATTATTCTCCTGTTGGATTTTATACACTCCATATTTTCTTATGGAAGGCAAGACTTCACTTGTAACCCATCTTTTGAATGCTTTAGCTTCTGGTTTCAAGGAGCGCAAAATAAGAGAATACAAACCAGATTCATTGATGAAGTTAGACTGATCTTGAAAGTTAAAGGGGGGGCAGTCGACTGCCCCCCCTTCGCTTATTATGTTTAAAGCGTTACACTTGTCTTCCTCATCAACATTTACCCGCAATGCCTGTTTTGAATCTTGATAACCCAAGATTTTAGCAACATCTTTTGCTTTAAACCAAGGATTGTTTTCTCTGTCAAACAGTACAGCAACGGGTTGATCATTAAAAATATAAGCGGTTAAGTGAGACATTTTTATTTGTATCGCTGGAAGCTCTTACCTGTGCAGGCGCAAGGGGCAGAGTGAAGTTAACTCTTGAGAATAAAATGCGCTAAAAAGTATCGACCAATCAGGGCGCAGAACGCTAATTACAACCAATAGAATGCATTTTTATTATAACCAATTACAGAGCAGTATTTTAACAGGTTACAACTAGTTGTCAGGTTTTTTAAATTTAATTAACACATGGTGCACGTGTTCTTTATTAAATTTATCATAAATTGTAAGGTCAATGCATGGGCGATCTTCCGGTTCGCCCCACTCGTCATTTAACACAAATGAGTCAGTCAGACATCCTAGTTTTTTGTACCGCTGTCAAAATAAATGTTATATTCTAATTCATCGTACTTGGAAAATTTAGCTACTTTTTTTCATAACCCTTTCTTTAGAGAATCCGCTATTTAGCATCGCCTTACCACTCAAAAATTCAACTTCTATCCTGTCAAGGTCTGCATTTAATGGTAATTTTAATGGTTTTCCTTCAAATTTTATTTTTCGTACAGGTCTTCCGTCACAAAATATATTTATAAAGATCCAACCAATATTTTGTTCCCAATCCTCCTCCTCACACATTGTACAGCAAACTGACACATGTCTGATCGCAACCAAAGTTGGATATTATATGTACAAAGGGGGGGCAGTTGACTGCTCCCCCTTGGGGCGGGGTGGGGGTTACTCCAATCTTTGACTCTTTTGATATCCGTAAGGTAAAGTTTCATACTCGCCCTCGAGCCTCCTTTTTGGTCCTGTAATTCTAAACTTTTTAATTTCACTCACTGTTACAATATTTTTGTCTTTAGCTCTCCTGATTCTATTCTCTTCAATTTCTAGTATCTCTTTTGTTTCACCGAGGACCATCTTTTTTAGAGCTTCAAAGTTTAGCGTTTCGGAGGTTTTCATGTTTAATGTTAGGCCCTTGAATTTACAAACTGATTCTAACTTTTGTTTTTTGGTTGACCAGACAAGGTAAGCGTAAGTCTTTGGTCCCCCAGAAACAAACTCTACAATATAAGAGCCGGGCCCGTACTCGCTTGCCAATTCGTCCGTCATTTCCCCGAGGTAATCTCCCGTAGGGACTCTGTACAAACCACCACGGTATACGTACAAGGTCGAGTCAGTATCATAGTAAATTACTTGGCCTCCTAAAGCATCTAGATGTTCATACAACTTTAATCTAGCCTGGGCTGTAGTGTAGGCCGCAATCACAACATTTACATTTCTCAAAGGTTCCCCAACCTCTTCGAGATACTCCCAACTAACAACCACTACCGTCTCATTAACTATCTGAATCCTGTTGACTTTTACTTCTGGGTTTGTCATCATTTCAAAGAGTGTTTTGGGATCTCTTACAATCATTGCCTTAGTTTGGTTCTCCCTCTGTCCGAATTTTCCCCAAAATGAATTTAACATTAATTTTGCCAATTGCCTCAAACCCCCGTTTTTAGCAATTTTGTCTTTGTCTAATTTAACTCCCTCGTGTTGGAAATAGTCTGAAATGTACTTTTCTTTATCATGTTAAGTCTTACACCAAGCGGGATAGCCTGAGGCTTCCTGCTTGATTTTTAAAAATTGATTTATAAAATTTGTAAACAAACCTCCGTTTTCATAAGTGCTACCTCGTACTCCCACAACTCGTACATGTCCAGCACAACGTAACCTTTCTCTATAGCTTTTCTAATTTCATCCATGGTCCATGTTCCTACCATTGCCCTTTCCTCACTCTCATGTTCACAATCTTCTTGGTTTAATGTTTACCCACAAGTTTTACACAAAAAAAACATTAATTTATTATTCATTTTAGCGGGGAGTACGGGATGGTAGAGATCTCGAGGTGGCAGAATCTTACATTTTAACAATCCCTCTACCTGCATACCTCTCTGCCTGCACTCCCTATCTCCCACATAGATTGTAGGGTGGCCTAAAGGATATTTTCCATATTTATTTACAAACGGATAAAGGGAGCAAACATCTACATACTGGATTGTTTCTCCCTCTTTACATTTATGATATGTTTTTGTATTGCCCGTTCTGCCTCCAAAGAACGCTTGCCTAGGGTCAAGGGGAAGATTGTTGAGAATCGGAAGGTTATTTAAATGTTTAAGTTTGTTATCTTTTTTTAATGCTCTAAATTCACACTCCCACATTTCTATAGTTTCGTAGTCACTCATTTTTGCCATTTTTTTCAAAGTTCTTTCATACCTTAAGTCGAGTGAATCAGAGGGATCCTCCTTCAGAGGAGCCTCTCTGTTATAAGGAAAACATTTCGGGCACCCGTGCCAGTAACACCCGTGAAACTCGTAAATTCTCTCACCGTCAAACCCATCTACTTTCATTCCATTAATTTTAACTTCTTTACCCCGGCCCGCATGTTGAATCTTTACTCCGTGTTTCTCCTCTTCCCAGCTTAGCCATTGTAAAGCAACGGCTGACTGATTGTCAGTCAGTCTGTAACCGTTTTTAGGAATCAAACCTATTGTGTTTGGTTTTAGAAAGTTACGCCGAAAAGCTAAGTTACAGGCGCTGGCAATAGTTACAGCCTCGAGGAAAGGATCTACGTTACATTGTTCAAGAAGCAAGGCTCTAAATTTTATACACGCTTGAGCTAGGATTTCCACGTCAGAGATACAATACTCCAAGATTTCCTTTTTAAAATCAAATACGTAGTTACTCGCCACTTGCTCGTCGTACCAAATCTCGAAAGCTTCGTGAGGTTTCTCAAACATTGATTCCGGGCAGTAATACTTTTTGTCGGGTATCGGGCCTACATAATTTTGATTTGCCACAGTGTTAAAAAGATGCGGGAAATAACCTTTCTTTTTCTCGGGAGGCAGATCAAAGGCTTTCGGAAGTGCAGCGAGGGACATGGGAAAATAACTAAGTGAGTCAACAAATCTCAAATTGTCCAGTTCCATAAGAATGATTTTAGTTCCCCTCATTACCAGCTCCGGCGTGAATTTTGTTTCTTCTATGATGTACTTTAACAAAAACTGAAAATCAAATCCTTGCCCGTTGTGAGCAATCACACAAACATTTTTAAACTGTTTTCTAACACTCATTACATAGTCTATAAAATCTTTAACCGGGTCAGAGTTGAAGACTCTTGTACGGTTGTTACACATCGTACAAATTTTACCATCGATACACTGATTGCAAAACTGCTGGGAAACACATAAGTTTACTTTATGTACTTTTTTATCTGGATCTGAGGGGAGTGACTCGTCCTGCCTTGTTTCAAAGTCAAAGAAAATAAACAGGAAGTCTTTAGATTTAGGTTTTCCTTTATTGGGTTGCATGTAGCATTTATGATTGGGATCTTTGAACGCTTCACAAGGTTTACAATAAACTTCTCCGCATACGTGAGCTGTCTTACGTTTTTCTGCATAAATAATTTTGTTACAGTCAAGACACTTTTTTATTGTTTTACATTTGTCAACCTGATGGGCAATAAAACAGTGCTGGTTTCTCAAAGTCATGTTACAGTCCGGGCAAATTATTCCCCCATGTTCAAGTTTACAGGGTGGAGAGATAGTTTGGCATTGAGGACAAATATTAGTACATCTGTGCTCAGCCTTGTGGTCATAGGGAACATGGCAAGCTTCGCAAAAGTAAGTGCAGGCGAAAGCAGCGGTCAAACTGTTGATTACGTTATAGTGCCGATTGTGAAAGAGCAAGTTAATTTTAAATTTAGGATTTTCAACACGGCCTTCAAAGTAGACATCTCGGCCTTTTCTATCATAATTATAAACTGTGATTTTGTAATCTTTTAACAAGTCCTGAATTTTTTCCAATTCGGGGATTCCTGCACCTTCCTCAGAGATCTCTACCCTAGCCCGCTGAATAAGTTCCTTGGCCCTAAAAGTTTGCCTTTTGCCCATGTCCTGGCGAATAGCTTTATACTGGGGATCATTAGTCACTTTAGCCATAGCTACTACCAAAGCCCGAGGGAGACATAAATTGTCTTTATTATTAATCACTACAATTCCCTTCCTGGCTTTACATTCCTCGACAAAGGTGTTGTAAAAGCCAGGTCGTACCTTCCCGGAACCTACAGGGAGATTAACTCGGGTACATTCCACTTTAAATGTGTCGGTAGATTTAATAGTTTCGGAATTTGATTGAACAATTCCCCCGAAAATTTGCCAAAGGATATCTTCATTAATTTCACCTGCGGGCCGAAAAGCAATATACCCGGGCTCTGTACTTTTTAAGTTTAGAGATTGTAGTGTAAATCCAAGCTGATCATTTTCATAGGCTTGGCCCTTCATCTCATTTACAATTTTGGCAAAACCTTGTCTGAGCCAATCAATTTCGTTTGTTTTTGCAGGAGGTTTGGTGAATTTGAAAATAGTTTTTGTTCCGTAAAGTCTAAAGTGTCTAATATATGTATCATCGGTACTTATAATTTCAACAGGGTTTCCTGCCATTTTCCAATGGCGAAGGTAATCTCAACACATACAATTAATCTCAACACATACAAAATAAGCCAACAGTTACGCCGATAGCAACAATCAGTAATGGCTCTTACCTGCACGAAGGCCAGAGGCAGAGTGATGGATAACAATGTTAATTTTTGTTCTCTGTATTTGTGTAAGCCAATCAGAGCGCAGAACGCTAATTATAACCATTAGCATATATCCTTATTCCGACCAATCACGGGAGATTGCTGATCACATTATTTGTTATGTTACAGGACCCCACCACCCCCCGGCCCCCCACTCACCGACTCCACCTGCACCCCACCGCCCCCCCGCTCACCGACTCCACACACCCACGGCTCGACCAGCACCAGCGATGGCGGAGCCCAGCACCACCTGCCACCTGCACCGCACACCTGCCACCTGCACCACTCACCGATATGTACATCACTTTGATTAAATTAATTATTCACCACACTCTGTGTCTTGATTACCTGGGGTGGGCGCTGAGGTGTGACGCGCGGGCGCTGAGGCGTGACGCGCAGGTCTGCGCAGTCACTCTCACGTAGTATAATATATATATAATTATGTATATATATATATAATTACTATGTATATATAATTACCATGTATATATATTATTACTATGCATATATATTATTACTACACAGTATAACACTCTGGGAATTTTTTTTCTCTTAAGTTGGTACCACTGGTAATTTTTTGAGGTCATGGCCACCTTTTTTTGGTCACGTGGTTGACCCTCTGAGTGAAGCCACCACATCAGCTGTTCCCCATAAGAAACCCATGTTACGGCCATCCTCCCGGGACTCCTACTCTGGAAAACAGTTTTTTTTCAATTCCCCCCCCCAAATTTTCATCCCCCCAAATTTGGTTGTCAAGGGCGGATTAAAAATTAGTTACATCGTGTAACTTCATAATTTAACATTGCAATTTGCCGATATCACGTGGTCCGGCCGTCTGCTTCGGCGGATAGCGGGGCGATCTTTATTATTTGTTCTAAAAGTGCGGTGCGATCGTAATTTACGGCCGAAATTAAAGTGGTACGATCGTCATTTAAGGCTTATGGCACAAGTTGCGATCATGAATTATGGCAACTATCACGTGGTTCAATCATCTATTACGTTGATGGTGCTTGGACCCGTCGCCTGGTATACGGCCGATGGACGTGATCCGGCCGTCATTTACTGAACACGAGAGATATAGGTTCTCGAATTCAGGTTTCTCTATAAACCAGAAACCTTGTTTAGAACCGAAACTGACCCAACCCAAAATACTTTGAAGTCTTAAATTTTGAATCCTTGTACAACATGAAGTTTTATTTTATCCTTACAAAAAAGTTATTATTGAACTGCTGGTGCTGTTTAAAGTAAAATAAGGGATTTTAATTTCATTCAAAGTCAATGTTCTAAATTCAAATGGGAATAAAGTATGACTCACAAAACTACAAAATATATTTATACTTATATTGTACTTACATACAAAATGGTACAAGGCGATCGATTTCAACCAGTTACACCAGTCATCATCAGGCCCAATTAGAGAATGTATATAAAATAGCAGTGTAAATACATATAAAATATATGCTTTTATTATTTATTGACTTTTACACGATTTTTCAATAAAAAGTATAACATTTTTGTTATTATTGTCATCCATCCGTTTTCATACAACTGAGGGTTGTAATACCGAACGAATATTTCCCGACTGGTTCAGGAAGGACAATCCCCTCCTGAATTTTGGGGTATTGATCCCGTTCCTACTTAAAAATCCAATTCCGCCCATCCCTAATTTTATCTTAATTGAAGCTAAAGCTAAATTTTAAATTTTGGTTTATTTACACTTGTGTCCTATTATTGCTCATTCCGTCGATAGCTTGAGATATATCATTAATTTGTTATTGTAGATATATCTAATATATATACAGCCGCATGTGTAACTGACTCACTCACTCACTCACTCACTGAGGTATACGAATTCTAGACCACTTCTAGACGAGCTAGAAACCTGAAATTTTGCATGCAGGTAGCTTATAGCTTGTAACCCCCAGGAAAATCGCCAAAACTGACGGTTTTGTATGTTAACCCCCCCAAAAAAATATTTAAAACCCCCCCAAAAAAATCCTTATTTTAAAATTACAGTTTTTGAGCTCTAGCGGACGAACGGATCGACCTATCGAAAAACGGACACCACCACGTGCCACGGATTTTCCAAGATCTACAACTTTGTCCCTATGACATTTTTTCGTATCTTGCTCCCTTCACCCTTAGGTAGCGCTAGATTTTTCAAATTTTAGGCAATTTCGACGGTAATTTTCGTGGTTTTTAATTTCCTATCACTTTAACTTAGTATATAAGGGCTTTATATTTGGCACTCAATATGTTGACACATTACCCTTCACGAAACACTCGATAAACTAACATGTTTTAATAATTAAACATCCCAAAAAAATTAAAACCCCTAATTATTCCATAATTGTCAAACTGCATTATCGACTTACTCAGGTAATTCTAGATAAGCTAGAAACATGGAATTAGGCCTACATGTAGCTTGTCCATTGAAATCCCCAGAAAAATTGCAAAAAGGTATAATTTTTTATTTTAACCTCCTCAAAAAAATTCAAAATGGAGGAAATTTTGAACATCTCCAAAATAGTGGATTTTTTGTGGCTGTAGCGGCCGAACGGTTGGTCCTATCGAGAAACGGAGACCACCACGACACACGGATTTTAGACGATCTACAACTTTGGTCCTATGACTTTTTGTCGTATCTTGTCTCCTTCACCCTTAGGTAGCGCTAGATTTTTCAAATTTCGGCATATTTTCGAAATATTTTGGTCGTTTTTTATTGCCTATCACGTTAATATTCTTGATGGAGGCCTAATATTAGGCACGCAGTATGTCTACATTACACTTAGTAAATAGCAGCAGAAAT
Organism: Allygus modestus; assembly: GCA_963675035.1. Classification (NCBI taxonomy): domain Eukaryota; kingdom Metazoa; phylum Arthropoda; class Insecta; order Hemiptera; family Cicadellidae; genus Allygus; species Allygus modestus. Next base: position 58,459,675 of record OY776113.1, read on the forward strand.
ATGACCAGTTTTTATTAATTAAACCTGCCGAAAAATGAAAAGCTTTAAATATCTTTAGATATGACCGTTTTCTTAGTAGTGGTGTATTGGGGGTTCTGGTCAATTTATATTATTGGACATACACGTGACACCAATAATACTTAAGCTAGAGACGTGAGATTTGGCATGCATGTGCCTTGCACCTTTTCTTCCCAAATCCTACTATTTTTAGTTTGAACTATCTCAACAAAATAAATTATTGTGAATACAAAAATAAAAATGTAGTATTTTTTATTTGAGCTCTAGCGGCCGAACAGGTTGTCCTATTGAAAAACGAATACCACCAAGTGTCACGTATTTTAGACGAACTACAACTTTCGTCCTATGACATTTTGCCGTATCTCACCCCTCATCCTTAGATAGCGCTAGATTTTTTTAAATTTAAACATTTTTCATAGATTTGTTCGTGGTTTTGGATGGTTTGTCGCTCTAATATAGAACTTAGAGGCCTAATACTTATCAAACAGTATTCCTACATTACAATTAGTACCAAGCAATACTCCCACTCCCAGATCAAGTAACTTAAACACACAAAAAAATCAAAGTTTTATGAGATCTTGTAGACTTTTCGCGTTTTTCGGGTGTATTTTTTATGTTGGCTCTGTAAAGGGTAAAATCCCTTATAAATCATGCCATATTTGTTGCAGAAGGCTTCTAGTTACCCGAAGTCATAGCATTTCAGGTTGTTAATGGTAGTCGTATTCGTTATCTGGTTCAAACAACGCCTTATAAAGGCTACATTATCCATTAGTTGAGGGTATTAATTTGTTTTAAGCTCTTAAGTAATACATGGAGGCTTACCATTTAACATACTACATCTCCATGCCAAGTAGTATTCGGAAACAGAATTTACATTAAACTGTGGCCAAACAGCGACCTGGGGGTGAAGCCCCCCACAGGGGTCTGGGGGCGGAGCCCCCAGCTAGCGAAGCGAGTCTAAAATATATACAGCCGCATGTGTAACTCACTCACTCACTCACTCACTGAGGTATACGAATTCTAGACCACTTCTAGACGAGCTAGAAACCTGAAATTTTGCATGCATGTAGCTTATGGCTTGTAACCCCCAGAAAAATTACCAAAACTGACAATTTTTTATTTTAACCCCCCTAAAAAAATATTTAAAACCCCCCCAAAAAGGCTTATTTTAAAATTACAGTTTTTGAGCTGTAGCGGCCGAACGGATTGACCTATCGAAAAACGGACACCACCACGTGCCACGGATTTTCCAAGATCTACAACTTTGTCCCTATGACATTTTTTCGTATCTTGCTCCCTTCACCCTTAGGTAGCGCTAGATTTTTCAAATTTTAGGCAATTTCGACGGTAATTTTCGTGGTTTTTAATTTCCTATCACTTTAACTTAGTATATAAGGGCTTTATATTTGGCACTCAATATGTTGACACATTACCCTTCACGAAACACTCGATAAACTAACATGTTTTAATAATTAAACATCCCAAAAAAATTAAAACCCCTAATTATTCCATAATTGTCAAACTGCATTATCGACTTACTCAGGTAATTCTAGATAAGCTAGAAACATGGAATTAGGCCTACATGTAGCTTGTCCATTGAAATCCCCAGAAAAATTGCAAAAAGGTATAATTTTTTATTTTAACCTCCTCAAAAAAATTCAAAATGGAGGAAATTTTGAACATCTCCAAAATAGTGGATTTTTTGTGGCTGTAGCGGCCGAACGGTTGGTCCTATCGAGAAACGGAGACCACCACGACACACGGATTTTAGACGATCTACAACTTTGGTCCTATGACTTTTTGTCGTATCTTGTCTCCTTCACCCTTAGGTAGCGCTAGATTTTTCAAATTTCGGCATATTTTCGAAATATTTTGGTCGTTTTTTATTGCCTATCACGTTAATATTCTTGATGGAGGCCTAATATTAGGCACGCAGTATGTCTACATTACACTTAGTAAATAGCAGCAGAAATATGACCAGTTTTTATTAATTAAACCTGCCGAAAAATGAAAAGCTTTAAATATCTTTAGATATGACCGTTTTCTTAGTAGTGGTGTATTGGGGGTTCTGGTCAATTTATATTATTGGACATACACGTGACACCAATAATACTTAAGCTAGAGACGTGAGATTTGGCATGCATGTGCCTTGCACCTTTTCTTCCCAAATCCTACTATTTTTAGTTTGAACTATCTCAACAAAATAAATTATTGTGAATACAAAAATAAAAATGTAGTATTTTTTATTTGAGCTCTAGCGGCCGAACAGGTTGTCCTATTGAAAAACGAATACCACCAAGTGTCACGTATTTTAGACGAACTACAACTTTCGTCCTATGACATTTTGCCGTATCTCACCCCTCATCCTTAGATAGCGCTAGATTTTTTTAAATTTAAACATTTTTCATAGATTTGTTCGTGGTTTTGGATGGTTTGTCGCTCTAATATAGAACTTAGAGGCCTAATACTTATCAAACAGTATTCCTACATTACAATTAGTACCAAGCAATACTCCCACTCCCAGATCAAGTAACTTAAACACACAAAAAAATCAAAGTTTTATGAGATCTTGTAGACTTTTCGCGTTTTTCGGGTGTATTTTTTATGTTGGCTCTGTAAAGGGTAAAATCCCTTATAAATCATGCCATATTTGTTGCAGAAGGCTTCTAGTTACCCGAAGTCATAGCATTTCAGGTTGTTAATGGTAGTCGTATTCGTTATCTGGTTCAAACAACGCCTTATAAAGGCTACATTATCCATTAGTTGAGGGTATTAATTTGTTTTAAGCTCTTAAGTAATACATGGAGGCTTACCATTTAACATACTACATCTCCATGCCAAGTAGTATTCGGAAACAGAATTTACATTAAACTGTGGCCAAACAGCGACCTGGGGGTGAAGCCCCCCACAGGGGTCTGGGGGCGGAGCCCCCAGCGAGCGAAGCGAGTCTAAAATATATACAGCCGCATGTGTAACTCACTCACTCACTCACTCACTGAGGTATACGAATTCTAGACCACTTCTAGACGAGCTAGAAACCTGAAATTTTGCATGCATGTAGCTTATGGCTTGTAACCCCCAGAAAAATTACCAAAACTGACAATTTTTTATTTTAACCCCCCTAAAAAAATATTTAAAACCCCCCCAAAAAGGCTTATTTTAAAATTACAGTTTTTGAGCTGTAGCGGCCGAACGGATTGACCTATCGAAAAACGGACACCACCACGTGCCACGGATTTTGCAAGATCTACAACTTTGTCTCTATGACTTTTTGTCGTATCTCGCTCCCTTCACCCTTAGGTAGCGCTAGATTTTTCAAAATTTAAACAATTTTGACGGTTATTTTCATGGTTTTTAATTTCCTATCACTTTAATTTAGTATTTAAAGGCTTGAAATTTGGCACTCAATATGTTGGTACATTACACTTCACGAAACACTCGATAAACTAACATGTTTTAATAATTAAATATCCCAAAAAAATTAAAAACCCTATTTATTCCATAAATGACAAACTGCATTATCGACTTACTCAGGTAATTCTAGATAAGCTAGAAATATGGAATTAGGCCTACATGTAGCTTGTCCATTGAAACCCCCAGAAAAATTGCAAAAAGGTATAATTTTTTATTTTAACCTCCTCAAAAAAAATCAAAATGGAGGAATTTTTGAACATCTCCAAAATAGTGCATTTTTTGTGGCTGTAGCGGCCGAACGGTCGGTCCTATCGAGAAACAGAGACCACCACGAATAACGGATTTTAGACGATCTACAAATTTCGCCCTATGACATTTTGTCGTATCTCATATCCTTCACCCTTAGGTAGCGCTAGATTTCTCTAATTTCGGCATATTTTCTATATTTTGTGGCAGTTTTTTATTTCCTATCACGTTAGTATACTTGATGGAGGCCTAATATTGGGCACGCAGTATGTCTACATCACACTTAGTAAATAGCAGCAGTCATATGACCAGTTTTAATGAATTAAACTTGTCGAAAAATGAAAAACTCTAAATATCTTAAGATATGACCGTTTTCTTGGTATAAGTAGTAATGCATTGGGGGTTCTGTGCCAATTTATATTATTGGACATGCACGTGACACCAATAATACTTGAGCTAGAGACGTGAGATTTGGCATGCATGTGCTTTGCACCATTTAATCTCACAGAAAATTCCCAAGCATTATTTTTTTGTTTTAACTACCTCAAAACAATTCATAATAACGGTTATAAACAATCAGAATGTAGTGTTTTTTAAACAGTTCTAGCAGCCAAACGGATGGTATTATACTTAAATATCTGCTAATTTGTCTGTTTTCTTAGTATAAGTAGTGGTCTTATTGGGCTTCTGGGCCATTTGAAACTACACCACTTCAACATGAGGCCAAACAGCGACCTGGGGGCGAAGCCCCCCACAGGGGTCTGGGGGCGGAGCCCCCAGCGAGCGAAGCGAGTCTAATATATATACAGCCGCATGTGTAACTGACTCACTCACTCACTCACTCACTGAGGTATACGAATTCTAGACCACTTCTAGACGAGCTAGAAACCTGAAATTTTGCATGCAGGTAGCTTGTACCTTGTAACCCCCAGGAAAATTGCAAAAAGTTACAATTTTTTATTTTAACTTCCTCAAAAAAATTCAAAATGGAGGAAATTTTGAACATGTCCAAAATAGTGACTTTTTATTTGTGCTGTAGCGGCCAAACGGTTGATCCTATCGAGAAACGGAGACCACCACGTGCCACGGATTTTAGACGATCAACAACTTTGGTCCTATAACTTTTTGTCGTATCTCGTCTCCTTCACCCTTAGGTAGCACTAGATTTTTCAAATTTCGGCATATTTTCGAAATATTTTGGCCGTTTTTTATTGACTATCACGTTAATATACTTGATGGAGGCCTAATATTGGGCACGCAGTATGTCTACATCACACTTAGTAAATAGCAGCATAAATATGACCAGTTTTTCTTAATTAAACCTGTTGAAAAATGAAAAAATCTAAATATCTTTAGATATGACCGTTTTCTTAGTATAAGTAGTGGTGTATTGGGGGTTCTGTCCCAATTTATATTATTGGATATACACGTGACACCAATAATAATTGAGCTAGAGACGTGAGATTTGACATGCATGTGCCTTCCACCTTCTCTTTCCAAATCCTACTATTTTTAGTTTGAACCATCTCAATAAAATAAATAATTGTGAATACAAAAATCAAAATGTAGTATTTTTTTATTTAAGCTCTAGCGGCCGAACGGGTTGTCCTATCGAAAAACGAAGACCACTATGTGCCACGGATTTCAGACGAACTACAACTTTAGTCCTATGACATTTTACCGTATCTCACCCCTTTCACCCTTAGATAGCGCTAGATTTTTTAAATGTAAACTTTTTCACAAATTTGTTTGTGGTTTTTAATGGTTTGTCGCTCTAATATAGAACTTAGAGGCCTAATACTTATCACACAGTATTCCTACATTACAATTGGTACTAAGAAATACTCCCACGCCCAGATTAAGCATCTTAAACAACCAAAAAATCAAAGTTTTTGAGCTCTTGTAGACTTTTCGTGTTTTTTGGGTACATTTTCTATGTTGCGCACTGTCGAGGGTAAAATCCCTTATAAACCATGTCATATTTGTTGCAGAAGGCTTTTAGTTACCCAAAGTCATAGTATTTCAGGTTGTTAACGGTGGTCGTATCCCTTATAAGGTTCAAAATACGCCTTTTAAAGGCTACATTATACATCAGTTAAAGGTATAATTTACGACAGGGACCTGGGGGCGAAGCCCCCCACAGGGGTCTGGGGGCGGAGCCCCCAGCGAGCGAAGCGAGTCTATAATATATACAGCCGCATGTGTAACTCACTCACTCACTCACTCACTGAGGTATACGAATTCTAGACCACTTCTAGACGAGATAGAAACCTGAAATTTGGCATGTATGTAGCTTGTACCTTGTAACCCCCAGATAAATTCTAAAAAGTTACAATTTTTTATTTTAACCTCCTCAAAAAAATTCAAAATTGAGGAAATTTTGAACATGTCTAAAATAGTGACTTTTTATTTGAGCTGTAGCGGCCGAACGGTTGGTCCTATCGAGAAACGGAGAGCACCACGTGCCACGGATTTTAGACGATCTACAACCTTGGTTCTATGACTTTTTGTCGTATCTCGTCTCCTTCACCCTTAGGTAGCGCTAGATTTTTCAAATTTCGGCATATTTTCGAAATATTTTGGCCGTTTTTTATTTCCTATCACGTTAATATACTTGATGGAAGCCTAATATTGGGCACGCAGTATTTCTACATCACACTTAGTAAATAGCAGCAAAAATATGACCAGTTTTTATTACTTAAACCTGTCTGAAAATAAAAAACTCTTAAATTTTATAAATTTGACCGTTTTCTAAGTATAAGTAGTAAGGAAATGACGATTCCAGAACAATTGTTATTAATTAGAATGCACGTATCACCATTTATACTTTAACTAGGATCGTGATATATGGCTTGCGTGTGCGTTGCACCTTTTCTTCCCAAATCCTACTATTTTTAGATTGAACTATCACAAAACGAAAATTTGGTTTATTTGAGCTCTAGCGGCCGAACGGGTTGTCCTATCAAAAAACGAAGACCACCATGTGCCACGGATTTTAGACGAACTAAGACTTTAGTTCTATGACATTTTGCCGTATCTCACCCCCTTCACCCTTAGGTAGCGCTAGATTTTTAAATTTGAGCTTTTTTCTAAGATTTGTTGTGGTTTTTAATGGTTTTTCGCTCTAATATAGAACTTAGAGCCCTAATATTTATTACACAGTGTTCCTACATTACAATTAGTACCAAGCAACACTCACACGCCCAGATTAAGTATCTTATACACCCAAAAAAATCAAAGTCTGAGCTTTTGTAGATTTATTCGTGTATTTCGGGTATACTTTGTATATTGCGCGCTGTCGAGGGTAAAATCCCTTATAAATCATGTCATATTTCCTGCAGAAGGATTTTAGAAACCCAAAGTCATAGTATTTCAGGTTGTTAACGGTGGTCGTATTCCTTATAAGGTTCAAAAGACGCCTTATAAAGACTACATTAGACATCAGTTAAGGGTATTCATTTTTTTTCGAGCACTTAGGTAATACATTGAGGCTTAAAATTTAACATACTACACCTCCATGACAATTCGTATTCAGGAACAGGCATATGACCGGATTTTATAGGTTAAACCCTTAAATAATTAAAGCCTTGGGATAGTTGTAGAATTTAGGTATTAAATACAATTTGGGCCAATTTCCATTAAACTGTGGCCAAACAGCGACCTGGGGGCGAAGCCCCCCACAGGGGTCTGGGGGCGGAGCCCCCAGCGAGCGAAGCGAGTCTAATATATATACAGCCGCATATGTAACTGACTCACTCACTCACTCACTCACTGAGGTATACGAATTCTAGACCACTTCTAGACGAGCTAGAAACCTGAAATTTTGCATGCAGGTAGCTTATAGCTTGTAACCCCCAGGAAAATCGCCAAAACTGACGGTTTTGTATGTTAACCCCCCCAAAAAAATATTTAAAACCCCCCCAAAAAAATCCTTATTTTAAAATTACAGTTTTTGAGCTCTAGCGGACGAACGGATTGACCTATCGAAAAACGGACACCACCACGTGCCACGGATTTTCCAAGATCTACAACTTTGTCCCTATGACATTTTTTCGTATCTTGCTCCCTTCACCCTTAGGTAGCGCTAGATTTTTCAAATTTTAGGCAATTTCGACGGTAATTTTCGTGGTTTTTAATTTCCTATCACTTTAACTTAGTATATAAGGGCTTTATATTTGGCACTCAATATGTTGACACATTACCCTTCACGAAACACTCGATAAACTAACATGTTTTAATAATTAAACATCCCAAAAAAATTAAAACCCCTAATTATTCCATAATTGTCAAACTGCATTATCGACTTACTCAGGTAATTCTAGATAAGCTAGAAACATGGAATTAGGCCTACATGTAGCTTGTCCATTGAAATCCCCAGAAAAATTGCAAAAAGGTATAATTTTTTATTTTAACCTCCTCAAAAAAATTCAAAATGGAGGAAATTTTGAACATCTCCAAAATAGTGGATTTTTTGTGGCTGTAGCGGCCGAACGGTTGGTCCTATCGAGAAACGGAGACCACCACGACACACGGATTTTAGACGATCTACAACTTTGGTCCTATGACTTTTTGTCGTATCTTGTCTCCTTCACCCTTAGGTAGCGCTAGATTTTTCAAATTTCGGCATATTTTCGAAATATTTTGGTCGTTTTTTATTGCCTATCACGTTAATATTCTTGATGGAGGCCTAATATTAGGCACGCAGTATGTCTACATTACACTTAGTAAATAGCAGCAGAAATATGACCAGTTTTTATTAATTAAACCTGCCGAAAAATGAAAAGCTTTAAATATCTTTAGATATGACCGTTTTCTTAGTAGTGGTGTATTGGGGGTTCTGGTCAATTTATATTATTGGACATACACGTGACACCAATAATACTTAAGCTAGAGACGTGAGATTTGGCATGCATGTGCCTTGCACCTTTTCTTCCCAAATCCTACTATTTTTAGTTTGAACTATCTCAACAAAATAAATTATTGTGAATACAAAAATAAAAATGTAGTATTTTTTATTTGAGCTCTAGCGGCCGAACAGGTTGTCCTATTGAAAAACGAATACCACCAAGTGTCACGTATTTTAGACGAACTACAACTTTCGTCCTATGACATTTTGCCGTATCTCACCCCTCATCCTTAGATAGCGCTAGATTTTTTTAAATTTAAACTTTTTTCATAGATTTGTTCGTGGTTTTGGATGGTTTGTCGCTCTAATATAGAACTTAGAGGCCTAATACTTATCAAACAGTATTCCTACATTACAATTAGTACCAATCAATACTCCCACTCCCAGATCAAGTAACTTAAACACACAAAAAAATCAAAGTTTTATGAGATCTTGTAGACTTTTCGTGTTTTTCGGGTGTATTTTTTATGTTGGCTCTGTAAAGGGTAAAATCCCTTATAAATCATGCCATATTTGTTGCAGAAGGCTTCTAGTTACCCGAAGTCATAGCATTTCAGGTTGTTAATGGTAGTCGTATTCGTTATCTGGTTCAAACAACGCCTTATAAAGGCTACATTATCCATTAGTTGAGGGTATTAATTTGTTTTAAGCTCTTAAGTAATACATGGAGGCTTACCATTTAACATACTACATCTCCATGCCAAGTAGTATTCGGAAACAGAATTTACATTAAACTGTGGCCAAACAGCGACCTGGGGGTGAAGCCCCCCACAGGGGTCTGGGGGCGGAGCCCCCAGCGAGCGAAGCGAGTCTAATATATATACAGCCGCATGTGTAACTGACTCACTCACTCACTCACTCACTCACTGAGGTATACGAATTCTAGACCAGTTCTAGACGAGCTAGAAACCTGAAATTTGGCATGTATGTAGCCTGTACCTTGTAACCCCCCGGAAAATCCCAAAAAGTTACAATTTTTTATTTTAACCCCCTCAAAAAAATTTAAAATGGAGGAAATTTTGAACATGTCCAAAATAGTGCCTTTTTATTTGAGCTGTAGCGGACGAACGGTTGGTCCTATCGAGAAACGGAGACCACCACGTGCTACGGATTTTAGACGATCTACAACTTTGGTCCTATGACTTTTTGTCGTATCTCGTCTCCTTCACCCTTAGGTAGCGCTAGATTTTTCAAATTTCGGCATATTTTCGAAATATTTTGGCCGTTTTTTATTTCCTATCACGTTAATATACTTGATCGAGGCCTAATATTGGGCACGCAGTATGTCTACATCACACTTAGTAAATAGCAGCAGAAATATGACCAGTTTTTATTAATTAAACCTGTCGAAAAATGAAAAACTCTAAATATCTTTAGATGTGACCGTTTTCTTAGTATAAGTAGTGGTGTATTGGGGGTTCTATGCCAATTTATATTATTGGATATACACGTGACACCAATAATACTTGAGCTAGATACGTGAGATTTGGAATGCATGTGCCTTGCACCTTTTCTTCCCAAATTCTACTATTTTTCGTTTGAACTATCTCAACAAAATAAATAATTGTGAATACAAAATCAAAATGTTGTATTTTTTTATAATTGAGATCTAGCGGCCAAATGGGTTGTCGTATCAAAAAACGAAGACCACCACGTGCCACGGAGTTCAGACGAACTGCAACTTTAGTCCTATGACATTTTGCCGTATTCCAGCCCCTTCACCCTTAGATAGCGCTAGATTTTTTAAATTTAAACTTTTTCATAGATTTGTTCGTGGTTTTTAATGGTTTGTCGCTCTAATATAGAACTTAGAGGCCTAATACTTATCACACAGTATTCCTACATTACAATTAGTACCAAATAACACTCACACGCTCAGATTAAATATCTTAAGCACGCAAAAGAATCAAAGTCTTTGAGCGTTTGTAGATTTTATCGTGTTTTTCGGGTATCTTTTTTATGTTGCACTCTGTCGAGGGTAAAATCTCTTAATTATGTCATATTTGTTGCAGAAGGCTTTTAGTTACCTATACGTAGTATGCAGCATGCATATGACCAATTTGTATGATTTAACCCTCTATAAGAAAGCTAAGCCATAAAATTTGTGTACTTTTCATATTTTTACCTTATTAAATTGATTCTTGAGGAACTCTGTATATTATTTATTCAAGTTGTATGACTATTTTTAAAATGTTTACTGGTTATTTATTTATTTCTTTGTTTTATTTCCACTTATTCTGCATGATTTTCAGGATTGGTTTTGACCGAATTTAGAGAATTTTCAAGGTTTCAGGTTCTGAAGTCGTGTTTTACTTCAATAGTGTTCTGAGAGGCCTAATTTGTTGCACATAATATTTGCAGATTTCACTATATGAACTACAGATTAAAGGTTTTTGTACGATTTTTTTAATTACGTACATAAACTACAACTTATCGATGGTTACCATATTTCCTAGGTTTTTAGTTGTTTGTGATGATTTTAACCCTTGGAACTTAAAAAAATATATTTTATAAATGTTGTTTGACAGAAGAAGAGTTGTATTTTGGTATAACTATATTTTTCAAATTTCGGCATACTTTCGAGATTTTGTGGTGGTATTTTATATTGTATCATGTTAATATAATTGATGAAGGCCTAATATTGGGCACGAAGTATGTCTATAAAATATGTTATAGTAAATAACAGCAGTAATTTGACCAGTCTTGATTACTTAAACCAGTCGGAAAATCAAAAACTCTAAGTATCTTTAGATTTGACCATTTTCTTCGTATAAGTAGTAATGCTATGATGATTCTATACCAATTGAGATTAATTGACATGCACGTGACACCATTTATACTTGAGCTATGAACTTGATATTTAGCATGGTGGTGTTTTTCACCTATTAATCCCAGAGAAAATTTCCAAATTTTACTTTAGTAAGTTTAAATTCCCTTAATAAAAATTAATAATGGCAAATCAAAAAATTAAATAAAAAAAGTGTCGTTTTATTTGAGTTCTAGCGGCCAAACAGATTGTCCTATCAACAAACGGAGACTATCACGTTCCACGGATTTTAGGCGATCTACAATTTTCTTCCCATGACTTTTTGCCGTATCTCGACCCCTTAACCCTTAGATAGCGCTATATTTGTTAAATTTCAAGATTTTAACGTGGTTTTCAATGGTTTGCCGTTCTAATACAGAACTTAGAGGCCTAGTATTTGGCACATAGTATTCCTATATTACAATTAATTAGTATTTAGAACCAGTCATACGCCCAGATTATATCACTTAAACACCCGAAAGAAAAAAAAAGACTTTGAACTTTTGTAAATTTATTTGTTTTTATTAGGTGTATTTTTTATGTAGCGCTCCAGCAAGGGTAAAAACCCTTATAAATAATGTTATATTTGTTGCAGAATGCTTATTGTTGACCAAATACATAGCAATTTAGGTTGTTCACTTTGTTTTTCCCCCTTATAAGCTTTGGCGACGTCCTATAAAGGCTATATCACAAAATCCAGTGTAGGGTTTCAATTTTCTCTCCAAGCACTTAGGTAATAAATGGAAACTTAACATTTAACATACAATACTTCTCCATGCCAAGTAGTATTCACCAACTGGCATATGACCAGATTTGATAGGTTAAATCCCTAAAAATAATAAAAACCTTGGAATATTTGTAGAGTTCATAGGTCTTAAAGAGAACCTATAAACCTGTCGCGACTTCGCTCGCGATCATCATTTATAAATATCGTGTTAACGTTCCAAAGCCAACATGGCCTGCTGATTAACTGTGTTTACTCTATCCAGCTGATTGCTTAAAACTTATAGTTATTTCCCAATGTTAAGCTTATAGGAAAAAACTCAATTTTAAAGAGTAGGATACGCTAAGATATAGCAAGCCAATCAGAAGCCCGCATTTTGGTCACGTGACTCGTGACGTCATTAGGCTCCGCCCCCAAGATGGCGGCGCCCATGTTTCCCGCCAAATTTTCCCGCCAGATTTTCCCGCCAAATTCCCTAACCTCACTTTTCTCCCTCCAGTGTTGCCAACCTATGGTTATTATATGCAGTATTATATATATATGCTCTATGCTATTATACTCTATACGCTACCAACCTAGCGGAGCTAAATAAGGTAAGTAAAAAGTCAGTTTGTTATACAATAAGTTTAATATATGAAAAATAATATATAATAAGAACAAGTTAAAAAACAAAGAGTATATAAAAAGAGTAATAATATAAAAACAATATATAATAAAAACAAGTTAAAAAACAAAGAGTATATAAAAAGAGTAATAATATAAAAACAATGGGTAATATATATAAAAATTTAAAAAGGGTAACATATTAAAAATTATACATGATTATATATATAGTATCTATCGGTCCACCTCGGCAGCCTCTGTGTCCTCCTCCCTGAAACAAACAAAACACCGTTAGTCGACTGAAAATCCAGTTGTAACCTGTTAAAATACAGCTCTGTGATTGGCAGGAATAAGCTCGCACCCCATTGGTCGTCTTAGGCGTTCTGATCACTGATTGGTTCATCCATACACCTGTACCGTTGGCGGCTTACCTCGTTCACTCTGTTCCAGGCTTTCGTGTTGGTCAGAGGTCTCTGCGCTGCTCCGTTCTTTGATATTGTGGTATAGTGATAGTATTGTGCAATCGCAGTAAGTGCTAGCTATAATTTACCGTTAGTATTTAACGCGTATTATATTTGAGACCTAACCTCAAATTTATTGCATAACATAACCCTATCTTGCGTGTATAACATAACCTCACTTTATTATTTTAATTTTCTAGCTCTAGTGTTGTATTTACTCAAGTCGAGGTTTTACATAACCTCACTTTTGAGGGTAAACATAACCCTACTTTTTCCTAACCTCACTTTATTATTTTAATTTTCTAGCTCTAGTGTTGTATTTACTCAAGTCGAGGTTTTACATAACCTCACTTTTGAGGGTAAACATAACCCTACTTTTTCCTAACCTCACTTTATTGTTTTGATTTTGTTTTGACTTAAGTAGTAATGGCTAGTGTTGTTGAGCCTGTCGAAGTCCTCAGTGACGAGCAGGCGTATGTAAAGAAATTTCGATTGTACGGTACTAAAACAATTTTCAAATTTTCTAACCCCCCTCCCGATACTAGTGAGATAGATTGGCTCAGACAAGGTTTCGCCAAAATTGTGAATGAGATGAAAGGCCAAGCCCATGAAAACGATCAGCTCGGCTTTACTTTGCAGAGTCTTAACCTAAAAGGTAGAGATCCGGGGTTTGTTGCTTTTCGACCCGCTGGTGAAATTGAGGAAGACATCCTTTGGCAAATTTTTGGGGGAATAGTACAGTCAAATTCTGAATCCATCAAGTCCACGGACACTTTTAAAGTAGAATGTACCCGAGTTAATCTCCCTGTAGGTTCTGGAACTCGCAAAAGACCCGGTATCTTTAACAACTTTGAAGAGGAGTGTAAGGCGAGGAGGGGAATAGTAGTTATTAAAAATAAAGACAACCTTTGCCTTCCCAGGGCTTTGGTGGTGGCTATCGCTCATGCTACAAAAGATCCTCAGTACAAGTCAATTCGGCAAGATGATAAAAAAAGACAAACCGTTAGGGCTCAGGAACTTATTCAGCGGGCTAGGGTGGAGATGTCCGAGGATGGCGCTGGAATCCCCGAGCTTGAAAAGTTTCAAGACTTGCTGAAAGAGTTCAAAATTACCGTGTTCAACTATGACAATAAAGGCCGGGACGTTTATTTTGAGGGACGTGTTGAAAATCCAAAATTAAAAATTAACTTGCTTTTTCATAACGGCCACTATAACGTAATCACTAGTCTGACTGCCGCTTTCGCCTGCGCTTATTTCTGCGAAGCGTGCCACGTCCCTTACGATCACAAAGGCGTGCATCGATGCTCAAACATCTGTCCTCAATGTCAAACCATCTCACCTCCCTGCAAAGAGGAGCATGGGGGAATTGTTTGTCCAAAATGTAACATGACTTTGAGAAATCAGCGGTGTTTCACTGCTCACCAAGTTGATAAATGTAAGTCAGTTAAAAAGTGCCTTGATTGCGGAAAATTAATTTGGATTAGAGACAGATCCACACCCCACAAGTGCGGTGAAGTCTATTGCAAACCTTGCGGCTCCTTCCAAGATCCTAATCATAAATGTTTCATGCAGCGAGACGAGGGTAAGCCTAAACGCAAGGACTACCTATTCATTTTCTTTGACCTGGAGACTCGACAAGACGAGTCTCTCCCCTCTGACCCCGAGCAAAAATTACATAAAGTCAACTTGTGCGTTTCTCAACAGTTTTGCTTTAATTGTATAGAGTCTAGATTTTGTATGACATGTAGAAACCGTACGAGAGTCTTCAACTCTGACCCGGTTAAAGATTTCATGGAATATGTCATGGAAGTCAGGAAACAGTTCAAAAATGTCTGTGTGATTGCCCACAACGGCCAAGGCTTTGATTTTCAGTTTTTGTTAAAGTATGTGTTGGAACAAACTAAATTCACACCAGATCTTGTCATGAGGGGAAGCAAAATTATTCTCATGGAAATGGACAACGTGAGGTTTGTGGACTCACTCAACTATTTCCCCATGGCCCTCGCTGCGCTCCCTAACGCCTTCGATCTGCCTCCCGAGAGAAAGAAGGGCTACTTTCCCCACTTGTTTAACACTCTGGCAAACCAAGATTATGTAGGTCCTATGCCCGACAAGCAGTACTACTGCCCGGGATCAATGTTTGAAAAGTCCCACGAGGCCTTTGAAGAATGGTACGATGCGAGAGTGGCTGAAAACTATGGCTTTGACTTTAAAAAGGAAATTTTAGAGTACTGCATCTCTGATGTAGAGATCCTAGCTCAAGCCTGTCTTAAGTTCAGATCGATATTCCTCAAAGAGTGTAATGTCGATCCTTTCCTAGAGGCTGTAACGATCGCTAGCGCCTGCAACTTGGCCTTCCGCCGCAACTTTTTAAAACCAAACACGATCGGCCTCATCCCAAAGAACGGCTACCGTTTAGTGGATAACCAATCAGCTATCGCCATTCAGTGGCTCAGCTGGGAAGAAGAGAAGCGTGAAGTGAGGATCGAGCACGCGGGGCGGGGTAAAGAAGTAAAGATTAACGGGCTAAAAGTAGATGGGTTTGACGGGGAAAACATCTACGAGTTTCACGGGTGCTACTGGCACGGTTGCCCCAAATGCTTCCCGTACAATCGAGAGGCTCCTCTGAAGGAGGATCCCTCGGACTCACTTCACTTGAGACACGAGAGAACCAAGTCCAAAATATCTAAGTTTAATGACTACGAAGTAGTCGAAATGTGGGAATGTGAGTTTCGAAAAGTAAAGAAAGTACAAAAGCTCACACACTTGGACTCTCTCCCCATACTAAACACACTCCCACTTGATCCTAGAAACGCTTTCTTTGGGGGCAGAACAGGCAACTCCAAGACTTACCACAAATGTGAAGGGGAAGAAACAATCCAGTATGTGGACGTGTGCTCTCTCTATCCGTATGTGTGTAAGTACGGTAAGTATCCCCTTGGTCATCCTACGATTTACGTGGGTGACAGGGAGTGCAGACAGAGAGGGCTCGGTGTAGATGGTTTGATGAAATGTAAAGTCCTGCCACCTCGGGATCTCTACCACCCGGTACTCCCAGCCAAAATGAACAAGAAACTCATGTTTGCCTTGTGTAGGACTTGCGGGGAAACTCAAAACCAAGGGGAATGTTTTCATGAGAGTGAGGAAAGGGCGTTGGTAGGGACTTGGACTATGGATGAGGTGAGGAAGGCTGTAGAGAAAGGCTACGTTGTCCTCGACATCTACGAACTGTGGGAATATAAAATGGCAACATATGAGAAAGGGGGGCTTTTCACTGACTTTATCAATAAATTCTTGAAAATGAAGCAGGAAGCCTCAGGCTATCCTAGCTGGTGTGAGACTGAACAGGACAAAGACAAGTACATCGCGGACTACTTCACTCATGAGGGAATCAAATTAGAGAAAGACAAAATTGTTAAGAATGGGGGTTTAAGACAATTGGCTAAATTAATGTTAAATTCATTTTGGGGAAAGTTCGGGCAGAGGGAGAACCAAACCAAGGCAATGATTGTCAGAGATCCAAAAACACTCTTTGAAATGCTGACAAGTCCCGACGTACAAGTAAACCGAATCCAGACTGTTAATGAGGAGGTTGTAGTTGTTAGCTGGGAGTACCTGGAGGAAGTCGGCGAACCCTTAAGAAACGTAAATGTAGTCATAGCGACCTACACTACAGCCCAGGCTAGGTTGAAACTCTATGAACATCTGGAGGCCTTGGGCGGTCAGGTCCTCTACTACGACACGGACAGCTGTATCTATTTCTACAGGGGAGGTTTGTATAGAGTACCTACGGGAGATTACCTCGGGGAAATGACAGATGAATTGGCAGGTGACTACGGGCCTGGTTCTTTCATCGTTGAATTCGTTTCTGGGGGACCAAAAACTTACGCGTACCTTGTCTGGTCAACCAAAAAACAAAAACTACAAACTGTGTGCAAAATCAAGGGCCTCACCCTCAATATGAAGACTTCCGAAACTTTAAACTTTGAAGCTCTGAAAAAGATGGTCCTTAGTGAAACAGCTGAAATTTTAGAAATTGAAGAAAACAGAATTAGGAGGACTAAAGACCGCGATATTGTAACTGTAAGCGAAACTAAAGTTTTCAAAATTACTGGACCAAAGAGGAAGTTTGAGGGAGAGTACGACACCCTGCCTTACGGCTACAAAATTCAAAGACTTGAGTAAAACAACACCGGAAGTGCAAGGGGGGCGAAACGCCCCCCTTGCCCATAATGAGTCATACCTTCCCCTCCCGCGAATCGCTCTGCCTCGGTCACTTTTGCCGCTGCTCCTGCCGAGGTAAGACGTGTCCTTACGTAGCTCTGATCTGTGCTATTTAAATTTGTTTGCTGTACCTGTTGAAATGGAGGGAGAGGAAGTTTGGGAACAAAATATCGGTTGGATCTTTATAAATCTACTTTGTGACGGAAGACCTGTTCGAAAAATAAAATTTGAAGGAAAACCATTAAAATTGGAAGTAAAATCAAATGCAGACTTTGACAGAATAGAAGTTGAATTTTTGAGCGGTAAGGCGATGCTAAATAGCGGATTCTCTAAAGAAAGGGTTATGAAAAAAGTAGCTAAATTTTCCAAGTACGATGAATTAGAATATAACATTTATTTTGACAGCGGTGCAAAAAAACTAGGATGTCTGATTGACTCGTTTGTGTTAGATGACGAGTGGGGCAACCCGGAAAACCGCCCATGCATTGATCTTACGATTTATGATGAATTTAATAAAGAACACGTACACCACGTGTTAATTAAATTTAAAAAACCTGACAACTAGTTGTAACCGGTTATAATACAGCTCTGTGATTGGTCGGAATAAGCCCGCACCCCATTGGTTGTAATTAGGCGTTCTGATCGCTGATTGGTCGATACTTTTAGCGCTCTTTATTCTCAAACGTTAGCTTCGCTCTGCCTCGGTCACTTTTGCCGCTGCTCCTGCCGAGGTAAGACGTGTCCCTACGTTGCTCTGATCTGTTCTATTGCACAATACTTGATATAAAATGTCTCACTTAACTTCTTATATATTTAATGATCAATCCGTTGCTGTACTGTTTGACAGAGAAAATAATCCTTGGTTCAAAGCTAAAGACGTAGCTAAAATCTTGGGCTATCAAAATACGAAACAGGCATTGCGGATAAATGTTGATGAAGAAGATACGTGTAAGGCTGTAAATATACTCTCTGAAGGGGGGTCTATCGATAAACCCCCCTTTAACTTCCAATATCAGTCTAACTTCATCAATGAATCTGGTTTGTATTCTCTTATTTTGCGCTCCTTGAAACCAGAAGCTAAAGCATTCAAAAGATGGGTTACAAGTGAAGTCTTGCCTTCCATTAGAAAGTATGGAGTGTATAAAATCCAACAAGAAAATAATCAGTTAAAAAATCAAAACTCTCAACTCTTGGCTGAAATTACAAACGTTATGGAAACTAACCAAAAGCTAGCTCAAATTAACTCAGAATTTAAAACTACAAACGATATAATGTGTAAAGAAAACCAGTCACTGAATGAGTTGTTGACTGAACAGGCACCGAAGGTTGCTGTGATGTCAGACGACGATGGACTAAAACATGTTTTATGTGTCCTTATTAAAGAAACCCTTCTGGAGCTGTACGGAGTCTGTGAGTACAAATGTATTCGCATACAAAAAAGAAAATTTAACGAAGCTCTCTTTAAAGCCAAAAATGAAGGTTTCGTACCTTGTTTCATCAAGTCTCCTGTCCCTAATGGGATTAATGTACTTAACAAAGCAAAAGAAGTAATGCAGAGTTATGGTATGCACTTTGACTCTGCATACAACAACATCCTACCTTCTCACAATTTTGTAAATATAGTTGAGCATGTCTTGGACAATGCATAAGTTCCCACTGTATGTATGTGTGTGTGTGTGAATGAAGGTCCCTGGCGCGGGTGACGAAAAGCCCCGTAAACCTGAATGATGGTCCCTGGCGCGGGTGACGAAAAGCCCCGTAAACCTGAATGAAGGGCTTAGTAGATTGAGGTGCCGGGCTAACACCTCGGCTACTCTTTCGAACAACCCGGTGTGAATGAAGGACTTTGTACATCGGGCAGTCTAGACTACTCCTTGGAATAGTCCGTACGGTGGCGACTTGTAAAATTAAAAAGTAAAATAAAAATTTAAAAAAAAAACGGGGGAGGCAGCTAGTTTGTTTTTGGAAGGCCTTCACGGGCCATGGCGGTGGAGGAGCCATGGTTTATCTTTTTAAAAAAATACTCTATCCTTTGTTTGCTAAAAAGGGAGAGGGCATTAGTTCGTACTGGGCTACAACCAGGTAATCTGGATTGGCTCACGCACGGAATAATGTTTAACCTGGGTGCACATGCACGGGTGGTCTCAAACCCCACTCAAGCAAACAGATACTTACTTATTCCGAGTATACGGGGTTCATCACAGCGTACACAGGGTTTCTAGGTGGCAGCGGTGGTGGGCTAGGTGGTCGCTGAGGCGGTTGCGACGACACAGGTTTGACCTCCTCGTAAAGGGGCTCCTCCTTACGACGATAAGTGACCGTCGGGGTAGGTGGGGTCCGAGGTACCCTGGTGCAGGACACAGCGTAGCCAAAGCACAGCAGTATGCAGGACATCTCGTACAGTACTGACCGAGCGTTACTGCGGTGAGGGTTATTAAGCAGGACGCTGAGGTTTTGATAACGAATATGGCGTGGTGCCTGATAAGCTCTTTAGCGGACAAATTATTTGTCTTTGCTATATTTGTTACGAGCCTTGTATTTATTTATATAATGAGAATCACCGATGTTAGTATAAAACTAGTGTCCTCAGAATAAAGTTATCATTAGTAAAATGGGCGGTAAGACAGCTATAGCTGAGGAGCTGCACAGACCTGCCAGGAGAAACTATTCCAGGCGTAAAGTCACCCTTAAGGGTTTAAGGGACCTTTATCAGGCTGATCTCGTTGAAATGAAGCCTTATGCGAAAACTAACAAAGGCTACAAATATATTCTTACCATGATTAACTGTTTGTCAAAACTAGCTTTTGCCGTACCTCTAAAAGACAAGTCAGGGCCAGAAGTGGCAAAGGCACTCGCTCCTATCTTAGCTAAATATAAAATGAAAAACTTTCACACAGACCAGGGTACCGACTTTTTCAATAAACATGTAAACGCGTTAATGAAGAAATACAAAATCAACCATTACCATACATTTTCCGAACTTAAGGCTAGTATAGTAGAAAGACTGAACAGAACGATTAAGGCAAAAATGTACAAGTTATTTTCTGCCAGAGGTAGTTATGAGTGGGTAAGTCTATTGCCAGAAATCATAAAATCTTACAACAACACAAAGCACAGGACTATAGGTATGAAACCCAAGGATGTGAGACAGAAACATGTCAAAGACATTCTAAATAAAATAAATAAAGTTAAAAAACCTAAACATAAAATCCTTAAACAAAAATTAAAATTAGGTGACAGTGTTAGAATCAGTAAAGCTAAAAGAGTGTTTAAAAAAGGCTATTTGCCAAATTGGACAAATGAGACGTTTACAGTATACGCGATTAAACCAACAAGACCAGTAACATACATATTACAAGACAACAGAGGGGAAATATTAAAAGGCGGGTTTTATGCAGAAGAAATTAGCAAGTCAAAAACCGGTGACATTTATTTAGTTGAAAGAGTTTTAAAAAGGAAAGGAGACAGACTATTTGTACGCTGGAAGGGATATGATAGCAGCCATGACAGTTGGATTGACGCCAAGGACTTGGTGTGATAACGATTGACCGCTTCATCCGCTCGGTATGCGCTTATCAAGACCACGTCCGGGAAGTATATATCGGTTGTAATCAGTAGTGAGTAATCAGTCAGGATGCGGGTTGAGAAGCAGGAAGTCGAGCTTCCCGTTCAAAACTTTGATGAATATATCGGGTCGGGCATGGTTAAAAAGAACAAACACGGTATTTTATTACCTGATTCAATTCGCTGTATTATATGCGGGCCAAGTTCCTCTGGGAAGACCAACGTTTTATTTAATTTATTGTTTGACCCAAACGGTTTAAGATTTGAAAATGTCTATGTTTTTTCAAAGTCCCTCCATCAGCCAAAGTACGAATTTCTAAAGAAGGTAATGCCTAAGGAGGTCGGTTATTTCGCGTATGATGACAACAGTCTAGTTGTACACCCAAACGAAGCTAAACCAAACTCTATAATGATCTTTGACGATATTTCCTGTGAAAAACATGACAATATACGCAGTTATTTCACTATGGGTAGACATCAAAATATAGATACATTTTATTTAGGGCAAACATACAGTGCTATACCCAAGCAACTGGTGAGGGACAACTGTAACTTTGTTATTTTATTCAAACAAGACGATATGAATCTAAGGCATGTGTACAGTGATCATGTCACTACCGACATGTCCTTCGACAAATTTAGAGAGTTGTGCGCTCAAGCGTGGCGAGACAACTTTGGATTCCTTGTGATTGACAAGACTCTAGACCCTTATAAGGGAAGGTACAGAGTAGGGATGGACAGTTTTATAACAGAAGTGTAATGGTACGCATCTACACGTACAACGATTTAAGAGGCTTTAACGCTAAACTCCATAATGTCAAGTCAAACTTGTGCTCTTTTTATTACAAGGACAAGAAGAAATTCTGTGGAAACTACTGCAGTAAGAAACCCCCTCATGGGTACCAGCTTAACAAAAGATGCTGGAGACATAAAAAACTAAAAAGATCCGCTGTGATACCTCCTGTAGTTTTATTAATAATATCTGCGAGTGAGAGAACCTATAACCGAGATACATGGCTTAGTTTTATGAACAAATGCGAAGAAAAAAACGTTCCTTTGGAACTTGTAATATATCACGAAGATATGTACAACTGTACCGTGCGAGACCCTCAAAACATGATATCTAGATTCAGGCCGTTCCCCGAGTTCTTTGGTAAAGTTTTGCCTTTACGGAACTTGCACGGAAGTGTTAATTTTACACAAATCTGTAATGAAATGCTGCAATACGGATGTAAGATCCCATTTGCTTCACGGTGTATACTTCTGACAGAACGCAGTATTCCTATAAGATCACCAATGACAGTCTATAAAAAAGCTTCAAGCTTAAAATGTCACATCGATATTAGTTATAATATCGGATACACGAACGTACCTCCTAGTGTCCCTAGATGCAACAGGAATAAACCGTTTAACGGTGTTAATAACCTGTGCCAGGGGTTGTATACTACAGAGTTTCTCAAACTGGCCCTGCCCACACTACCAGTACAGTGCGAGAGATTCGGTATAAGTCTAAACAATGACATGTACAGTGTAACAAACAGAGTGCTATTTGACCAGTGGAGAGCGTTCACAGGCGCGAACCCGAGCGAATTCTGGCTTTTAAATTCTTATTTACTGCAACACCTCAACGAGCCTAGGCCTATGGCGTTACTCAGACGATTCATGCAAAACACAATTGAAAGTGATAAATACACCGTAGCAGAAATACCTCAATGGAGAGACGGGTGGAAACGTACTTTTGTATTCAGGAGTTTTACCGGTCGTTATGTGATTCCCCGGTTCGATGCTAGAGAACAGAGGTACTACAGAGGTATGGACTTTAGCGCTGGTGTTTCACTGTTGGATATTATCGAGTTCATACGGAGGCATAAGAGGCGTGCCTTGTTTTTCAGGCAAGTCGAAATGCCTTAAATCTAGATGTGTTGGTTGAAAGTTATCATTTATGACTATGAAGCGGAGCAGTAAACAGCAACTGACAAACCGGCTCATAGAGCTGCGTAATGCTATTAAACGGAAATATAAAATGTTTAAGGAAGGATCCGAGGAAAGTGATATTTTGCTTGAGAAGCAGTATAAACCAATTATTCAAGAACTTAGAAAAACAACAACAGTTAGCCCTGACATAAAAACAGAACCCGAAACCTTTAAAGAAGAACCAATGGACTACAATACAACAGATGATGAAGGAGAAGCTGAATTTATTCCGCAGAGTGTATCAACACCTGAAACCAGCGGGTTAAAGCAAATTGTATCGACCCCTTCGGGACTGGAAACAGCGTCTCAATATATGGAAAGTCAGTTTAGTAACCCCATGACGGTGGGGTATATGACACTTCTTTTAAAAGATGCTAGCGGTAAGGCCCAAGTTATTGATCATGACTACGGCCCTAGATACGAAGGCAGTACTTTAATGATGGGAGATAAGGTGTTAGACTTTGACAACGATGGAACTATTCTAATAAACAACACAAGATATAGACCTACCGAAGGTTTGTATGAGCTCATATTTAAGAGAACCCCTGACGAAGATATATACAATAAAGACGATCTTCATACCTATAAGAGTATTATTATCGCCACCAACGCTCACAAGAGAGGCTACAAATTCCACAATCAAATTAGAAGGGACAACAATCTAAAGTACAGAAGAATTATAAAAGATTTGTTCCCGGTTAAAGCGGGCAAAGGTTTAGCGTGGAAGAATGCACGATCTCGTGATATAATACATTGGGATGACGCCAATGAATTAGTGGATCGGTTGCGACACATTGCCATGTCAACAGAGACTGGAAACAGAGTCCATGGCAGTGAAATACTGAGTATCGTGGAGGAACTAAGGGAGGCTGGTTACATAAAAGGAGCTGGTAACAGTAGGTTTAAAGCATTATTAAAATGACGATTGACAAGTTCGGACGTAGTAGCCGGAAATCCCGAGGTGAGGCCGTCAAGGGCCCCAAGGGATAGGGTTTCAATTTAACGCCCCAGGGTGACTATGATATGCAAAATAAACGGTTATGTAAATTGGCTACACCGGTACAACCACTAGACGCTGCTACAAAGAATTATGTTGACCATAAATCTATACCTTCTGACTTTCAGAGGTTCAATATGCAAAACAAAAGACTATGGAGTGTAGCTGACCCTGTAGATTCCTCGGACGCAGTTAACTTGGGCACACTAAAAAAACTGAGTATGACTATCTCCAAAGATAATTATGACGCTAACAATAAACGAATAACTAATTTAGCTCTACCAACAGACCCCAGCGATGCAGTTACCAAGTCGTACGTGGAAAAAGAGATATTGCCTATAACCACTAACCTCGCTAATCAACAGTTTGACTTAACCGGTCTCAAGACCAGACTGTCAAAATGCGAAGGTCTAATAACTAGTAATAAAGATTTTCACGAGAAACAGTTGAGGAAATTTGGTACCATGGTCTTTAATTATATTAACAAAAAACAAACTGGGAGGTCTGCCATTCTACCCACGCCGGGTGAAAACGATTACTTAGACTGGGAAGTTTTGTTTGCTGACGGATTGGAAGGTGGTGAAGAGCCTGAAGAAGAAGACGTCAAACCTCTTCCGCCTGATACTTATGATCTCTTTATGACTGAAGAGGGACTGAGTGGAGCTTCTTTTGATACAAATTAAAGAGAATTTTCGTCTTGAACCAACGGGGATATTTAATAATACTGTTCTTTTCCCCAATCTCCTCAGCTAACTCCGAGCCAGTTTAGGTATAAAAGGGGCAAGTTTACTTTATAACTAACATTAATGTGTTGGGGTGCAACGACATTACAGCGGATGATACTAGCGCTTGCAATAAATGGCTAACACAAGAAGGAAAACTCTCAGACGCAAGCTAGTGGTCGTGCGAGGTGGAGGTATTGTTTCATCGGTGCTGAACAAAGCTATAGATTTACTACCTGTCGAACTGCATATTCCTGGTTATCAGTACTGCGGACCTGGCACGAAGTTAAAAGAGAGATTGGCTAGAGGTGACAAAGGAATAAACGGGCTAGACGCGGCCTGTAAGGTCCACGACATAGCATACTCCCGGTATTCCGACAGCGAGCGGCGAAGGCAAGCTGACAAAGAGTTGGCGGAACGCGCTTGGCAGAGATTCAAGTCTAGTAACGCCAGTGTTGGTGAGAAAGCCGCTGCTTGGGCAGTCACAACAGCCATGAAAGCAAAAACAAAATTGGGGGGAGGTCGTAAGAAGAAACGCCCTGCTAAACGCCCGAAGGGTAGAGGATTGTATCTTAGACCCTATAGAAAGGAAGGTTCGGGTACAAAGGCGGGCGCAGGCCGAAGAAAGAAAAGAAGAACAAAAAAAAAGCATCTCAATACCGATAAAGCCGCTTACAAATTACGATTTGATCAAATACGCGAGGTTATTGAAAATTCCTAATTTCAGAGGGGTTTATATGAGGAACAGTTTACCGAAAAACCCGAGAAAATGTGAATCTGCTATAGTTAACTTGTACAGTACAACCGGTCCAGGCACGCACTGGGTATGTTACAGGAAGATTGATAAAAAGGCCTATTATTATGACAGTTTCGGAAACCTAAGACCTCCACCGGAAATTTCTAAGTACTTGGGTGAATGTGGGATGTACTATAACTACGAGAGACAACAGAATTTTGACTCAGTTGTTTGTGGACATTTGTGTTTAAAGTTTCTCTGTAGTAATGTTCTGTCTAACAGGGGTAACTAGTGTTCTATCCCACGAGCTAGCGTTTCCTATTGATGTTAGCGAGGGTACATGGGAACTTGGTTTAATTGAACTGACCACTTATAACTCTATACCGAACATTGAAAAAAACATAAATGATACGTTTTACTACGGTGATGATAAAAGTATTACGATCCCTGAAGGGTCTTACGAAATTGAGGACATTGAAAAGTATATACAGTCGCAACTGCCAAAAGAAGTACAATTTACTTTGAAACCTAATAATAACACTTTGAAAGCTACGATATGTTGTTCTGAGAAAATTGACTTTACTAAAGAACATTCATTGGGAACACTTTTGGGCTACAAAAAACAAATATACGGGGCCAAAAATGAACATGTATCGGAACTGCCTGTAGATATAATAAAAGTTAACTCTATAAGGGTGGAATGTAATGTCACACGCGGGTCATACTTGAATGGGGTTGAGGGCCATGTCATACACGAGTTCTACCCGGCTGAACCACCGGGCTATAAAATAATGGAATTACCGAGGAATGTCATTTATTTACCTGTGATCAGTCAGAGGATCAACAACTTGACAGTGTCTCTAAAAGACCAGGACGGTAATCTTGTTAACTTTCGCGGAGAAAGGATCTCGGTGAGACTACATCTCAGGCGCAGTAATGGGGCTACTATTTAGGCATATACCATTAGGGCCACAAGTCAGTAGTGTTCAGAAAGCCAAGGGGTTAACTTGTAAAAGCATAACGTTTCTTCGCTCTCTCGGTTTTAAAGTAATAAAGAATGGCGCTATTAGCGATAGACAACCAGGCAGAGTATGCTGACCTGACAACCGGGATGGAGTTGCACTCACATCAACCATATGCAAGTACAACTTACAATAATAACGATGAAATAAGAATACCTATATTACAGCAGGACATAATAACCGCGCCTTTTGAAAGTTTTATTGTGATACACGGGAAGACCAATGCTACAAAGGCCGACGGGACTCCTCAGGATGTTTCCTTTATTAATAATGCGATATCTTTCTTGTTTGATGAAATCCGCTATGAGATTTGTGGCAAGGAAATTGACAGGACAAAAAATGTCGGTATAACTACTACTTTAAAACATATTCTATCCATTCGCGAGGAGGAGAAAAATGCTCTAAAGGTCGCTTGCTGGTTTGGCCCTGGTAGTTCGGTAACAGTGACAGACTTTGTATATTCAATCCCTCTAAAACTCTTGCTAGGTTTCGCTGAAGACTACAGGCGGGTGTTGGTAAATGTTAAACAGGAACTGATACTATTACGTTCGGCTACAGATACAAACGCTGTAAAATTGAGGGAGGCCGGGACTTTAACATTAACAATTGACAAAATCTACTGGCGAATACCTCACGTTACAGTGAACGACGCTCAGAAGTTAAAATTGTACAAGTTTATTGAGAAAGACCCCGCAATACATGTTCCCTTCCGTCAGTGGGAAATGATTAAATACCCGAACCTACCGAGTACAGACACGTTATCTTGGACACTTAAAACATCTAACCAAACAGAAAAACCTCGGTATATTGTTCTAGCCTTTCAGACAGGCAGAAAGAATGACTTAACAAAGGACATGTCATAGTTCGACGCCTGTGATTTGCTTGATGTTAAACTGTATTTAAACTCAAATTTCTACCCGTATGACAACCTTCGCGGGAACACTTGCCTGTTTTATGATATGTATGCGAACTTTCAAAACTCTTATTACGGTAGAATCGGCTCACCGATATTAAACTTTGATGATTTTAAAACAAAGTGTCCTCTGTATGTAATTGACTGTTCAAAGCAGGACGATACTATTAAGACCGGTCCCGTAGATGTAAGGCTTGAGATTCAAACTAAAACAGCAATCCCAGCTAATACTTGGGCATACTGTCTCATAATTCACGACTGTCACTAGTAGGATACGCCCCACTATAGCAAGCCAATCAGAAGCCAGCATTTTGTAGTGACGTCATTCCAAGATGGCGGCGCCCATGGCACTTTATTTCCCGCCAAATTTCCTAACCTCACTTTTTAAATTTTAACTCATTTTGCTCAGTTCTGGCAACCTATGCTCTATGATACATTATTTTACATATACACCATTATATATAATATATATATATATATATATTATATACTGTAAATTATATGTATATATGTTCCATGGTTCGACTATTATATACTCTATGCGATTGATACTATCATATGGCAATGTATATACAATATTATACATATACTTTACAGCTACACCATTATATAAATATAATCTAGGATATATTAAAAAGTGACGTCACACGTCACTTGACCGCATGGGCTGAGTGAATATATACGTCATCTGAGGCTGAGCCAGTGACGTAGGCGGTTTCGTGACGTAATGAGGGAAAGTTTAAAGGTCAAAGTCACGGGGAGGTTGTTTTTAAAAAATCTACGTCGCACTCGTAAAATTCGAATTGTGATTCGATAGTATAATCGATATAAAATATCAAATGAAAACAATCGAATGAAACAATCGAATGATACGAGTGCGAGGTATTACTATTACAAATATTACTTTATTTTATTTACAATAATTCATGTTTACAATAGTTCCCCGTTGTTCGTTGTCATCGATGTTGTTGTTTTTTCGACACCAATCTGTTCTGATAGGTGTTTCCATTTCATTACCGTCATGTAGAAATAATACCTGATGGCAATGAAATGGAAACATCTATCAGATCTTGAATGAAATGACATTGTTATTTTGTGAAGAGCGTTTCGGAGAGCTCGATGTTCACCGGTCGAGAGCCGGAGGTGTACTGACTATTCGCTAGCTAGCGTTCTGATATCAAATAAAATGGTGGGGGTAAAAGTGTAGGATACGAGGCAGATGGCGCGGGGCAGGTGGTGCGGGGCAGATGGCGCGAGGCAGATGGTGCGAGGCAAATGGTAATTCTTGAATTCATTTACCACCTTATTCCATTATTGTTTAATAAAACGTCCATCAAGGATAACATCATTGCTTCTGTATCAGATGGTGTTGTTGTAGAAACTTCATGTACTTGTATTTCACCAGATATATTTTTGATCAGTGTCATTGTGTTCAACATTATAAGAGACAGATGTGGAAGAAACATTATTGTCTTGTATTTGTGAATCCATGTGTACCGCGCAAGAGCTGGACATATAGTGGTGTAGCGTTTGCGCGTAGGTTAGGTACTCGGCTCTTCCCCCACCACACCAGTCCCCCACCATACCAGTCCCCCCACCAAGTTTTACATCGCACAATAATAATAGTTTACATGTGTTAGTTAGGGTTTAGCTCTTAGACTGTCAAGACCTTAGCTCCGTAACTGAAAACTTCAATAATGTTTGCTCAACGTTGTATAATTATAACAGTTACTATGTTGCAGCGAGGCCAACTAGGGCTAACTTCAGCAAACAAGGTGGGACAGCGCCCTTTTACAGACTAGGATTTTCGTTATACAGGGTGTGCGAAACCCCTTGTTCCATTTGTTAGCAGTCTTTATTGTTCAAACACATAATAAAATACATCAGTTAACAGCTATTATTGTTGGAATAAACAAGAACAACGCACTGTTCCAGTATAGCAAAGAAAATAATTTGTCCGCTAAAGAGCTTATCAGACATCCATTCCATCATAGCTATCGCTTAGAAACCCGGTGTTCATAGCCGTTAACCCCGTATACTAAGTGTCTGTTTGCTTGGGTGGGGTTTGAGACCATCCCGTGCATATGCACTCAGGTTAAACATTATTCCATACGTAGGCCATCCAGATTACCTGGTTGATGCCCAGTACGAACTAATGTCCTCTCCCTTTTTAGCAAACAAAGGATAGAGTATTTTTAGAAAAAAAAGCAATAGCCCCTCCACCGCCATGACCCGTGGAGACCTTCCAAAAAAAAAAACAAGCTAATTGTCTCCTCCGTTCATTTTTTTACTTTTACAAGTCCCACCGTATGGATTCAAGGAATAACTTGAGTACACCATTCACTCTAGGTCCTTCCAAGGAGTAGCCAAGGACTTACCTAGACGCCTCAACGTACAAGACCCTTCAATTTACATTCAGGTTTACGGGGCTTTTCGTCCCCCACGCCATTGACCTTCATTCACACACACACACAAACACAACCACACAGACATACATACAGTGGGAACTTTTACAATGTCCAAGACATGCTCAACTATATTTACAATTGAACTGTTCATGAAGTCAAGTGAGCCATTTTATTTTAAGTATTGTGCAGTAGTACAGATTAGAGCAATTTAGGGCAGGATCAGCGACCAAAGTGGCTGAGACAGAGCTGGAGGTTATATCATCCAAGTTAAAACCTGAAATCAGGCCACGTGACCATGTTTTTTTTTACAAAGGGGACGAATCGTTCCCAATACTACCAGTAGTGTTTACTCAAGTTTTTGGATTTTATAACCATAGGGTAGTGTGTCGTACTCACCCTCGAGCTTTCTTTTTGGTCCAGTAATTTTGAAAAGTTTGGATTCATTCACAGTTACAATATCGCGGTCTTTCGTCCTCCTGATTCTAGATTCCTTAATTTCTATGCTTTCAGCTGACTCACTAAGAACCATTTCTTTTAGTTTTTCAAAGTTAAGTGTTTTGGAGGTCTTAGAATTGAGGGTGAGGCCCTTGATTTTGCAAACAGATTTTAGTTTTTGTTTGTTGGTTGACCAGACAAGATATGCGTACGTTTTAGGCCCCCCAGAAACGAATTCAACGATGAAAGATCCAGGTCCGTATTTAACCAGCTCGTCGGTCATTTCCCCGAGGTAATCCCCCGTAGGAACCCTGTACAAACCTCCCTTATAAATATAGAGGGTTGAGTCTGTATCGTAGTACAAGACTTGTGAACCCAGGGCCTCCAGATATTCATACAGTTTCAGCCTAGCTTGAGCAGTAGTATAGGCCGCTATGACTACATTCACGTTTCTTAAGGGCTCACCGACTTCCTCCAGGTACTCCCAGCTCACTACCACTACCTCTTCGTTTACTATCTGTATTCTATTCACTATTATATAGGGTCTTGTCATCATCCCGAACAGTGTTTTGGGGTCTCTGACTATCGTGGCCTTTGTCTGGTTCTCCCGCTGTCCAAATTTACCCCAAAATGAATTTAGCATGAGTTTAGCCATTGATCTCAAACCTTCATTTTCAGCAATCTTGGCGGGGTCCAGCCTGATTCCTTCATGCGTGAAGTAGTTCCGCACGTACCGGTCTTTATCATTCTGCGTCTTACACCATTCTGGGTAGCCGGACGCTTCTTGTTTCATTTTCAGGAATTTATTGATGAAATCTGTAAAGAGTCCCCTTTTCTCGTATGTGGCCATTTCATATTCCCATAATTCATACATATCGAGGATGACATAGCCTTTCTCTACCGCTTTCCGCACCTCATCCATTGTCCAAGTTCCTACCAGGGCTCTTTCTTCGCTTTCGTGTTCACAGTCTTCTTGGTTTTGGTTTTCACCACATGTTTTACAGAGGGCAAACATTAATTTATTATTCATCCTTGCTGGGAGTACTGGGTGGTAGAGATCCCTTGGTGGTAGGACTTTGCATTTCAATAAACCATCTACTTGGAGACCTCTCTGTCTGCACTCTCTGTCTCCTACATGAATGGTGGGATGGCCTAGGGGATACTTTCCGTACTTACACACATACGGGTAGAGCGAGCAAACGTCCACATATTGGATCGTTTCTCTTTCGACGCATTTATGGTAAGTCTTAGAGTTACCCGTTCTGCCCCCAAAGAAAGCCTGTCTTGGGTCTAGTGGGAGTGTGTTCAATATGGGGAGAGAGTCCAAGTGTTTGAGTTTTTTTCTTTTTTTAATTTCCTAAACTCACACTCCCACATCTCGACTACTTCGTAGTCACTAAACTTAGCGATTTTGGCCTTAGTTCTCTCGTATCTTAAGTGAAGTGAGTCTGACGGATCCTCCTTCAGAGGAGCCTCTCGATTGAACGGGAAGCATTTGGGGCATCCATGCCAGTAGCATCCATGAAACTCGTAGATGTTTTCCCTGTCAAACCCATCTACTTTCAGTTTGTTAATCTTTACTTCTTTACCCCGCCCCGCATGCTCGATCCTCACTCCACGTTTCTCTTCTTCCCAGCTCAACCACTGAATGGCAATAGCTGACTGGTTATCCACTAAACGGTAGCCGTTCTTTGGGATGAGGCCGATCGTGTTTGGTTTCAAAAAGTTGCGGCGGAAGGCCAAGTTGCAAGCACTAGCGATCGTTACAGCCTCTAGGAAAGGATCAACATTACACTCTTGGAGGAATATCGATCTGAACTTAAGGCAAGCTTGGGCCAAGATCTCCACATCAGAGATGCAATACTCCAACATTTCCTTTTGAAAATCAAATACATAGTTTTCCGCTACTCTTTCATGGTACCAGATTTTAAAGGCCTTATTGGACTTTTTAAACATTGACTCTGGGCAATAGTACTGTTTATCGGGGATAGGGCCTACATAATTTTGGTTTGCCAGAGTGTTGAACAAGTGAGGAAAGTAACCCTTCTTTCTTTCCGGAGGCAGATCAAATGACTTAGGGAGCGCAGCGAGGGCCATGGGGAAATAGTTAAGTGAGTCCACAAATCTAACGTTGTCCATTTCCATGAGAATAATTTTGCAACCCTTCATGACCAGATCGGGTGTGAATTTAGTTTTTTCAAGAACATACTTTAACAAAAATTGGAAATCAAAGCCCTGACCGTTGTGGGCAATTACACAGACATCTTTAAAACCTTTTCGGACTTCCATGACGTATTCCATGAAATCTTTAACAGGGTCAGAGTTGAAGACTCTCGTACGGTTTTTACAAACCCTGCAAAATTCTGTTTCGATACACTGGTAGCAAAACTGCTGGGAAACACACAAGTTTACTTTATGTACTTTTTGTTCGGGATCAGAGGGGAGAGACTCGTCTTGGCGAGTCTCCAGATCAAAGAAAATGAAAATGTAGTCCTTTGGTTTAGGCTTACCATCGTTCCGCTGTATGAAACATTTGTGATTTGGATCTTGGAAAGATCCGCAAGGTTTACAATAGACTTCTCCACACTTGTGGGGCGTGGATCTGTCTCTAATCCAAACTAATTTACCGCAATCAAGACACTTTTTGACAACTTTACATTTATCGACTTGGTGAGCAGTGAAACACTGTTGATTTCTCTAAGTCATATTACATTTTGAACAAACTATTCCTCCATGCTCCTCTTTGCAGGGAGGCGAGATGGTCTGACACTGAGAACAGATGTTTGAACATCTGTGCACACCTTTGTGATCATAGGGAACATGGCAAACTTCACAAAAATATTTACAAACGAAAGCAGCAGTCAAACTAGTTATTACGTTATAGTGCCCGTTGTAAAACAACAGGTTGATCTTGAATTTAGCATTTTCAACACTGCCCTCGAAATAAACGTCCCGGCCTTTATTATCATAATTGAACACGGTTATTTTGAAATCTTTCAACAAGTCTTGAAACTTCTCAAGTTCTGGGATTCCCGCACCATCCTCGGGCATCTCTACTCTAGCCCGTCGAATAAGTTCCTGAGCCCTCACGGTTTGCCTTTTTTTATCATCTTGCCTAATTGACTTGTACTGAGGATCCTTTGTTGTATGAGCGATACCTACAACCAAGGCCTTGGGGAGACACAAGTTGTCTTTATTTTTAATAACTACGATACCCTTCCTTGCTTTGCACTCCTCGTCAAACGTGTTAAAGATACCAGGTCGTACCCTCCCAGAACCTACAGGGAGATTAACTCGAGTACATTCTACTTTAAAAGTGTCAGTGGACTTGACGGATTCAGAATTTGACTGTATGATCTCTCCAAAAATTTGCCAAAGGATGTCTTCATCAATTTCACCAGCGGGTCGAAATGCGACATACCCCGGATCTCTACTTTTTAGGTTAAGACTCTGCAAAGTGAACCCGAGCTGATCATTTTCGCGGGCTTGTCCTTTCATCTCATTTACAATCTTGGCAAAACCTTGTCTGAGCCAATCTATCTCACTAGTATCAGGAGGAGGGTTAGAAAATTTGAAAATAGTTTTCGTTCCGTACAATCTAAACTTTTTAACATAAACCTGCTCGTCACTAAGTACTTCAACGGGTTGAACAACTTTAGCCATTTTACTAGTTGAATCAAACTAAAAGTTAAATATAAATTAAAACAATAAAGTGAGGTTATGTTAAGCAAAAGTAAGGTTATGTGAACCCAAAGAGAAACTTGAGTAAATACGACGATAGGCCTGGTAAAATAATAATTAAAAATATTAAAGTGAGGTTATGTCTGACTAAAAGAGTGAGACTATGAAATAGAACTATATGTTTGACTCTCAAAAGTGAGGTTAAGATATAAAAGTAGGGTTATGTTATACAATAAAACTGAGTTTAGACCTGATACACCAAATATAATACGCGTTAAATACTAACGACAAATTATAGTAGCACTTACTGTAATAATTGCACAATACTATCACAACTCACTTACCACAATAGCAGAGAATGAAGCAGCGCAAGGACCTCTGACCAACACAAAAGTCTGGAACAGAATGAATGTGGAAGGCTGTCTGCACCGGTATATATAGGCACCAAAAACCAATCAGCGATCAGAACGCCTAATACGACCAATGGGGAGCGAGCTTATTCCGACCAATCACAGAGCTGTATTTTAACCTGTTACAACTGGATTTTTTAGGTGACTTACAGTAATTCAGAAACGCTACAATAGAGCAAGAAGAAGAGGGTTTGGAGAAAACCCCTTATTATTGTAGCATATATAATAGTGTAGACCATATAACGGTGAGATAGGCCAAGTTCAGGGTCATCCTGAGGATGTTTTAAAAAACTCTCACAGGTTTTATTTGATAATTACATTCAATATAATGCGTATACTTACGCATATTACGAAATGAGCGCAGAAATCATACAGATTTATTATTAATCGCTAAAGATAGCAGCAGACCTCAAAACACCACTCAACTACAGATAGGCAATGAAGTGGAAACATCTATCAGATCTCGTGTGACATGATATTATTATTTTGTGAAGAGCGTCTCGGAGAGCTCGATGTTCACCGGTCGAGATCCGGAGGTGTACTGACTATTCGATAGCTAGCGTTCTGGTATCAAATACAATGGTGGGGGTAAAAGTGTAGGATGCGGGGCAGATGGAGCGTGGCAGATGGTTACAAAGCAGCTGGCGCGGGGCAGATGGCGCGGGGCAGATGGCAGCTGGTGCGGGGGAATTCGAATAAAATATCCGTTAGTTAAAACCCACCAAGGATAACGTAATTGCTTCTGCATCAGAGGATGTTGTGGTAGACACTTCTTGTACTTGTATTTGATCAGTCGTTTCATTAGTGCCAGCTTGGTAAATATTAAAAGATGAAGATGTGTAAGAAACATTATTGTCTTGTATTTGTGAATCCATGTGTACCGCGCAAGAGCTGGGCGCATAGTGATATAGCGTCTGCGTGTAGGTTAGGTACTCGGCTCTTCCCCCACCACACCAGTCCCCCCACCATACCAGTCCCCCCACCAAGTTCTACATCGCACAATAACTAGTTTACATGTGTTAGTTAGGGTTTAGCTCTTAGACTGTCAAGACCTCAGCTCCGTAACTGAAAACTTCAATAATGTTTTCTCAACGCTATATAATTATAACAGTTACTATGATTTAAACCAGTGTATTCTGAGTACCCACTTGGCATATGTTAAACCAGAAATAAAGAAATTATTTAGATTTGACCTTCAAAAATCGTTGTTTTTGGCTATTACTGCTATACCCTTGGTCGGATCTGAATTCTGTTTTCACAGACTTGTTCGTCTGATCAATCCGCGTAATTTTAGTACCCACTTGACATATGTTAAACCAGAAATAAAGAAATTATTTAGATTTGACCTTCAAAATAATTTTCTTTTGGCTATTACTGCTATACCCTTGGTCAATCTGAATTCTATTTGCGTCAACTTGTTCGTCTGATCAATCCGCGTAATTTGAGTACCCATCTGACATATGTTAAACCAGAAATAAAGAAATCATTTAGATTTGACCTTCAAAATAGTTGTTTTTGGCTATTACTGCTATACCCTTGGTCAGATCTGAATTCTGTTTGCACCAACTTGTTCGTCTGATTAATCCGCGTAATTTAAGTACCCACTTAACATAGTGAAAACCAGAAATAAAAAAATAATTTAGATTTGACCTTCAAAAATCGTTGTTCTTGGCTATTACTGCTATACCCTTGGTCGGATCTGAATTCTGTTTGTACCATCTTGTTCGTCTGATCAATCCACGTAATTTGAGTACCCTTTTGACATATGTTAAACCAGAAATAAATAAATTATTTAGATTTAACCTTCAAAATAGTTGTTTTTGGCTATTACTGCTATACCCTTGGTCAGATCTGAATTCTGTTTGCACCAACTTGTTCGTCTGATCAATCCGTGTAATTTAAGTACCCACTTAACATAGTGTAAACCAGAAATAAAGAAATTATTTAGATTTGACCTTCAAAATCGTTGTTTTTGGCTATTACTGCTACACCCTTGGTCGTATCTGAATTATGTTTGCACCAAAAGTTTCTCGTGAGTGAGGGCTAAGATAGGTAGTCATCCGGTTTTCGTTCCGTAAAGACTTAAGGTCGGTTTTCGCGCCATACCTTTTTGTAAGGGGTTAGGAAAAGGATAAGAAACATACTGATCAGTTAAAGTTAATCAGTGTGGGACTTAGATCCAAACACCCGGCGTCAGGCTACTGCAAACCCAAGTTTTGACGAAGGTAGTTTACAAAGAGAGTTTATATTCCAAGATTAAGTAAATTTACAACGAACACCCAAGGTCGGTTTTACAAAGGTCAACAGTATCGCTGAAACCCGGTGGGACTTAGATCCAAACACTCGGCGCCAGGCTACTGCGAACCCAAGTTTTGACCAAGGTCAGTTTTAAAGCGTGAAAGAAAAACTTAACATAGTGAAAACCAGAAATAAAAAAATAATTTAGATTTGACCTTCAAAAATCGTTGTTCTTGGCTATTACTGCTATACCCTTGGTCGGATCTGAATTCTGTTTGTACCATCTTGTTCGTCTGATCAATCCACGTAATTTGAGTACCCACTTGACATATGTTAAACCAGAAATAAATAAATTATTTAGATTTAACCTTCAAAATAGTTGTTTTTGGCTATTACTGCTATACCCTTGGTCAGATCTGAATTCTGTTTGCACCAACTTGTTCGTCTGATCAATCCGTGTAATTTAAGTACCCACTTAACATAGTGTAAACCAGAAATAAAGAAATTATTTAAATTTGACCTTCAAAATCGTTGTTTTTGGCTATTACTGCTACACCCTTGGTCGTATCTGAATTATGTTTGCACCAAAAGTTTCTCGTGAGTGAGGGCTAAGATAGGTAGTCATCCGGTTTTCGTGCCGTAAAGACTTAAGGTCGGTTTTCGCGCCATACCTTTTTGTAAGGGGTTAGGAAAAGGATAAGAAACATACTGATCAGTTAAAGTTAATCAGTGTGGGACTTAGATCCAAACACCCGGCGTCAGGCTACTGCAAACCCATGTTTTGACCAAGGTAGTTTACAAAGAGAGTTTATATTCCAAGATTAAGTAAATTTACAACGAACACCCAAGGTCGGTTTTACAAAGGTCAACAGTATCGCTGAAACCCGGTGGGACTTAGATCCAAACACTCGGCGCCAGGCTACTGCGAACCCAAGTTTTGACCAAGGTCAGTTTTAAAGCGTGAAAGAAAAGTACATATTTCATTAGTAAATAAAACACTTCAAAAAACCAACATCAAACACCACAATCAGTTAAACTAACTACATTTACTAGCAGAAAACTACAAGCGTTACTCTAACATGTTTAATAATAAACATACATCCCTTAAGCTAAGGTAGCATCTCTAATATACAGTGGTACCAACTCTATACTAGAGATACTATTGCTGACAGCGCAGGAAAACAGCTAGCTAGGCTGTCGACCTGCGACTGCGAGCCCTGTGCGAGCCTCTCCTTGGTTTTATAGCCGCCAGCGTTGACGCTGCCAGACAGAGGAGAGCAGATGTCACGGCAGATGTCACGGTAGATGCCGGCGCGGCGGTGCCCCGTCTGTGTATTCAACTATGCTCAAAACGGTCTTCAATAAAGTCGAAAAGTAGCACCTCTGGCGGGGACTTATCCAGGTTCCGGAGTCTTAACCGGTTCTTAAATCACAGCTATCCGGTTTTAAATATGCATATAAAAGGTGTTTATTATTCTTTTCAGAATTTGTAAGGTAAAACTTCACTATACATTGTGTAACATGTCATAGATTTGTTTTTTAAATGTCAATAACAATTTTAAAATGGACCATTATAAATTAAATCTATTATATATTCGTTGTAAATGTGTTATTCACTATAATACACTTATATCCTTTCATAAAAAGTGTATCACATATTTGATTTTTCATAAAATAAATTGTTATGTTGCATTTCTATTCATTTAGACTTATGAGGAATCATATAATTTGATATGTAAAGCAAATTAGGCAGTAAATAATAAGAGACTTATTTGTTACATTGATAAACATATCTGGTTAGTGATTATATTTTACTCGTGAAGCAAAAAGTTGAAAATAATTTTTCACCAAAAATACACGTAAAAAACATTTTTTTTTGTCTTGATTACTAGAAAAATAAATTCATGAAGCGGTTTAAGCAATAACGGTTGAATCTTTAGAGATTTTTGATTGCCTTTTTGTTTCATTTTGGAAATGTATTAATATGAACCAACAACATAATTGCAAAAGTGATTAGTGCTATTCAATACATGCAGAGTCAAACTGTATTCAAGAACTACGAGTAAAAAAAATTCAGCCAAAACCTTCAATTCAGATTTATTCAATTCAGTTATAGTTGATTACTTAAAATGGATTGGAGATAGATAGATTGGAGTCGTGTTGCGGGAATTTTACAGATTTCTCAGTTACTGTGCAATGATTCTTTTATATTGAGAAGAAACAGATGTGACAACGCAATTGGTTGGTTTAATTTCTATAATGACTGAATAAAATGAGAAATTTACATACAAAATATATTAAGGCTAAATTAACAAGTGTTTTACTACTAATCAAAACAACTTTTACTTCTACAAAGTATTGTGTCGACCTTAGATTCATTCAACACGTGGACCCCAAATCAAGGACAGACAGACATTCAGACAGTCGAACAGCTGTACCCACACCTGCTCGTACAGATTCGTACGAAATAGATACGAAAGTACGAGATACTAATAGCATTGACTATAGTCAACGCTAATAGCCTACAATATTGTAATTATAAGAAAATACAAGAAAAATTGTTTTATTCATGTTTTACGTTTGAATAAATAAAGTACTCTCTTTTTTAATATGATTTAATTAAATTTATCTAAGGTTTTTTTTTTTAACTGTTTAATAAGAAACTAACACACGCTCATTTATTAACTTAGCCTGACAAAACTTGGTACGGTATATTACTTCATATCGTTGTGGTCTATTGCACAAAAAAAACAGTTTATTGGTTTATTGTTTTTGTAGCAGCAAACTTGCGTACTCAGTCCCATGTTATTCTTATGCAGAATAAGTAAAACGTTATCTCCGTTAATTATGAAGATAAATTAATAAAACTTGGTATAAAACGCTGACTATTTTGATAAGTCGAACGACCTTCTTATGGCTTCTGGTATAATCATATTGCATTTTAAAAATTTCGTAACGTTCAGGACTTCGACAATTTTACTGTTGTGGTGACTGAATATTGGGTCAGATTGGCCACTTTATCTCTTACACCAATAATCCTGTTAACCTAATGTTAAATCTTTGCATGCAACAAAATTTAATTAAATTTATTATTAACCTTTTGATGTGTACGTATGCTGTTTTACCGTAATATTGCATATCACACCTAATATGATAAGCATAGTACTAAAATGTATACAATAACATACATAATTTTTTCAGCTAGGTCTTTGACGTTTTTTTGGCAATCAATTTGGTGTCAAGACACGATGCAATTTTGTTATAATATATTGATCCTACTCAAAACGCTGAGTATTTTGATAGGTCGTTCGGCAGGTTTATGCCTTACATTATTTATTCAATTTAATTGTATATGTTTTTACACGTTTAGAACATAAGGTAAGTTATAAAAAGTTTCTCATTTTTAATCTGTGTACAAAAAATCATAATTATTTAATTATTATCACTATCTAATATGTACGTAAACCGTTTTTGTCGAAATACCGTATATCTTAAATAACATGATAGCAAACTTTCTGAAATTAAAATGAGAACATGCAAACACATCTTTTAGCAACAGGACTAGCTGAATATGTCAGTGTCTATAACATGTGAAATTTTAATATTATGTAC
Source organism: Allygus modestus (assembly GCA_963675035.1). NCBI lineage: Eukaryota > Metazoa > Arthropoda > Insecta > Hemiptera > Cicadellidae > Allygus > Allygus modestus. Next base: position 58,499,789 of record OY776113.1, read on the forward strand.
TACTCAAAATGTTGAGTATTTTGATAGTTCGTTTGGCCTTTTTATGTCCTCCATTATTATTTATATTTAGATTTAAGTGTTTTTTTTTACGTTCAGGTCTTGGGACAATTTTACTGTGGCTGTGATGTGGTTCGACTTATTTTATTTTAGTGTTAGACCTTTTTTATACTGTAATGTGGTTTCTTATGTTAAATATATGTTCGAAATATATATATATATATTTTGTTTATTATTATCCTTCTGATATGGGCAAAATCCTTGTTTGCTGAAATCGTATATCACACCCAATGTAAACTGAACTTCAGACATTACCTTACAATTATATCAAATTTCAAACAGGCATTACAGTAATATTATTAATGAAGGTCTGCATACATATAAGGTGAGACAAAAACTGAATAATACTGTAATTTCTTTGGGTAAATGAACATTAACTAATGTCTTAAAAATATTTGGACTAAGTTATTTAATACCCTTGCTTGTCTTCTCTATTAGCGAGTGAAACTTCGAGGATATTACAAACCTATAAATAAGTGAATAAAACTTGTTATTACCCAAATTATTTTTCATTTACTAATCCTTAAATTAATACGATATAATTACTAATCCTACACACAGTTATAAATGAAAGTACTAATTGTTCTTTATTATTAAATTGCTTTAACTTCAACTTACAATACTTTTTACTACATATATAATAAACCTGTATGTATTTTTGTTAAACGTTACCACTGAGAATAGACCATTCTCAATTAGATATATGTTACAAATAAATTATGCATACTGGATCGATCGAGCTAAAATTTGAATGGAAGATTGCGATTTTAACCAAAAGAACACTAAGACGCATTCGTTCATATGTTTATTTTACTGATCAGTCTTAGACAAAACAAGTTATTACACACTATATCACACGATATTGTACGTATTCAATATTATATACGTAATTTATTGTAAACGTAATTTTTGTATTGTATATGTGATAACGTCAGAAATTAAAACTGCAAAATCCCCGTGTGGAGAAAGAGACACCGACTGGTCTATAATGTAATTATGCTTTTGTTGAAAAATATAATATAAACTATAAATTAATAGCTTTCTTTGCTTAAGTCCAAGGTATTGGTGAGAAAATTGGAGAAAAATATTAGTTTTTGTATACAACCTCTCTTAAGGCCATACATTAGATAATAAAAGTGCCAAGTTAAACAAATCTTGTGTTGGTATTTCATCAGATGTGTAATTTGATTTGACTATTAATGTAAAATCACCTGAAAAAGCAATGATTTCGGGGAAAGCCAATAAAATTAATAATTTTCTTACGTTTCCCATTTATTCTAAACAGTTTCAATTAGTTAATTATATTAAGGACAACATTTAGTACTTCCATTGTTAGTAGCTAATCCCAAAACTACTAGTATAGTCTAATTAAACGACACGGTGTTAAAAACAGTTAATTAAGCGGCGACCTTGCAATTAACCGTTTAGCTAACGAGACCTCGTTGCAGTAAGGAAGACAAGGGGAATCCCATTTCCCAGAAGTGGGTTAGGTCGGTTCCCGAGTTACCTTGACCCCCGCTGCACCGCGACTGCGAGGTTCCCAAGGTTGAGGTTAGCAGCGGGGAAAGCCATCGATCAGTGATTACAATCATTTCCGATAGAGTGCACTTTCAAAATGCGCGTCCCCTGTAATGACAGTGTTTGGTCAACCCGATGTTGTCAAAACACACACAACGAGGATCGAACTTTCGTTTAGGGGAAAGGGCTCGCGGGTTGACCCCGTTTTCATTTTCGCCCTGCCAAACTTGCAGGATCGTTACCACCATTCACGTATTCCGCTTCCGGTCCGACTTAATTACCCCGTCCCCCGCCAGGTGCATGCCACTCAGCAGTTGCGATTCGTACTGCTTCTCACTCGCCGCTAGATGGGGCTGTCATTCGTAAATACATCTTCCGGCGCTGATCAGGATCGAAGGTGATCATGCAACTTTCTTCGAGAAAACATCAATTACAGACTTTTTACGGAGATAACTAACGTTCTTCCTTCATATTTCAAGTTATTGATGTAGAAGAACAATTTTTTTAATAAGATCGGTATAAAATTTGTATCTAATTACTTATCAATTCGTTGATTCATTATAACTTGTAATTAAAACTATTTTGACGATCATAGATTCTTAATGGTCGCACAATATAAACCAAGTAAAATCACATATTATTCTCGTATTATTAGTTATTATAAATTGATACCCTTTCAGATGAATTGCAAAGCGACAAATCATATTTTGTTATTTCCGCGACAAAGAAAATAGTAAAATTCATAATAAAAACTAGGTTGTAACTGCAAGCCAATACACGCAAGAGGGCACCGCTAAACTGTATCGACAATAATTAACCGTAATCAAAATACTTTAAGCGAAGCCTTAAACAGCTAGGGTCTTGGTGTAACTTGTTTGACCGTAATTACAGGAAAACTATATAATGCATTTATATTTATTAGTCAACCCTCTTGCAACAAAAAATATCCGACAATTAAGATGATATTGGTATCAAGGCCAGACGGGGCGATAAGTCAAAACACACACACACACACACACACACACACACACACACACACACACACACACACACACACACACACACACACACACACACACACACATGCCTGTGTTCTCACACGCGCAAACGCGACCACACCCACGGGCGGTCCTAGACGCATAATTACACTTAAGTAGTAATCAGACAGCGCAATTTGCATTCTCCGGACTGGTTCCATTGGGCAGTTTAGCTGCTAATAAAGCAAACTACATCATAACAAGAGCGGATGCGATATTGAGACTTATTTATCGAAACTGGAGGACGCCGGCGGTTGAACAAGATAATTAGCTCTTCGCGACAAGACAAGTGCCGTAAAAAGTGCCTGTAACCTCTAGCCCCTAGCCCACGTGTTTTTTGTGTTCATGACTACAATGTAGGAGTAACTCAGGGTCCGATGCCGGGACCGATTATGTTCTTACGCTTTATTGACCGTTTATACGAAGAAGTGTCCCGAAATATAAAATGCTACAAATGATTTTACTTTTGGATATTTGTATATCAATATCACATATATGCCTGTCAATTTAAAAGTAAGGTTGATTGAACTGTTAAAGTATTCAGATGTTGCCATAGATCAATTGATAATATTTTGTCAACAATCTTGGAAAATGACGGCTGGAAATTGTTATACATCTTAACTGCTTGTTAATTGTTGAGTTTACAAAGAAGTGTTTAAAATGAATGTCGTTTATCTTGTGATTTCATCTTTAATGTTAGCGAATTTCCCCTATAGGGAAGAAGCTATTACCGTAGGTCTCATGGTAAGACTTAAGCCCGAGACCATGATAACTTTTCATTTTGAGGTCCCCAGATGCCAAAAACACCATTCGTTCAAATTTTTATATATGTATATATATATATATAAATATATATATATATTTATATATATATATATGTGTCCGTAAGCACGAGAACTCTCGTAAAAAAAAGGTCCGATCTTAATGAAATTTGGTACAAATGTGTAAAGTACCATTTATTTGAACGAGTTCGAAAACCAGATGAATCGCACCATCCGAAGGGGGGTTTTTGGGGGGTTTTGTACCCCAACAAATGTTTTTTTTTTGGGGTTTTCACATGTAATTATAATTTAAATCAAATTTTAATTTTCACCATTTAATTCAGCTTAAAAAAACAAACAATTTGGTATTTTGATCATTGCTCTACGTCAATTGATTACCGAGATATTGAAAGTGCTAAACACAGTACGTTGTCTAATGTTATTCTTATGGAGAAAAAGAAAAATTGTATATCTCGCTTATTTATGAACGTAAACTGGCAAAATTTGGTATATGGCTTTATTTGGTTGTGGTCTATTGATATTTGCACAAAAATCCATTTTTTGCCCGATAGTTCCCGTAGCAGCAAACCTGCATACTCAGCCCCATGTTATTCTTATGGAGAATAATTAACGTGTTATCTCCTTTAATTATGAACATAAATTAATAGAACTTGGTATGTGGTTTTACCTAGTTGAGTTATAATGATATTTGTATAAAAGCCCATTTTTAGTGTTCCTTATTTCAGCAAACCTGCATACTCAGCCGCCATGTTATTCTTATGGAGAATAATTAAAATGTCATAAATCGTTTATTTATGAATGTATATTGATGAAACTTGGTATGTGGCTTTATGTGGTATTAAGATAAATTAATATGCATTTGAAATTCTCTGAGTATGCAGGTTTGCTGCTACGGGGGTATTTAGTATATCCTGGAGTTTTATTCAAAATTAAGTTCACTGACATATGTTTCTTCCACATGATGATATATTAATTAACACTGCATTTTATCAAATGAATACGGGGAAGCGAATATTTTTCTACTTACAGTTTTATTAAATGCTATATCTGGCTGTCTTGCTAGATTTGACTTAGACTCTTTCCGTTCCTTATGCATTTAAATATAGGTAATAAAAAGTTAACTCAAAAAAAATGCGCTTTACATTGATTTTAAAGTGACAGTCTTTATTGAACGACCTATAAATTCAATAACAAATAAATTGGATGGTTAAAAAATAGACATGAAAAGAGTTTCCCTATATTACTACTGTGTCAATAATTAACTCCAGAGGCTGGGAAGAAAAGCATACTTCCGGGCTAGTTTTTTATTTTATTTGAAATATATTTTTAAAGTAACTATGCCAGGCGCGGCACCGGCGCGGCGGCGCGGCGCGCCGTGGGACATAGCACCTTTGGCTATCCGAAGCCCAGTACACTGATTAAAAAATTGTATCGGAGGGTTGTGAGGTTTTTATATATTCATATTGTAATCAAAATTAGCTATCCGATACGCCGACTCGGAGGTAGATCAGACTAACATTGAGCTTTTTTTTATGAAGTTATAACCGTGTTTTGGACGGTTGTTTGAGCATTGCAAAGTGTTATAAAACGTAGTTCAAATAAATATGTCACAAAATTTGTATTTAAACCCGAACAATAACCACTATATATTTAAACTTAATTATTCATGTAAATTTAACACCAGAAATATATTAATATATCATTTGTCACTATTCTCTCCTAAAGACTCTTCTTGACGTCATTTTCAAGCTTATATTCATTGGTGATAGAAAGTTATATTAAAAGCGTTTATATAAGTTCGGTATAACTTGGGAAATTACTGTGGGGTAAGGAAAATATTGAAATCAAAGTATTGTTAAGGTGTTGGAAAATTTATATATAGTGTTTCTGTCATTTAACGTGCCAACCGTTAATACTTATTAAGATCAAGGATTTTGTAAAATAACGCAAGATTTATACTTTATAATTTTTTATGCCATGTACATTTAATTTGAACACACAAACTTATACAGCAGTATTTGTGATGTACTTTTTCATTAATTTATTAATTTACCTGGCCGAAATTCAAAACATTTTAAAGTTTGTTTTAGTTTTTTTATTTTTTATGAACAATTGTAACATATATACCAGACATAAAGTATAAGTTATTGTGTTTCTTTATTCTAGATCTTTTTTTTTGCGACACCTAACGAAACCCATTCTAGTTATTATAAAAATACCAGGAAATCAAGTTGACGAGAAAGCTTGTCGTAAGTGCGTGTGTTTCAGCTATTGCATATCTAAGTGTAAAACATATCAAATGAACCGTCAAAATAAAAATACAAGAGTATTACGTCGACACCGTATTAAATTACTTTTGCGACGCGGCGAATGTAGTAGAGTGCATCTGCCCCACGGACATCTGCCTTTGCACCTGCTCCTCTGTCGGCTATAAAAGCGAGGGTCTGGCTGCAGTAGTCTCACAGTTTTAGGCTGGCAGCCTAGCTAGCTGTTCGCCTTAGCTGTCTGTAATAGCATCTTTAGTATAGAGGTGGTACCCCTGTATACTGAAGATTCTACTTTAGCATGTTAGTTTGTTATGCATGTTAGTTTATTTGTTAGATTATAGCTTGTAGTTTGCTGCTATAAGATGTAGTTAGTGTTGCTGTTTGTAATTATTTGTGGTGTTGGTCTTTGAAGTGTTTTATTGACTAATTAAATATGTACTTTTCTTTCACGCTTTAAAACTGGCCTTGGGTCAAAACTTGGGTTCGCAGCAGCCTGACGCCGGGTGTTTGGGTCTACGTCCCACCGGGTTTCAGTGATACTGCTGACCTTTGCAAAACCGTCCTTGGTTGGTCTTTGTAAAATTAACTTTAACTAATCAGTATGTTTCTCATCCTTTTCCTAGCCCCTTACAAAAAAAAAGGTATGGCGCGAAAACCGACCTTATGTCAATACGGCGCGCAAACCGGTTGACATTGCCCATCTTAGCCCTTACTCACGAGAAACAGATTCAATCAGTTTGCTTATTTTTGGTTAAATTTAAGGGGATCTTGGTCAGGTAATTATTGTACTTCGGTTCGTAAAACTCTGACACCTACACAGTGATGAACGTCCTTGCGGTTTCAGAGTGCGCGACTGTTGTTAACTGACCATTTTGCTTTTATTTATTTATTTATTTTTTGGGGGGAGGGGAGGGGATAACTTTTCGGGGGAGAGGATAGCGTTCCGTTATCAGGTTTATGCCTATAATTGCGAGCATTAAACTAGGCCTCTTCTCCTAATACAGAGCGGGGAATAGAGCAGTTTGTGGTCAAAGTGAGAATCACTTACTGCTCTATTCCCCGCTTTGGCAAAATGTTCAGATGACCTTAGGGACTTAGAAAATTCAGAAAATTCTCGTTTCTTAAAATAATGGAAGATATGTATTGATTTTTCGGGAGAGATTAATGTTTAGTTATTACAGAATTCAGATCCGACCAAGGGTATAGCAGTAATAGTTAAAAACAACTATTTTGAAGGTCAAATCTAAATAATTTCTTTATTTCTAGTTTAACATATGCCAATTGGGTACTCAAATTACGCAGATTGATCAGAGGAACAAGTTGGTGGAAACATAATTCAGATACGACCAAGGGTATAGCAGTAATAGCCAAAAATAACTATTTTGAAGGTCAAATCTAAATAATTTCTTTATCTCTAGTTTAACATATGCCAAGTGGGTACTCAAATTACGCAGATTGATCAGAGGAACAAGTTGGTGCAAACATAATTCAGATACAACCAAGGGTATAGCAGTAATAGCCAAAAAGAACTATTTTGAAGGTCAAATCTAAATAATTTCTTTATTTCTAGTTTAACATATGCCATGTGGGTACTCAAATTACGCAGATTGATCAGAGGAACAAGTTGGTGCAAACAGAATTCAGATCCGACCAAGGGTATAGCAGTAATAGCCAAAAATAACTATTTTGAAGGTCAAATCTAAATAATTTCTTTATTTCTAGTTTAACAAATGCCATATGGGTACTCAAATTACGCAGATTGATCAGAGGAACAAGTTGGTGCAAACAGAATTCAGATCCGACCAAGGGTATAGCAGTATTAGCCAAAAATAACTATTTTGAAGGTCAAATCTAAATAATTTCTTTATTTCTAGTTTAACATATGCCAAGTGGGTACTCAAATTACGCAGATTGATCAGAGGAACAAGTTGGTGCAAACAGAATTCAGATCCGACCAAGGGTATAGCAGCAACAGCGAAAAAACAACTATTTTCAAGGACAAACCTAAATATTTTCTTTGTTTTTGGTTCAAAGTATAACATGTGGGTACTTCAATTACACGGCTTGACAAAATGAACAAGAAGGTGCAATCTAAATTTAAATCTAACCAAAAGTATAGCATCCGTAGCGTAAAAACAATGGTTTGAAGGACAAGGTAACGTTGTGGTGGGGGGTAGGTGGCTATCATACACAATAACGCTACATCATTATTCTTCCAGCTCTTAACGGATGAACATCTACCTAGAGGGTCTGAAAAATGTCGCAGTTTTACAGGAACATGAGGAAGGTGACCTTCAGTAGTCCCCTTGACACTACATTCTACTTCCCTGACAATGAAGACAGAAGGTCTACGCTTTTAATGGACAATGAGCGGTTTCGTCGAAGAAAAATCGAGGTTGAAACACTTTTAGCCAGTTGTTTGCTACGCAAAAAGCACCATATGAATACATGCACCGGTTTAGATCATAGTAGCTGTTATACTTATACAGCGTTGAGCAAACATTATTGAAGTTTTCAGTTACGGAGCTAAGGTCTTGACAGTCTAAGAGCTAAACCCTAACTAACACATGTAAACTAGTTATTGTGCGATGTAAAACTTGGTGGGGAGACTGGTGTAGTGGGGGACTGGTGTAGTGGGGGGACTTCCATCTGCCGCGCACTTGCCACCTGCCGCCTGCCATCTGCCGTCCGCCATCTGCTCCGCCCCACCTCACTTTTACCCCCACCGTTTTGTTTGATACCAAAACGCTAGCTAGCGAATAGTCAGTTCACCTCCGGCTCTCGACCGGTGAACATCGAGCTCTCCGAGACGCTCTTCACAAAATAATAATAATATTATGTCACTCAAGATCTGATAGATGTTTCTACTTCATTACCGTCAGGTAGTATTTCTACCTGACGGTAATGAAATGGAAACACCTATCAGAACAGATCGGTGTCAAAAAAAAAACAACATGGAGTCTGCGCAGGGATCAAAGTATCTACCTTCTTTCAACAGGAAAAAACACGATGACCGCAACTCTCCGGGATCATCAACTTCGATTATAACCAACAACGGCGGAAGATTCGTATTGTAATTAAGAACAAACATTGTAAATAAAATAAAGTAATTTTTGAAATAGTACTACCTCGCACTCGTATCATTCGATTATTTTCATTAAATTTTTTATATCGATTAACCTATCGAATCACAATCGAATTTTACGCGTGTGAGGTAGTACTTTTTTTTAAATAACCTCCCCGTGACCCTGAACTTTAAACTTTCCCTCATTACGTCACGAAACCGCCTACGTCACTGGCTCAGCCTCAGATGACGTATATATTCACTCAGCCCATGCGGTCAAGTGACGTGTGACGTCACTTTTTAATATATCCTAGATTATATTTATATAATGGTGTAGCTGTAAAGTATATGTATAATATTGTATATACATTGCCATATGATAGTATCAATCGCATAGAGTATATAATAGTCGAACCATGGAACATATATACATATAATTTACAGTATATAATATATATATATATATATAATGGTGTATATGTAAAATAATGTATCATAGAGCATAGGTTGCCAGAACTGAGCAAAATGAGTTAAAATTTAAAAAGTGAGGTTAGGAAATTTGGCGGGAAATAAAGTGCAATGGGCGCCGCCATCTTGGAATGACGTCACTACAAAATGCTGGCTTCTGATTGGCTTGCTATAGTGGGGCGTATCCTACTGTCACTACACATACACACCGATCACTGGAGATGTCAGGAAAATATCGAGTTAGTTTCCCCAGCCCGGTAGTTACAAAAATATACAGTTTGCCCGCTGAAGATAGAAAATCAGATTGGGAACAGTTAGCAAGGGATAGGGCCAGGTTTTCAAGGCGTATTAAACTGACAGAAGAGCAAATCTCCAATGTAATTTCTAAACAGTGGACCCTCCGGGTCCAACACTTGGAATGTATGTACAAGGGGGGCGAATCGCCCCCCTTGGGGCAGGGTGGGGAAGGGGTAACAAATACATCTAATTTTCAGAGTGTTAATACTTTAGTCTCTTGCTAGCACTCAGCGAGTAAACATGGGCGAGTGGGTTATTATTCAGTTTTATAACTCCGATAATGTTTTAATAGGTACAGCAAAAATGGATTGTTACAAGATATACTGCGAGAAGGAAATATCTGATATTCCTGAGGGTACCACCACCGTAGTTGTTAAACTCAGAGACGATGGAGACTTTAGCAGTGATGAGGATGAGGAGGGTATAGATGTTGTGGGTTAAGAGATTTTGTTAGTCTGAGGTTAGCACTCAGTGAGTAAACATGGGTTACTACGGTTGGGTTAAAATTGAATATTACTACAAGAAGGTTTTGATGAAAACAGATTACGTAGACAGTTACAAGTTTGCTAGTGTTGAAAAGGAGTTTAAATTAATGCGTGGGATCGATAGCATTATAGTTAAATGGCGTACAGATTTTGACAACAGTGAATCCTCAGAATCCTCTTCAGATCCTGAGGAGAAGGAGGGGGGAGGGGAGGGGGTAGATGAGGTTGGGTGTGGACGTTTATTAACGGGGCGTACCGATTAGTAGCAGAGATGCCATCGGCCGAGACGGAGGTGAGTACGGGAGCTATACCCATCCCTAAGGGGAAAGAGCCTATAAATTTAATGACCGGAGTATTTCTAAAGTCAGTCCACTTCTTGGACCCTGAACTCACCAAGTGCGTAGTATCGGGTATTTTTAAAAACAGGGACAACAGCCTCGGAGTATTAATTAAGGGGAGGAAATGTGTTGTGTTTTGGTCTTACGATTCTTACTGTCAGCTGGTTGACAGGTTCAATGAAATTACTTTAGCTTTTGAAGGCAAGTATCAATGCTTTGTAAAGACCGATACGGGAGCTGATATTAAAGTTAACAGTATTTTTGGTCAGCAGTACGCTTGTGTCTCTGACGGAGAACACTCCTTGGCTCTCAATCGACACGAGTGGAATCAGCTTGTAATTAACATTCCTTTGATCGGTCGCTCTCTATTAGAATTGTTTTATTTGGAGGATATTATTAAAGTTTTTATTGATCAGGTTTTATCGGGCGCTGAAGCTTGTACAGAACAACTACCGCCTCAAGTAGCTGACCGTCTTTTTAGCGAAGTCTCATTATGGAAGCTGTAGTCGAGTTTCACGGGTTCAAAGACAATAATAATAAATTTATTATAAAGGAGTTTGCTATAGTCGGAAAGTCTTACAGAACTCAGCTGGTATTCCGGCCTCCTTACTGTTTTAATTTTTTGAATAGCAAGATGAAAAGAACAGCCCGCTGGCTGACTCGTCACTTTCACCATATAAAGTGGGATGAAGGTGAGGTACATTACAGTGAAGAGCTTTTGCGCTCACTGTGTAAACCCTTCGAGGTCATACACACAAAAGGCCTGGAGAAGGCTCAATTCCTTCGGGCATTTCATTCTAATGTTAAAGAAATAAATGAAAGTTTGTATATAGATGATGATGATTTTACAGTAGCTTGCATTATACATAAAAATAAAAACGAAACTTGCGCCTTGAGGTCCGCACAGTACTACGCTCGAAAAATATTTTCGAGTGGGGCCTAATAAAAATAAGGCCCGGCAGTCGCTCACCCAGCAGGCAGGGCTAAACCCTTTGTAAGTCCAGGGGTGTGGGGAGGTTGGCCTAAAAAACCGTGAAACCGTTTGTTGTAATCCTCTGACTGTCAGGGAAATGCGAATTAAAAGGCGCAACAAAAAAAAGTATAAAAATAAAAACCAAATAAAAAAATATAAAAGTAAAATTCTCTGTCTATTTTCTAGGCTAAACTGAACGGACACAGTCTTAGTAAAGAGCCTAGAAACAGAGAACAAAAAATATTTATCGGAGGTAGCATTTTTGTAATGGAGTGGCTGCCACGAATCACTGCGTTGGTTGGGGCAGTGGTTTAAAAACAGTGAGAATAGGCCTACTGGGGATACTCACTTTAATAAAAAAACGCGCCGAGACCCTACCCCCTGGGTGGTGTGGAAATATGGGTCATACAAATACTTAACTTGGACTCTAAAAACCGAATAAAAATAATAACATACCTTATAAGAAGTATTCCGTCCATCCAGAACGGAAACACATTCCGCACGTGGGGCAGGAATACCATACTGCCCACTCAACCACCAGCCATGAGAAAAGCTGGGGATGGAGGCAGTAATGGAACCTGATCTCCAGGTGCGGATAGATCAGTACCCGGCTGCTCCGACAGCATACACCCCCCAAGTACAACGGCCATAAGTAGCTGGAATAGACCGGGAACTCTATACACAACGGCTCCATGACTGTAACTGAAGCGGCGAGTGTGACTCGCGCCCTAATCGCTATCACTTCCTGTGATAGCGCGGATGACTAGTGTAGCAAGCAATGCTAGACCCGTTTTTGAAAACAAGTTTCCACCACTGTCTAACGCTTGCTACCCTGTTCAAAAATAAGAACAATAATTAATATAATTACTTACTGAACAGCATCGTGCTCACAGGACTCGATAGGTGGATGGTTTCCCCACTCCTCCGGGGACAGCTCCTCGCACCTACAACATATGTCGTAGCCTACCCCAGAAGGGGTAAGCCACAACATATTACATGAAGTAAGTTTGCCGCAGGCCTCGCAGTGGCTGTAATGGAGGTGCTCCATGGTGAGATGCGAATGAGTGAATGCATGCGCCGCAACAGTTTCACGCCTCCGCGGCACTGATAAGAGTTTCCTCTGATTAGAACTTCAAGCGTTTCAAATGGATAATAAAATAGAAAACTTAAACGTGAGTAAAAATCATAATAGCTTATGATGATTGAGAGGCTAAATCATAGCCGCTAATAACCGGGTCCAGAAGCTCGTTAAAACAAAGTATCACTCAAGATGATTGAGCGGCCGAAAATTACCATCGATTACGAGCCGACCCAGCCGCTCGTTAAATCCAAGTATCGCTCAAGGTGTTTGAGCTCACGAACATTACTGCCTATTTGCCTAATGGTTACACTGTGTGTTGTAAAATATTGTACTTACTATATTACGCAGGAACATCTGCTAACGGCTCTGCTAATTTCAAAGTCGCATACATCGCAGAGCCGCATCCTCTCCTGCGGTATAAAATCCGTGTAGCCGCAGGTCTCTCTTGCCTCCTTCGACCTGTATGGAGGTAGGTTGCCTCCACTCAGGATGAGGGCTTCCTAAAACATTTGTTATAAAAACATAAATTAAAATGCAACAACCCTTTTTAACAGTGTACTTAATTTAAGTGTACTTAATTTAAGTGTACTTACAAGAGTGCAGAAGACACACAAGACCAAGTCGCCTTCAAACTCGAACCAAAAACTCTCGAGGGTTTTACAACACCTTTTATGCTCATTAACGAGTTGAAGACGCGTAGGTTGCGGTAATGGTAAGTTTAAAATTTGATCCAAGCGCGGGTTATTAGCGCAGATGACCTCCAGACAGTACTGTACGAGAGACGAGGCCATAGCGTACTGGCTGTGATTCAACTCAAGGAGATAGGGAAAGCTACTGTGATAAGGTCCCTGGTGACTAAGGTTGCGATTGGGGGTAAAGTATAAATACGAGCATTTCCAGTATACTGATCTCAGTAACCGATGCATTCTGCTGTAATGCTTTGCCTAGTTGTTATTGTGACTGTTCTCCGCTTGTCCGTTGGGGACAGTGACGGCGAGGACACACCACCACTTCTGCCTGGGGTACGTAGTTAATTCAATGCTAGGTTAGTTGTTAGTTAGTTAGTAAATAGTTTCTTAAAGGTAACTTTTTTATTTTATTTACAGGGACCCTCTCCTTCGAGCCCCGATATGTTTGCTAATGAAGACTCTGATGTAAGTGTATAGGGTATTTAATTCCAACATTTTGAAATAATATTATTAGGTTTTCTTGTAGTTTTGTATTTTATTTTTATTTTTCAGAGCGATTCTACCGAAAGTGACGTATCTATGCTGGTTCATGATTCCCACAGGAGCCAAACATCGCAGAGACGATTGAATGAGATCTTACGTAGTGTAGGTATTTTTTAAAGTAAAAAATAATTTCAATATATAAACATTGAACACATTGTAACAGATTTTTCTTTTAGTGGGGCTGTTCCTACCTCTTTGACCCCTATCGTGCCAATGATACTGGACATGTATTTTTCATTAACCGGCACGGGTCCATCCTCGAGTACCGCAGAGATGACGGAGACACAAACATGACTCTAGCGCCTCCTCGAGGGTTTCACGAAATGCATTGGGTGCGTAACATTTTAATAGCGTGATATTATTCATTACTCTTAAATACAGTAGTTTATTTATTTATATTTTTTTCAGGATGATGCTTACGACCGGATATCGGATTGGTTCACGTTTTCGAACCCTACAGTGGAAACGGGGGCGTATATTTATGAGCAAACATGCCGTCTCGACGGGATTAGCTGGGCGCTTTCTACATGGATGGTTAGTAGTTTTTAGGGTTGACACGTGAAATTCTATTAAGAATTATTTTCAATAACAACTGTTTGGTATGTACTCATTGTTTTTTAATTTTCAGAGAGGTGTTGAACGCATTCCGTGGAGCCATGAGATGGAACTACGTTCACGGCCAGTACGCGTGGTTGCGCGGAACTTAGGACATTTAACGGAGACCCGAACATTAAGGGAAGAGTCTGACTCCCTCCGTGAGGTTCTGCGTGACAGTCAACTCAGAGCTCTTGCGGTAAGCTAGCACTCAGAATATACAAGTTTATTCATTTAGCGTTATTTTTAAGAATCTAATAATTGCTTGTTTTTTCAGCCCGCGTTTGTCTTGGAGGACGACGCTCATTTTATGAATGAAGAGGGAGACATCCTCACCTTTGAGTACCGTGTAGCTTAGAGGCTGAAGTTGTGGGGTATATTCTGCTACTATATGTAGCGGGGGGAGAATAAGTTAATCATGTGGGGGGATAAGTTAATTATGTATTACCCATGTGTGGGATAAAAATGAGGGGGAACTAAATGGTTAATTTGTTGGACTAGATTATTGGGCGTGCTGACTCTGCTACTAACTATAAATAATGAACTGTAATGCCTAAATGGAAGTAAGACTGTCTTCAAACCTGTGTTGAAATACCGGTACCAAACTATATAATTGAAATGGAAAACGTGCTTGGGGGACCAGAGGCTCGTGAGATCTTTTACCCGAGACCAGAAAGCCTACTTAGCCAGCTTTGATTTAATCTAAATAACTGAAATGAACTAACTAACGATCCTTCCAAAACTGATATAAACTAAATCGGCATCTGAGATTATTGCAATACTGATCTAAGCATGGTAACTAATCCTTAAGGTAAATGAATGTATAGAAATACTGCAAGCTAATCAAAAACTATGGATAATCTTCTGGGGAGTCTGATTAATTTGGTCTAAACGTGCTGAAAATTCAACCTGTTGCAAAGTGTTCGGGCCAGGCCCGAACACTACTATTTGTTCCTACATTCCTGTATCGGGGCGAACCTTATGGGTTTCCCCTTAATAAGCTGTTTAGCCAGCCATTCTGTCTCTAAATTACCCTATACTTAAATGAAAACTTATCGGTTGTGCGAATTGGTTGCAGAGATGAGGTTCAACACGTCCGTCCTTTCTGACGCCGGCAGTAGGAAGGGGGAGAGGACGCCGCTAAGCCAGATTTCGTTGACAAGACGGAAAAAAGTTGTTCGCTCTGTCAACGGCGCGACAGGCGAAGTGCTCCAGGCAGTGGCTGCGCGACGGAGTTTGCGCGCACTATATAAAATAGGGTGACGCTAAGCGTCACAACCACCCCCCTTACGGCAAAAGAAAAGAAAAAGAATCAGTTTTGCTGAAGGTGTGAGGTTGTTGAGTGTTTTGGGTGGTTTTTGTTCGAGTTGCCTCCCTCTATCGTGCTCTGGGTCCCGAGATGTCATGTTCCCGGTTTTAACTCAAGGGAAGCCGAGAACAGATGAGGAAAGGCGAAAACCCCTGACCAGTCCGGCTTCGACTTGGAACCTGGTTAGCAACGTTTTTTTTGGGGAAAAAGCTGATTGTTTTGGTTGACCAACCACGGCAGGGATCGGGATCCACCCCCCCTCGCGAATAGAGGAAGGTATGTTGGGTGCGACAGCTAAATTAACCTAACCTAGCAAACTTGTGACTACTGTGATCTTGGCTCAGCTGAAACAGAAAGTCGGAAAGCGACAGTAAAAGGGACGGACAACTGCACGCACAAAAACATGTTCTTTTTTTTTTTTTTTTTTCTTTGTTTTTTTTATAAGTTGAAAATCGCACAGAGTTGGAGAAGATAACGTGGTCTTTGGTGATGTTTTTTGTTTGGGGGGTGTCCGAGAGGAGGTCTTGCTCAGGCATCGACTTGGCTGGTTCCCCGCTGACAGGTGATGGAGAAAACTGGAACAGCCGAGGATTGCAGGCAGCAGGGTGAGATGTGCTCCCAGCAGGTCCTGATCACCGCGTTGCTGTTGGTGTGGATAATGCTGAGGCTCTGCTGGATCTGCCTTTGAAGATGTTGCCATCCCCTCGGAACTTGGTGTCGGAATATGACTTTTGTCACTTGGAGCTGATGATGTGAAATTGCGGTTGAGAAAATGTCTATTTTACTGTCCAAGTAACTGACACTGTCCAAATAAAGCACTGGTAACTGATATTGCTTGAGATCACTTTATTATTCTGTCTTTAAATAATATCATTTGGTTGCCGGTTGTACTGTTTAATGTAAATTTTTGATTGTGCAGTTGTCATGGTGTTATTTTAATAGTTGGGGGTATTAACTGTATTGATCGGTGATGATTGCTAAACAAAAAATCTTTTTAAAGGTGAACTGTCGTGGTGAAGGTGATGAAAGGTTGATCGCAAGGCGGCGGTCCGATAACTGACGGGTTGGTCTTTTCCTAACTGGGGTACCGTGGGATTGTCCCATGTTTGGCGCCGGGTTACCAAGGCCAGACTGGTGAGGTCCGCGGAAACTGTTTCTGAAGTGAGTGAGAGTTGTGGAGTTTGGAAGGATCTGCAAAACTGTTGAAAACCCTTTTTTTTATATTTTATTGCTTCGCATGCAGAAAAAAATTGCGCTCGCAATTACGCTATGATGAGCGGTAATTTCAGGTGAGGATAGGTGCTTGTGGACTGTTTGGGGGAAAAAATCTTCCTAGTGCCCGGTTCTTGCTTAATTGAGAAAAATCCTGCCCCTACTCGTTCTTACAATCGACGTTTGTCTTGGTATACCTATTACAACATGAAAATCTTTAACTTAACTACCTTCTGATCTTCTCTAGACTGTTCCTAAACCTAACTACTACTACTTTAGTGACTAATTAAGCTAAGAAGTGTGAAAAGAGCAAAGGGAGAGAAATAGGAAAGAATAGTAAAAGAGTTTGTCTTCCAAACACTCGACTAGTACAAAGGTCGCCACAGAAGGTGCCACCACTGAGCCTCTTCCTGCGATGGTGAAAAAATGAATAAAACAAAAAAAAAGGTAACCATGCGCAGAAAGGTTAATCTCAATCAGGAAAAAAATTCTTTACAAGACCCAGTGAGGGTGTCGGAGACGAAAAGGGGAGGGGAAAGATTTGGCCGACAACGCACGGGGGAGGACGTGTAGGGCAGCCCATCCTAGGGAAGGATACCCTGAGACTCACAGTCCCCCGGGGGTTGGCGGGGACAGCGACAGAGAGAGAAGACTTAACCTAATATCACTTTTGTAGAGCGTTTCTGGTCTGGGTAAAAGGTCTTTAATATTTTGGCTGAGAAAATCTTTTTAACTGTGAAACATGAGGGATCCTAAGCATTGAGGGTAAAAATCCAGGAAGTGCCTGCTGGCAACTCCTCGGGCGAATATACCCTTGAGGGCATTTTGTCTAAAAACCAGGAAAACTACAAAGTGAGAAAAAAAATTTTAACACAAAACACCTACTGCCTATGGGTATCCCTTATCAAGAGTCGTTGCTCAAAAATTCAAATTGCGCAAAAAGGGTAACCCAGGCAACGCGCCCAACACAAGAAAAGAGGTATTAATTAATTAATTTATTTATTTTTTTTTTAATCCGGAATCCCAAAAAAAATCCCATTAATTTCGAGAAGGGAAAAACAAATCCCTAAATGATTGGGGGTTGAGCAATTGCAAAACAATTGGCCGTAACAGACTTTCCCTGGAGCATAAAATTGCTGTTCGATGAAAACCATTTACAAAAAAGAATCTATGTCGGCATTGGTGATAAAGAGTTTTCTATTACAGGAATCAACTCTATAAATGCATCGTTGTTGAAATGTATTCCATCACGACGCATTGATTTCCCATAATAGGCATGAAAAAATCGGGTGCGATTTAATTCGTCGGGGAGGTCTATCACTTTGACGAAGTGTGAACGTAATGTGAGCAAAAACCTATTTGTTTGATGTAAAATGGTAACTGCTGGGGTGTAGTTTCCTATCCGTGGATAACTCGTCAATGTTGTAAAAACAATGACCATCCTAGGATATAAACGCCGTATCAGTCTCAAAAAGGACAAAAAAGAATTCTTGAAAACTGTAATATCTACGTTTGCTAAAAAATCGTTTGTACCTAAGAAACATAACAAGGGCATATGCGGCTGTATGGCTGAAACATTCAACTTAACAAAAGTCTTAAGGTGAGATACTCTTGCTCCAGAGATGCTCCGAATTGAAATTGGCCGTAAACTCCCAGTTAGGCTGGGATTTGCTCGAGAAAAATTGCAAAAACGGGTGGCATATGAGTCGCCAAGGACCTGAACACTAATCAAATTACTTGCTTGGGCCATAAATAAATTAACAGTGAAGGGAAAAACCCAAGCTACGCCGACCGACACTGGAAGGTGTCTATTTGTGAAATGAAAGGAAAAGGTCGGCCCCTAATGTCCCGTATTTAACTACAAAAGAAAACAAATGGGCATGAGCTATCCTAAATTTTCCCCAAATGTAAAATTCGGTTCCCTGAACAAGTAACTGCACACAAGCAAAAATAAAATTGATAAAAGTGCCGGTTTAACTTCAGTTAAACTAATTGAAAAAGATTTTACAAGCAAAAAAGGTGGGTGCAGCGCTAATCCATTGGCCGCCCAACCAGACGTTAGCTGTAGGTAAGCTAAGTTCAGCACAAGAATTGGTGGCGAGTGACGTAGTTGTGACGTAGCGTGACCGGCCGGAGTATCGACCAATTTATAAACACAAGCCCCGACCGAATTACTAGAGGCACATTGTTGCTCAAAACGCATAATTATAAATACATTTGGCACAAGGAAAAAGAAAAAATAAATTCTACAGTACGTTACATTAATGCCTTGATGTAAAATGCCAGCTGTACCAAGCCAGAATTCTGACTTAGCCTAAAAGTGAACTGAGTTAAAAACCAACTGAAATGCAAAATATAAACTAAATTGACTATGGTTACCTATGTTAGACATGTCCTGAGAACCCATTCTACAATTATATACCATAAAAATCTAGCCTAAAAAGTTTTACTGATCCAAAATTTGCAAAAAACTTCCTACTGCAAAAACTGCTAGGCCCTAAAAACTTTACTATTGGCAGATTCTGGCCCTGTATTTCTGGCCCACTGAATGCTTACACTAAAAGAATATTATTGTTACTAGGGATGACCAATAGTGTGAGAAAATATATTCACATAATTTTAAAGACAAAATCACATAGTACAAAGAATAAATTAAACATTGGACAGACAAACAGCACAGATTGTAGCCACAGACTAACAGTTGTAAAAGATGAGGCTGTAGCATGATAAATATATTTTATTGAACAATTAAATAACATAAAAAACAGTCACTGAATTTAACACATAGCAAGGTGTTGGCTTTAACTATAGAAACTGGTCTTTATTTGTATAACAAAACAAAACACCTTGGTTTTGGCCAAATGCCATTCTAATTGTAATAAAAATTGGGTTATGGCCGTTAAACCACCATACCTGAGACCTGTACCCAATACATTTTTTTATAGACCAGATATGCCTCTTGCTAGGCTTACAAATTAAAATCCTAAACACTGAATCACATCACTGAAACACTTGTACTGCTGCCAAGGCCTGATGAGTTGTGGATTCTCACTGAAATACAAAACAGAACAACAAATACAAAATCCTACCTAAGACACACTATTTTCCCTTGGTCACCCTAGTTAGATAAATTTGGAAAAGGTTTAACCTCAAAAATTGAGGGCTAGGCCCCCTACCTTCCTGGTGTCAGTCTAGCATTCTAAAAACGTCTGATATGGGACATAAACTCCCCAGAAGATTCATCGACTAAATCCTAAGTTTTCTAACCTACAAAAAACAAAGCTGCCTAAAGCTCTCTGGCCCTAGGCTTAAGCCTGCTACCATATGTAGCTTATGGATTTTATTGGGGGGCCAGAGGAACGTGAGATTCTGCTACTAACTAGAAATAATGAACTGTAATGCCTAAATGGAAGTAAGACTGTCTTCAAACCTGTGTTGAAATGCCGGTACCAAACTATATAATTGAAATGGAAAACGTGCTTGGGGGACCAGAGGCTCGTGAGATCTTTTACCCGAGACCAGAAAGCCTACTTAGCCAGCTTTGATTTAATCTAAATAACTGAAATGAACTAACTAACGATCCTTCCAAAACTGATATAAACTAAATCGGCATCTGAGATTATTGCAATACTGATCTAAGCATGGTAACTAATCCTTAAGGTAAATGAATGTATAGAAATACTGCAAGCTAATCAAAAACTATGGATAATCTTCTGGGGAGTCTGATTAATTTGGTCTAAACGTGCTGAAAATTCAACCTGTTGCAAAGTGTTCGGGCCAGGCCCGAACACTACTATTTGTTCCTACATTCCTGTATCGGGGCGAACCTTATGGGTTTCCCCTTAATAAGCTGTTTAGCCAGCCATTCTGTCTCTAAATTACCCTATACTTAAATGAAAACTTATCGGTTGTGCGAATTGGTTGCAGAGATGAGGTTCAACACGTCCGTCCTTTCTGACGCCGGCAGTAGGAAGGGGGAGAGGATGCCGCTAAGCCAGATTTCGTTGACAAGACGGAAAAAAGTTGTTCGCTCTGTCAACGGCGCGACAGGCGAAGTGCTCCAGGCAGTGGCTGCGCGACGGAGTTTGCGCGCACTATATAAAATAGGGTGACGCTAAGCGTCACAACCGGGTTGTCCCACCGGCTCCTCGAGGGTTTCGCCGAGTCGTTTTTGTAAGTAACGTGATAATATAAGTATCGTACATGATGTATCTTGTTATATATTTTAATTATTTTTTTATCCATACATAGGAAGTAGCTGAAAGCCGACTACTGGAAATGGAGTCGGCTGCATGGCCTTCAAGACGGTCTAACGTATACATCCTTGCTGAACACTGCTATTGGGCTGAGAATCGATGGACCTTAATCCAGTTGAGGGTATGTAGATTGAATTGCTCATGTAATTGCACTTGCTCATGTAGTTCCACTTGCTCATGTAGTTTTACTCAAATATTGTTGCAGAGGGAAGAAGTACCGCTAAGAACCCTCAGTCTCGGGGTTCGTAGGGAGTGCGCTGGGGTTAGCTACGTCCACAAAGAATCTGACAGTCTCCGTACTCGTCTAGGGGTTAGTATATTATTCTGTTTTTAATTTATCTACTGTTACATTTTGCTTAATTTATAATCAAATAAATGTTTGTTTTGTTATTATAGCTTGACGTAAGTGATAGACGGCAGAGGATGGAAAGACTTGAGATGAGGATGTCGCAACCCGAGGCTTCTAACGACAGTACTGCCGCGGGACCGTCCAGGAGACTTGAACCTTTGGTAAGTTGGATACAAACCTTAGGGATGATTTTTTTAATTTTATATATGAAATTAACCAGTGTATTGTGTTCCAGCCTGTGTATGATGATCCGTCGCAGGCACAGGGGGCCGAGAACCTGCCTCCACCTAGCCCACCACCGCTGCCACCACAGCCCGAGAACCGGCCTCCACTACCACTGCCTGAGAATCCGCCACCACCACCACAGCCCGAGAACCGGCCTCCACTACCGCTGCCCTGCCCCAACTGTCTGAGGGAGGAGAGGTTGAACGACCTAAGAATGGAAGCTTATCTGAGGGTGAGCATATAATAATAATAACTTAATGTGATTTATAAATTAAACTGTGTTTATGATTTCAGGGTTTATATCGTTTATGCCTTAAGACTTAAGTAATGTTTATGATTTCAGAATATGGAACGTCGGGAAGGGGTAGATAGAGCATCATGGCAGGCCGTTCGCCACATCTCCAACGTGAGGGCTGAGCTCCGGGAGGTTCTCCACCTCTCCGAGACCGTCCTGAACGGTACGGCACGGGCGGAGATGATGGAGGTAGCCCCAGTCATCTAGATCGAGATCCAGACAACGCTGGAGCGTATCCTCACCCAGACGGGAAACCAGATGGACCAGGAGCTTCAGCGAGGGCGTCCTCCACCCCCTACAGAGCCCCCCAGAGCCATAGTGTGCAGAGTGTGTCTGGATGGTCTGCCCACGGTGGTGCTGACACCTTGCCAGCATACACTGTGCCCAGCGTGTGCCATACGAATCTATGTCTGCCCCTTCTGCCGCACAACAGTCAGCGGCCGTAAGCGACTGTACTTCGAAGGTTGATTTTATATTATTAATTTTTATATATATATACTTTTATCATTATGTTAAACTTTTTTATATATTCTTTTTATATTAATAACTTCTTTATATTACCCATTGTTTTTATATTATTACTCTTTTTATATACTCTTTGTTTTTTAACTTGTTTTTATTATATATTGTTTTTATATTATTACTCTTTTTATATACTCTTTGTTTTTTAACTTGTTCTTATTATATATTAACTTTCATATATTAAACTTATTGTATAACAAACTGACTTTTTACTTACCTTATTTAGCTCCGCTAGGTTGGTAGCGTATAGAGTATAATAGCATAGAGCATATATATATATATATAATACTGCATATAATAACCATAGGTTGGCAACACTGGAGGGAGAAAAGTGAGGTTAGGGAATTTGGCGGGAAAATCTGGCGGGAAAATTTGGCGGGAAAATTTGGCGGGAAACATGGGCGCCGCCATCTTGGGGGCGGAGCCTAATGACGTCACGAGTCACGTGACCAAAATGCGGGCTTCTGATTGGCTTGCTATATCTTAGCGTATCCTACTTTAAAGGGCCCCAGGGCCTCACTCACAAATTATTTCTCTATAAAAAAGTTTCCTGCACAACTTCACGTTAGGCTCTTTCCAATGACACCAAAAACATGAAAATCGGTTGTGTAGTTTAGGAGGAGTGATTGTCACAAAAAACCTGCTCTCCTATTAAATAAGTATAGATTTGGACCAATTTACATTAAATTTTGGCCAAAGAGCGACCTGGGGGCGAAGCCCCCCACAGGGGTCTGGGGGCGGAGCCCCCAGCGAGCGAAGCGAGTATAATCTATATACAGCCGCATGTGTAACTCACTCACTCACTCACTCACTGAGGTATACGAATTCTAGACCACTTCTAGACGAGCTAGAAACCTGAAATTTTGCATGCAGGTAGCTTATAGCTTGTAACCCCCAGAAAAATTGCCAAAACTGACAATTTTTTATTTTAACCCCCTCAAAAAAATATTTAAAACCCTCCAAAAAAGGCTTATTTTAAAATTACAGATTTTAAGCTCTAGCGGCCGAACGGATTGACCTATCGAAAAACGGACACAACCACGTGCCTCGTATATTGCAAGATCTACAACTTTGTTCCTGTGACTTTTTGTCGTATCTTGCTCCCTTCACCCTTAGGTAGCGCCAGATTTTTCAAATTTCAGGCAATTTCGACGGTTACCTTCGTGGTTTTTAATTTCCTATCACTTTAATTTAGTATGTAAAGGCTTGATATTTGGCACTCAATATGTTTACACATTACCCTTTACGAAACACTTGATAAACTAACACGTTTTAATAATTAAACATTAAAAAAAATTAAAAACCCTAATTATTCTATGAATGACAAACTGCATTATCGACTTACTCAGGTAATTCTAGATAAGCTAGAAACATGGAATTAGGCCTACATGTAGCTTGTTCATTGAAACCCCCAGAACAATTTCAAAAAGGTATAATTTTTTATTTTAACTTCCTCAAAAAAATGTAAAATGGAGGAAATTTTGAACATCTCCAAAATAGTGAATTTTTTGGGCTGTAGCGGCCGAACGGTTGGTCCTATCGAGAAACGGAGACCACCACGACACACGGGCTTTAGACGATCTATAACTTTGGTCCTGCGACTTTTTGTCGTATCTCGTCTCCTTCACCCTTAGGTAGCGCTAGATTTCTCAAATTTCGGCATATTTTCTATATTTTGTGGCCGTTTTTTATTTCCTATCACGTTAATATACTTGATGTAATATACTTAATGTTAATACTTAATGTTAATATACTTGAAACTAATCAAATATCAACGAGCATGGCTCGGTCTCCCCAGTCTTAAATGGTGGCCCTATTTCTCTCTGTTTACGTTTAATCAGCAGGCCTGTTCAATAGGTAATGCGTAGGAATACTTACTTCGATATGGGATAACTGATAATACAAACATATTTTTGGTTGTTGTAAAAATATAAAATTAAACCAAATATTAAAATAACGGTAGTATAAATTTGATTGTCGAAGGGAAAACTAATTAGTTCAGGTATAACATTTACAGGACATCTTAACTATTTAATCTGTCTCAAATGAGTTTGAGGTATTTTTTTATTTTCCCTATAGGGCTCTGACCCACGGGCTTACAAAGTTGTATTACTAACAGTCGAGACTGATATTTTCAACATTTTCTGCAACCGCTATTCATGTTATGCTTGAACATCAGGTACTGCTACTGCATTGTATTGTATTTTTTCCTCTTGATGTTTGTTCACAATCTACTAACCAAACAATGATTTTGATAGTTCTTCATTCGAGTAAATTATATACTAATCAGTAGTTTTGTATTTACATATCACGGATGCAAATTGTAAGCGAATGCAGTGAGAAAAGGCAAATTCCCGGACAAGGCAAATGGCCGAGATGTATTCGCCATCACCACCACTATAAACTACCTTCGAGTATAGTAAGTCAAAATGCGAAGTATGCGAATGTGTAGTATGGGTATGAGAGCGAAGTTTATGGTCTTAATAAAAGCCTATAATCAGAAGGTGTTTAATTCAAAACCTTGACTTACCTATATGTTTCCAGCTCACAAATATTTAGCATTTGTATTAAATATGGAACATTTTAACAATAAGTTAGTGAGTTTTATTTTACTTAAAAAAAGTCATTAATTGAAATAAGTAATGTAAAATATTTTCCCTTACTTTTTCAGATTCTGCAGGGGAAAATATATATCCTCCTCCCCTCCCCCTCCCCCCCGGTTAGGGCTCTGATTTCAGGAACTATTTTATACATAACCTTATTTGATTGCAATGCGTTAGTTAGATATAAAACTGAAAAGTAAATTTTAGGTAGCCTTATATGGGAAAATAAAATGTGAGTGGCACACAATAATTATGCAGGGAAGTGCATATAAGATGTAGCTGCAGTTGTCATGTACGAAGCAACTCAGAGAGCCGCCTGCAAAATGAGTATTACTACGTGATGATGCACGACAATGTTGAACAAAGAAAGGCCTAACCAAGATCAAACTTGGGTTCAAATAAAATAAACTCCAAATCCTTTTTCGTTTTCCAAATAAAAGTCGTGTGTCACCTTTTGTACAAAACCCAAACTTTCTAATTTAAAAAAGTTCTTTTAAGAATTCCCCCGCTAAAATCGTAAATCCCCTCCCCAAATAAAGATTTTACAGCACGATCCGCGCTATCATTCCCCCCTGTGGGCACCCCTGAGTAAGCGAAGGCGCTGGGATTCACACCTTTGACTATTTCCGGTAAGCTTTTATAATGAATAATATGAGTCACTTAATAAGAACTTGAAAGCGATATTTATGACTTAATGTTTGGGTTTTAAAGTTTATTCTGAGCCTACTTAGAGCCTGATAAGAATCAGACAGAAGTTTATCCCCATTAAGTTACTAAGATACCTTGAAACCATGGTACCATGTTACCGTGTTACCATGTTTGTTGTTGACCATGTTTTTTTGTGGATCACTCACACCAACGCACGGACAAACGCAGGAGATTAGGACCGGCTGTTTTCCGCTCCGATGACACCCTACTCAGAGTGTCCGGCGTTTTACCAAAATCCAGAGTTTTGCCCGATTTTACCAATTATCTTGTCCAAGTTAATGTTTGTTATTGTTGGGCTTATCAAGAAAAGTATAGCTTCAAAAACATCGCATTGGGTACTACGGTTAAAGTAAAAAAGGTTTTTTACATGTCATTTAAATTTAAAAGCTGCAAAAAATAATTTGCTCGACAAAGAATTAGTTTTGTGGAGCTTATTTCTACTTATAGTAATTTACAGTATTTAGGTTTCAATCTCATGTGAACATGAGATTCGTCGAAGCCGGCAGCAACGGCGGAGAAGAGAAAAGAGTGTTTGATGTTGAATGGTAGTTGTGGTTGTGGGGGGGAGGCAGGGGTCAAGCAGCGAGTCGTCGTGGAGAGACCGCAGCAGTTCACAGTGATGGAACAAAAGGCAGGGGGTAGGGGTGGCAGAGGGTCCAGGTCCAAACTGTTAATTGGTTCAAAATTGGCTAATGCCAAAAAATTGACCTATACCATTGAAATAATTCCCAAGTATATTTAATATTTAAATGATGGGAGAACATTGCAATGATTCACTTTTACTAAAGGTAAGATATTGGTTATAATGATTTACAGATATAAGATATCTGAACTATAATTTTGTAAATAAGCTGTCTGAATAATAAATAAACCTGTCTGGTAATTAGGTAATATTCGTTAACAATTCGTAAAATCTGGTAAATATGTATTTGGGTTTCTTATTCAGTTCTCTAAAAAGATAGTTTCACACCGCATTGGTTATAAAGGTTACATTCATATATGAGTACTACGATAAAGAGGCATTCATATCTATTTAAATATGTTGTCAGGTGAGTATACAATATGCAACTCGGCGGGAGAGGTATGGGGCGCCGCAGATGAAGTGGAAGGTTTTCGCACCACAGATTTAGACCTGATAATGACGCTTTTTATACAACCTGACCCCCGGACGAAGTGAACTTTTTTCGAGGGCCCCTAATCGCCGGACGAAGTGGAATACAGCCTTTTTTTTACAGTCGTGACTCGTATCAATGTTTCCTTTTCCTCTCGGGAGTACTGAATTCTTTGTTTACAAATTCAGTATTGATTCTTGCTTCTAGTGTTTGTGGATAGTCATATTTGTTAGTTTACTGTATACATAAGGTATATTTGGAGATTATGAAAACGGGACAAATGAAACCGGGGCTGTAGGGGTATTGGAATACCCCCTCAAATGGGGGGATATCCCGGGGTCCACCCATGGAAATATCTTTGAAAATTAGAAGCAAAATAGGGGGTCTTAGGGAACTTGAGTAGTTTTTTCAAATTCTTTTTTTAGATAAATCAAAGGAATCATGGCCAAACGTATTCCAATTTAATACTACTTTATTACTTAAGTTAACAAATTAATACAGATTATTTCAGATGAAAAACTAATCATAAAACAGCAAATCTGGTACAGATAAAGTGAAAACAGGGCAAATGGGCGTCCCGAGAGGGTTGGTCGGGACAACGGGACAAGTCTCCAAAAATCGGTACTGTCCCTGTGTACCCTATGCATAACATACGCACCACGTCCAAAGCACGCCACTCAATGCATCAATCAATCGTTACGTGTTACACTTACACATCTCAACTGTCAATGCTGGAGTGACGCCGACTTGTGATTGGGAGGTGCCGCACCGCGCCGGGCCGCCTTCACTGTTTGCGCCGTTGTCGTAACTCAATGGTTCCTGTAGAGCACGCGGCCCCGACGCGGGAATGCCATATCGGGTTTCACGGTTGTGTAGAATGGGCCTAAGCTGTGATTACACTAAGTAACATGTTTAATAAACAAGTTATATGTAACATGTTGTACTAAAATGTTACAAATTCGTGCAACATGTTGTCCGAAACATTGGGTTATAAAACCAAAATTCGTGTTATATAGCAAGTTATTGATATCCCGCACGAAGTCGGTAACAAATAACTTTTTACATATGTAACATGTTTAAAACATGTTACTCAGTGAAAATGCAGCTGTACACTGCTCATCGTGGCAAACGAGAGGTGGAAGGATAAGAAGGAATATACATTTACGAGATGGAGGGGATACATTGCGTCAAAATGTAAGACTGAAGACCTACTTCAATAATATCAAAACGAAGGTAAAAAATTATATGGAATCAATGAAATTGCTATGTTAATGCAGGCACAAAAATCTATATGCCTGATCAATGTTTGAAGAAAAAAAAACATTTTATTCCGTTTCCCTAAAATGGGAATTATATATCAAATTGATTTTGTTTTAAAAATAAACAAACAAAGCTTACCTAGAACAAAAAAACACTGAAGGGCCTTAAGTTTTCGTAATTAGGTTTATTATTTCTGGGCATTCTAACCCCTTTATACATTCTTTATACCTAGATTGGTTTTGTACGAAGAGAATACAATTATAGTAGAACTACACGAATCAGACCTTGGATGGCCCGACTCCTCGCTTACTGACCGTGCCGTTATCGGAGTTTGACGTAAACAAGCCACAAAGGCATCTCACTTTCTTGTTATGATGCATAGAATTCAAAAATGTTAAACAAGTCAATATAAAACTACATATAAGATGTTTTTATATTTTCATTGGACCTGTGATTGTTCATGATGCAATGAAATGTTCCAGCGCACCTAACTACAGTACTTCGATAACGACAGACGTTCTTGTGCTGCCATTCCAGAGCTTTGGACATAGCTAACAGTTCGGAGACTTACGACATGACATAATACATAAGTTAAAGCAGTGAGAGGAGACCTAATTTTGACCACTATCCTCGTAACTTATCAAGGGAGATCGTGAAGACGAATTGGCAACAGTGGTGGCAGCCAAATAAAGCAAAATATTTATTAAGTATTATTGCTGGCAGTCATTTGCCTGCTAGACATACATGGAGCGCCGAATCAAATGTAAACTTAGGGCAGTCAAATTACATGAGTTTTAATACACATAGTTATAATAAAAAAGTTATGAAAATAAGTTATATTAATAACGTAATTTTGAATATGAATACACGTTAAAACTTAAACATACTCCAACCTTTAAGGTGGCAGCTACTTAACCTAAATTCTTACGACAGCCGAATAGATAGTGAGATTTATATATATATATACATATATATATATATATATATATATATATATATGTATATATATATATCAGTGGCGGATCCAGCCAGGGGGCGCGGGGGGGGGCGCCCCCCCCTTGGACTCAGAAAATGTTAGATTAATTGTTAGAAATTGTTTTGCTAAAAAGCTAAACAATAATGTTCATGGAAACAATACAGTAGTTTCAAAATTAGCACAATAATACAAAAATTGCTGGCATTGTTGGGTGTTATCCAACGAGGTAAATCTATTTAGAGCTCTCGTCAGAGATGAAAAAGTGAAGCCTTCAAGCTGAACACAATTTTCCTCAGGTAACCAATCAAATACTCTTTTCACAAGCTATGTGTTAGTCAGCTGACAAACATATAACTAGTGAAGGGAGGATTTGATTGGTAACCATGGAAGCAGAGGGGCAAGATGGTGTGGTCCATATGTAGGCTTTACTTTTTTACCCCAGACGAGAGCTCTATATGGATATAGTAGGTTCGTTAGTGTTATTTTTCATCAGTTTTCACTTCATCACACTCAGTTTATACCATTTTATGTTCAGTTGTTTATACAGTAGATAATATAGAGTTTAAGCACACACTCTTGGTGACGCGTTTATGATGATAGAATCGCTAAAACGCTAAAAGAGTTCTTTTATAAACAATGACAGATAATGTTTGAATTGCAAATTTATCTTGTCACCTATACTTTGACTATTATCAGCTCTTAATGACGCTAGAGGATAAAATAGGTAGTATAGATTAATCAACTTTGGCGGATTTTTGGCGGATTTTCAGCAAGCCTGGGGTTAGATGGGGATTTTTTTTATAAATCAGCCTTTGGGGATTCTTGGCGGATTTTCATGTCCAGATGGGTATAAAATTCTTAGTTCGGCGTTGGAGTAATTCGCTAATATCAGAGTGGCAACACTGCTTACTATCTGTAAGGTAAAGGCACCACAGCACCGGCCTAGAGACTTGGGCCGAGCATCCCTAAGGTAACGCACCACAGCACCGGACTATTGCCTTTGGCTGCCCCAGGGGAACACATCGCAGGACCGGCCTAGGGGCTTGGGCCAAGCATCCCTAAGGTAATGCACCGCACCACAGCACCGGACTATTGCCTTTGGCTGCCCCAGGGGAACACATCGCAGGACCGGCCTAGGGGCTTGGGCCAAGCATCCCTAAAGTAACGCACCACAGCACTGGCCTATTGAACTTGGCTGCCCTAGGAGCACACACCGCAGCAACGGCCCTGCAGTCTTCCTCAATAATATTCTTCTTTTCTGAAACCTTTTTCTGCGCAACGGTTTAGCCTTGAGTAGTGTGTGGGAGTAAATAATTTGGTATCAAATGTTTGTTTTTCTCGATAGTAGTTGTATAAAATGTGTATATTTATGTACCTACTGTTTATTGTATCAGTGGAATACATAAATATTACACATTTCATTGTGAAATAAGTGTTACAATGTGATGTTTTATTTGTTAGCATCATGAGTAAATTGAATTTGGCGAGTACTAACAACTGCCTCGCGTTGCTGTAGGATGTTATCGTTAAGTGAGAAAACAAAAATTCTCAAGATCGCCCCCACCCTCAACGAATTCCTAGATCCGCCCCTGACATATATATAAATTTGAACGAATAGTGTTTTTGGCATCTGGGGACCTCAAAACAAAAAGTTATCATGGTCTCGGGCTTAACTCTTACCATGCCACCTACGGTAATAGCTTCTTCCCTATAGAGAAATTCGCTAAAAACTGCATAAAGTAGTAGAATTCTTCACAATCAGCACAGTAAAGTATAGGTTTTGGGGGAAGGGCGTCCATCAACTAATAAACTGTGGGGCTTGGCCAATAAAGGTACCTCGCTAGCCTAACAGTAAGCATCTTGGACTTTGGTGTAAGAGGTCACAGGTTCAAATCTCAAGTGTCCATAAAAGTTTGAGGGCTTTGAATCATTTTTCCTTAAAAGTTTGAAGTGTACTATTAACAAAAATGCCACTGGCATTAAAATAAAATACCCCCGTCGCAGCAAACCTGTGTACTCAGTGAATTTCTAATATATTTCTCAGTACCTCATAAAGCCACTTACCAAGTTTCATAAATATAAAATTATATATAAGTGATACATAGCATTTTATTTATTCTCCACAAGAAAAACATTAGGGCTAAGTACGCAGATTTGCTGCAACAAGAAAGATAATAAATGCGTTTTTAAGCAATTATCAATATAATTCAACCAGGTGAAGCTACATACCAAGTTTTAATAATTTATGTTCATAATTAAGGGAGATATAAAACTTTACTTATTCTCCATAAGAATAATATTATGGCTGAGTATGCAGGTTTGCTGCTACAAGGATAATCAACAAAAAATCAATTTTTTGTACAAATATCAATATACCAGTACTACGTGAAGCCACATACCAAGTTTCATCTATATACATTCATAAATATCAAGATATCAAATTTTATTTGTTCTCCATAAGGATAACATTGGACAACGTACTGTGTTTAGCACTTCAATATCTCTGCAACGGTTAGACGTAGAATCACAATTTAAACACCAAAATGATTGTTTTGTAGAGCTGAATTGATTGGTAAAAGCAAATGTAAATTTTACAGTAAAATTAACTGAGGAAAAGCTAAAAACTCTTTTCCCAGAAGATTAACATGGGAGATTGTATGAACAAGTTTTTTGGATTTTCTCCGCAACCACTTAACTTATGTTATGATTCAAAATACCATATTATTTGTTTTTTTTAAGCTCTATAAAATGGTAAAAACAAAAATTGAGTGTTTTAAAAATTTTAGGGTAAAAAATGCACAAAACTGATTTTTGGAAAATTTGTAAACCCCATAAACCCCCTTTCCCGTGGCCCGATTTTCCTGGTTTTCGAACTTAAAGTCATGAATGTCACTTTACACATTTGAGCCAAATTTCATCAAAATCGGACGTTTTAGTCAAGTTATCGCATTCACGGACACACACATATGTATATATATATATATATATATATGCATTTATATAAATTTGAACGAATGGTGTTTTTGGAATCTGGGGACCTCAAAAAAAAAGTTATCATGGTCTTGGGCTTAAGTCTTGCCATGAGACCTACGGTAATAGCTTCTTCCCTATAGCGGAAATCGCTAAAAGAGGAAAATTCATTTTAAATTAGAAAATATATGTGATTATATTTATTTAAAGCAGCTGCTTGGTTTACCTTATTCAATTCATACTTATTGAGAACTATAACCGGATCGATTATATTGAATTTGATAGCAACATTTGTGTGGGTCGGTTTGACTATCAATAAAGGAATATGCTGGTGATTTTCGGCTGTATGGATCAGAGACAGCAACAAAGGCAACTATTCAGGTTAATGTTTAAAAAAAACGGTAGGGTATACGTAGTTTAACTTTTACAAATACAAATAAATTTATATATCATCTTAATATACAACACAAGCATAATATTACATACATAACCTTTCATACTTAAAGTTAAAAAACCCCAATCACCAAAAGGTGGGTACGACCATGCCAAAAACAGGATTTCACACTTTCCATTATGACTTTGTTTATTTGATAAGTCTTCAAAATCTCCATTAAAATTATGTTCAAGTACCATATGGAGTTTTAAAGATGGGACCTTAACTGTTGGAGGGGTGAAACTGCAGTAGTCTTGTTAGAGAAAATACCCCTGTCGCAGCAAATCTGCAAACTCAGCGAATTTCCAATGAATATATAACATAAAGAATTAAACACTTAACAGGATTCATAAGTAATATATTCACAAACAAGCGATATTGAAAATATTAATTATTCTCCATAAGAATAACATTGGGATGAGTACGCAGGTTTGCTGCAACAAGGAACATAAAATAATGGGTTTTTATGCAAATATCAATAGAACTCATCTTAGTGAAGTCACATGCCAAGTTTCATCCATATACATTCATAAATAAGCGATATATATCATTTTAATTATTTTCCATTAGAATAACATGGGGACCAAGTACCTAGGTTTGCTGCAACGAGAACCATATGCGAAAAATTGTTTTTTGTACAAACAACAATAAACCACAATCAGATGAAGCCTTGCACCAAATTTAGTCAGTTTATGTTCATAAATAAGCGAGATATACAATTTTTCTTTTTCTCCATAAGAATAACATTAGACAACGTACTGTGTTTAGCACTTTCAATATCTCAATAACCAATTGACGTAGAGCAATGATCAAAATACCGAATTGTTTGTTTTTTTATGTGGAATTCAATGGTAAAAATTAAAATTTGATTTAAATAAAAATTACAAGTGGAAACCCCAAAAAAAAAACATTTTTTGGGTACAAAAACCCCCCAAAAACCCCCTTCGGATGGTGTGATTTGTCTGGTTTTCGAACTCATTCAAATAAATGGTACTTTACACATTTGTACCAAATTTCATCATAATCGGACCCTTTTTACGAGAGTTATCGTGCTTACGGACACACATATATAAAAAAATAAATTATAAAAAAAATATATATAAATTTGAATGAATGGTGTTTTTGGCATTTGGGGACCTCAAAATGAAAAGTTATCATGGTCTCGGGCTTAAGTCTTACCATGAGACCTACGGTAATAGCTCTTCTCTATAGGGGAAATTCGCTAATAAGGAACCTAATACCACTATACAGGGTGTTTATAAAAAATTGTACAACTTTAACTTTGTCCCATTCATGTTTGATTGGGCATAGGGGGTTTCTAAAGCCACCATGAAAAAGAGTGACTCAAAAGGTTTTTAACAGCTGGCAGTTTAATCAGCTGATTGGTTTCTATTGTTGATTGGCAAACAAAAATGAATAATTCAGAGGTATCATTAGAAACCGCAATGGATGCTCATGTTAAAGTGCAGTGTGTGGAGTGGTTTATTGAAACTAAGTCTGATACTGCTGTTCAGCGGGGATTTCAAGCGAGGTATAAAAGAAATCCTCCTTCAAGTACACCAATTAGGGCTTGGTATGAACAATTTATGAACACTGGCAGTTTACTCCAAACAAAAGGTAATGGTCGTCCCCGTGTTAGTGAGGAAGATGTGCAGCGAGTTCAACAGACATTTATGAACAGTCCAAAGAAATCTACGAGATGTGCATCTCGTGAGCATGAAGCACTCAAGTGGTGTATAAACTTCTTAAATCCTTAAAATTTTGTGCTTACAAAGTACAAATTTTACAAAAATATACCCCACATGATTGGAATCTTTGAAAGGAATTTGAAGTAAATATGCTAGATTGCTTGGACCATGATGCTAATTATCTGAAAAGGATATTTTTTCTAACGAGGCTACTTTTTATTTATCAGGTAAAGTAAATAAGCAAAATGTGAGGATATGGGGGACTGAGAACCCACACTTTCATCAAGAGCACACCAGGGACAGTGAAAAAATAAACGTTTGGTGCGGATTGTCCCACGATAGAGTAATAGGCCCTTTTTCTTTCAAGCAAACACAATCAACAGCAACATTTACATTGATCTGTTGGCAAATTTTGCTCTTCCCAAACTAGAGGAATTTCAGCCGAACATTATTTTTTAACAAGACGGTGCTTCCCCCCATCGAGAGTGTTTGAATGAAAAATTCCCAAACCGTTGGACTGGCCGTGATGGACCAATATCTTGGTCCCTAGGTCACCATATTACCCTGTGTGACTTTTTTGTTTGGGGGTTTGTTAAGGATAGGGTGGATGCCAGTAAGGTCAACAGCAAAGAAGACTGTAGAGAAAGAATCAGAGAAGCGTTTGCTGAAATCAAAGGACACATGCGAGCTAGAAAGTAGACTGGATTATTTGCGTGCAAATAATGGCAAACATATTGAAATTAGATAAACTTTTGGTTTTAACACAAAACTTAAGTTTTCCTATGTTTTGGTTGTAATTGTAATCATTTAAGTGAAAAAATAAAATTGTTATGTTTGTTTGAAGTTGTACAGTTTTTTTATAAACACTCTGTACATTGAAATTAGCTTTGAAAACAAATAATTTGGTCCCTAACTAGTTTAATTTAATGCATACAACTTAAAGTCATGAATCCCCATAGGGGGAAAAAAAATGCATCATACCCACAATCAGACCAATCCAAACAACAACAATGTAGCATTCAAGAATAGACTAGGTACGGTACCCCTTATATGTGAGTCTATGTGTATATTATTATTATTTTACTTGTCTCCGTTATAAAATCACTGAGTATGAAGGGTTATTGAGATGTATTTTATCAAATCATTATTTGGATTATTTAAGTATAAATGTATGGTATTTCATGTTGCAATAATAATTTCCCCCCCAACCAATACCACTAGACTGCACGTAGGTGGCTGACACACATGTTCACTTGACTACCCACTACCCACGCAACAACATCAAAGCTAAATAGCCATACTTGGTTTCAAATTAAACACGGTTCCGCTTGCTCCTACTTTTATACAACAATGTTGTGGTAAGTTAAAAGTTACTGATAATGAGAGAATTATTTTAACCATCAAACAAATTAATATTAAATTTTTATAATTCTATTATAAATTTACTAGTGTTAAACTTACTTTAATATTTTTGCTTAACACATTTTCAAAAAGATAACTGACTTTATTAAAAAAATTATGACACTAAAAAAAGGAGAACGTCTAGATATGCTAACAAGCGTATGTAGTGACATGCTAACAACATGTTAACATTCAATATAAATACTATTACATTTATTTATTAAGTAAAACAATAGTCATAGGAATAAAGTAAGTAGTAGTTTAATTTATTTTTTGATTATTTGGACTTGACCTATCGCTTCTAGTGTTTAAAAGAAACTGTGTAGTGTAGTTTTAAACACTAGAAGCGATAGGTAAAGTCCAAATAATCAAAAAATAAATTCAAATCTATCGCTATTATGAGTTTCAAAAATACAGCAGTAGTTATAATATTTGAAAAACAAAAAAAAAGGGCACCTAGGTATTAAAGAGTACCAACAGAATGTAAAAATAAAAGCAAATGAAGTAGTTTGGCCTTGTTTTAAATTTACTGTTTCTCTCAAATATATTGTTTATCTACAATGTTTATATCGTTACTAAATAAACAATTGTTAACAAGATGCAAACAAAATTGTTAATTCTACTATTATAATTTCTGCAACAAAAGAGTGAGTGGCCCCAGACAACGGTATGTTTTAATTCCGTTCTAAAATATAATGTAAAAAATAACGTATAAAATAGGACGATTTTATTTGTAGGCAGAGTAGTGTCAAAAACGTCAACTTTGGGAAGGAGATAAATGACAACCATCTTTTACATTGTTTGTTGCATATGGGCAGAGAAAATTAGTGACTAGCTTTTACATATATAATGAAAAAAATAAGCATTAGAAATAACCGAAAGAAATAAGCATTTGGTAATACGTTGTCACAATTAATGTAAAATTCCATAGTATTAATCACTAGAAAGCTGGGACCTAAACTAATGCAACACTAGGGTTAGTGCTTGGGTTTGAAATGCCAAATAAACATTGATATTATTTTCATTAATTACACTTAATACATAACAAAGTGAGTGTAGTTTTGAAGTTAAAAACTGAATATGGTCAACCCATTTTAATTTTCAGTATTTTTGAATGTACCTTGATCAACCAACTTCATAGGGGTTCAAGACAAAGCATTTGACCTAGTTGTATTACTGTTTTTTTACCTTAAAGTGCATTATGTATGTTTTTGGACTGTTCATTAATTGGTAAACCATTCTTTTAGTTTGTTTAATGTATTTTTAATTGAAACTTCTAATTGGTGAAAGTTAGTGTTTCTTACTACAACATTAGTATCATCTGCATTCAAGAATAGACTAGGTACCCCTTATATGAGAGTCTATGTCATTAGCAAATATCAAGAACAGCAGGAGACCCAAAAATGGAGCCCCGAGGAAGACCATAATTTATTTTTTCCCATCTAGACAAGAATCTTGTATTGTTTCTCAAAGTTACTATACAGTACGTTGTTTCCTATTTGTTAGATAGTTTGAGAGAAGGTTTAAGACTTTGCCTTCGATCCCCTCTTTCTTTAGCTTACAAATTAAAAGGTTGTGATATAAACAGTCAAAATTTAATCTTTACCTCTCCATATTGACTGTTACAATTACGTTACGGTGATAGAAAAGCTCAGCTGACAACATCGTTCACAATAAGTGTTACAAACTTCTTCCTGCTCCAGTTATTAATCTCTCCTTGACTGGAAGAGGTTAACAGTTTTTTTTATTTCACCCTGAAGAGACATTAGAAGACATTCCACAAATTCCACAAAACCTATTGCATTAACAAAAATTTTGAGATTGTCCCAAGGCAGAACCCTCCTAGTTAGCTAATACAGTAGGCTCTCAGAAATCCGAATCACACTTATCCGGACTCCCAGTTATCTAGACCGATGATCTTGAATTTTGTTTAAATTTTCTGTTAAAAATAAAAGCGGAACTTCACGGTTTAGCGCCCTTCAGTTTTCACGCCATTTCACACATTACACAAATGTCATATAGTTAGCATCATCAGTGCCCAACCGTGCCGTTATCGGGGTTTGTTCTTGTTTACGTATCCGGTTCTTTGCTCCGTTCAGGTCTTCTCCTGTCAATGACTCATCACTGACGATGCAAATCAGTAGACCGGTGACAGTTTTTACTACAGTATACTTTATTTATGATTTACAGTGTTATATTAAATATTTTAAAATGTTCTGACAAGTCAATATTTTCTGTTCAAACTACAGTTTTATCATGTTTTCATGTAATAAATGTGTTCCTCTGGTAATCCGACCTTTATTGTGTTCCGACCATGCTCTCGGTCCCGTTGGTGACGGATTAACGAGGTACTACTGTATTACGGAGTATTTATAACTTTCTTCTGGAAGCACACACTCTTATTAGCACATAACGTAAACGCATATTGTCATAATTGTTCACTATAAAGGCGGAATTAATGATTCAAGCCCACCTCCAGGAAATCCGGATTTTTCTAAATCCAGACTGGCCGTCCCCCACAGGAGTCCGGATTTCTGAGAGTCTACTGTAACTGCAATGTTCTGTTAATTTATGTTTCGATAATAAATAAAAGACAAAGAGTTTTTTATCATTTATTAAAATAGAGCAATTAAACAAAAATACAGTGTTCTAAGTTTGTACAATTAAGTTTCAAAAAGCTTAAGTGTAAATAGTTATAAAAATATTTGTAACAAATAAAAAATGTAAGCTAAACTGTCTAAAATATAAGCTATAAATAAGCTAAAAATGTAAGCTATATTTTGTAAATCTATTGAAATGCAATATTATTGAACTACATGTATGATGCAAAAAAACTCTTAGTACTTTAAAATACTTCTAGTTTACATAACGCAAACTTTGATCATAAATATCATCAGAAAGAATATATAAGGAAAAATGTACGTACTACTAAACCTAAATCCTTTACTATAAACTAATATCAAATTAACTCTTACAATTTTTCAACAATTAACAGAAATGGTTTAGTAAAAGCGATTGTTGAACTATTATAAGGGGTGTAGCAATTTTACTATTAAAATCTTAAAATTGGTAAACTTAAGAAGAATTTATACTAGCCTATCACTAAGCACAGTACATGGTGCGGAAAAAGTCAGTTAAACCGAAAATTCAGTTTAGCGATAACTTGTATTTAAAATAACTATAACAGTGTTACTCTAATTTATCTGTTAGAGAAACTGCTCCAAGTTGCCACATTCATTGTTTATATACTTTGGCACCTTTTCACCTCTGATTTGCAAATTTTGTTGCATAATTGTGGTTTGAATAAAGCTTCAAAATGTCCCGCTAATAACTCTTTTAAATCACTTCGCAGTAAATCATTTACTGAACCTGTCTCTTCAAACCTCTTGTTTAATTTATAAATTGCTTGCCGACTAGGGGGTTGAGTTGCAGGAGACTGTTGTTCGAATACTGCAATTTTTTTGATCAAATTGCTACCACTTTTTCAAAAGATCGTTACTCTAAAGAAAGTTTAAGATGCATGTAAATGTAAAGAATAAACACGTCCCAGTGGTAGACTAACCAAACAAAGAATAAACTAAGAAAATAATAAACAGTGACTTAGATTAGGTAAACAGCAACAGGAGAGATAAAAACAGCATACTGAGAGGTAACCAATGTCATTCACCGGCCTGCAGTGGTATTAACCGACTTTTACACTTTTGCCACACCCTGTATAACTGGATTCAAAAATAAACTAAGTTTTTGCCATAAAAGATGGTATAAATAAAACGAATACGGTACATCACACAATAATTTAATTAATAAAACTGTATTTTTTTAAATATTAAAGCATGCTAAGTTAAAGTGATGTTTGCATGTCTTTATTAAGTATACAAATTTGAAATTATTCAGCTATGGGTTGAATTATCTTAAACACTAGTGATACTATATGTTATACACAAATCTTTGAATTTTTTGGTATGAAGATATTTTTGTTCTAATGTTTTATGTTTTTAAGATATTCAGCACTGGATGACCACCATTTTGAAATGGTAAAAGCTAAAAGTCAAAGTCAAAACTAAATTAGCTTTAAATATAGATAGGATATGTAACAAGTTAAAAATCAAAATTTTTAATGGTTGCTACAATGTATGTTTTTAATTAAACAGACAGATAAAACTACAAACTGTAGGACCATGTTAATAAAATTGTTTTACTTTGTTTTGTAACAGGAACCAGTTCTCAAAATTTATTGGAGGATATCTGGTACACCCATTACTGCAAATCAATTGTATTTTAAGTGACAATATAAAAATGTAGGCACATCCTAGTTGTATGTTAAGTGTTATCTTCACTTGCAATAACTACAGTAAACAAATATTAAAATATATCAGTACTATATAACATTCAAACCATCTTTGGGGTATATGATAACTAAATCTGAGTCCAAGCCAGTTTATAAGAATTAAAAATATATTAATTTTATATTTGATAGATCTTATGATCTATTTCACTAATATAAACAATTAATACAAAACTTAACATTTATTATGAGTATCCAAAGAGTGAGTTAATATGTTCATTTAGGAAATGTGAGTATAA
Source organism: Allygus modestus (assembly GCA_963675035.1). Lineage (NCBI taxonomy): Eukaryota > Metazoa > Arthropoda > Insecta > Hemiptera > Cicadellidae > Allygus > Allygus modestus. The sequence goes on from OY776113.1 coordinate 58,539,885, forward strand.
ATTTGGGCTCACTATTACATTTGAACTTTTAGTATGACTATGTGAATAAGACAAGCAGGCTTACCTTAAAAGCAAATGAATCCTTATTATAGTGCACTAAGAAAGACTATATAAAACACATAAAATAATATTTCAAGGCCACTGGCCTCTTTGTCAACTTGGAGAAGCTTCCTTGCTCCACTCTGTCAAACTCCCAGCCCTTTATCCCTTCATGCTTCAGCAGGCCAGAGACGCAATCCAAACTCTGTAATGCGCTGTTTCCAGCTTTGCCAATATAGTTTGCAGATAATTGAATCTCGCCTCCAGTTTATTGCGCTCTCTCTCCTTCTCCTCTTCAAGACGTTTGCGCTTATCCCTGGACTTTTTTGATGCATCATTGTTCATCTTCCTTCTCTTCTGATGAACATCCTGAAACTGAATGTCTTGCTCTAATTTACGGGCGACTTTCTTGAGCCTTTTTCTGGAACCTGCCCCCGATGAACATTCTCGCTTTGATGCTTCCAAATCAAAACTTTCAGTGATGATATTTTGAATTTTTTGTAGACAGGCAGTCTTACAATTTCGTTCTGGAAGGGCTGTGGGACTCAAGCATCGTTTCAACTGTAACAATTGAATTTGTTATACCTAACAATTTAATTTAATTTTAATTAAAAATTTTTAAACTAAACTAAATAGGAAACCTCTTATAACCTCTTAAGGTCTGCTATAAGGTCTGTTTGGTTAGTTTTAGGCTTAAACAGGCTAATCAGTCAACTGTCTCTCTACCTTCATCCTGAACTCGTCAACAAATTATAATTATAATTTTAGTAATTTTTTTCAGTTATAACAAATGATCACATTATAGTCTATTTAAAGTAGCTTTAGGATTGACTGTAGCGCCCAAGTGATAGCTATCGGAAGCTTCTGTGGTACAATGCTGCCAAATCTACAAGCAATAGGAGACAACACTAGACATACGGTAAAAAAATACTATGGGAATCACTTTCCTCAGTTTGTCAAAACAACGGGAAACATACATAAAATACCTCAGATATTGTAATCAAACACTGAAAGGATCAAAATCAAAACAGACTATACGTTTATATTTGAACTGGAATTTGCACATTGATTAAAATTACGATAATTTCCATGAGTGAATAAAAACAAAAACTTATTTACTTCAATTAGACGCCTCAAATATAGTGACCAGTAAAAAAAATCTGGCACTGCAGGACACATGTATTTGGTTGCTAATATTATGTTCAGTCAAAGCTGTCAATCCTGTCACTGGCCGGGCAAGATTATAGTTTTCACTAGCCTCAACAGGTGTCACTAGAGTCAATCCTAAAGCTTCTTTAAACAGACTATAATATACATGTAAATAACTTCCAGAAAACAAAAATTGCTATTGTTAAATGTTAATCTTGGAGTGGAACACTCGTTGCAGCCCCCTAGCATAGCCGCCTTAAAAGAAGGCAGCGGCGTAGTAGAATTGGCAACGCCGCAGGAGTTAATGTGTGCCTCGTATTATATTTTTGCAATCATGTGTCTTACCCTCTGTTGTGAGTCCAACAGAGTTCATATTTAAACTGAGGGTAAAGTTAAGCAGGTTTGTAGTCAGTATTGCTGGGTTTTACTCGTAGGCATAGTAAAACTATAATGCCTACACAGCACAGTTAATTCAAGAATGTACTAATAATTTTAATCACTTTTTAAAATGCCCCGTTGGAACAAACCCACTCACTTGTTGAATTTAGAGTCAAGTTATTCAGTAAGTTTAAAATTTGTTTACTAAAGAGTTGTATACATTTCGTTCTGCTGTAATTTTGATTTTTTAAGTTTTCAAGCCATAGGACTGGTAAGTTATGTTTTTTATTAGTTTAGTTGGGTATTGGTAACAATTACCTTTTATCTTTAGTTTTGGTTTATAAATATCAATATATAAGATCGCTTAAAACCATATTTACTAAGTCTTAATAAAATATTTTTCAAAACATCATAAACAAGATTGAAATCAAGATAGCCTACATCAAATTACGAGTATTTAAAAACAAAGAGTGGGTACTTACTTAATTTAGCAAAAAAAATAAATACAACTCATGGGCAACTGTCTGTACAAAGTATTCAAACACTGTCTCTATTTTTATCTTCCAAAGAAAAAAATGTTGTGCCTATTATTGCATTCATCACTGTTTATTTTTACTTCAAGCAGTTTATTTAGTGCCTTTTATTCAAAATATCCATTTTAAAATGCATTCATATAGATATCTGAAATTATAAGCTCCTCTGAAAATTGGTTTGATAATCCTTAAAAGATAAAATAAATATATGATTCATGCAGGTCTGTTGTTAGTTTATTGTAAATTTGTATATTTAATATTATTTGTCGGTTCTTGTTACATTATTAAAGATCCTTGACGCCCATTCTATTTGTTTTCTCCAACAAACCAAACGAATATAGCTAAAACAATTTAAGAGGATTGGTTATTCGATTGGCGGCTATGGGCCATGTGCCAGCAGTGTCTCGGCTCTGTGGGGTGGCAGAGTTGTTAGTTCAGTCGCAGCCTTCTTTAAAGGCGGCTATGCCCCTAGTGAGATGGGGTCTATAGTAGAATACTTTGATGAAGTTGTCTTGCTTATTATTTTTCTTGATTTCTCTACAATAGCATCATAATGCAGACAAAACGATATTAACATCCCGTGGAATAGTTTAGGAACCAGGTGATTTCACTCTTGGGTCAGCAAAACTTCTGATTTATTAATAAGTACTGCATCTTGGCACCTACTTTTTATCTGTCGTATAAGTTTTATAATTCTTAGTGCTTAATATGACAATACCCAAGTGTTATTCGTTTTAACCGCCCTTTTAGTTACCCGACCCAGGGTTTGGGTCCCATGGAGGGCGGTTAATAGGGCTTCCACTGTATATTTGAATACATTTTTTTACAAAACAATTATTTGCTCATCGGGACTACAAATAAACCTATATAAAACACATTTTTCACACAATTTGCTACCACCCAGTAAAGGTTAATCTATATATTTTCAGTATTGTTATTTAAAGAAAATAAAAATAGTATTTACATGAGAATATTCAGGTTCAACAATAGGTTTTGGTTGTTCTTTCTTTGGCCTTCCTTTTCGTCTCTTCTCAGAGGGTATTGGGAGGGCTGTGGGTGCAGTTGGCATAACGGCAATGTCTTTCTGTAAAAGTATGGGCCAGGCCATGAGAATTATTGCAGGTGAAATGTATGACTCTTCTCTAAAGGTACAATCGCACTGGGAAACTTTTTATGCAACAAACGCTATATCTATATGAAAAATCTCACTAAATCAATGAGCAAGGCAACCTTCAAAGTTGCATATATGCAACAGGAAATATCACTTTCTGAAATTCAAAATAGCTAAAACTCATATTTTTCTCCTTTTTTACTATTTTTAATCATCCAACATCATTAAATTTATTTATTTATATATATATATATATATATATATATATATATATATATATATATATATACACAAAGGTAAATATGTGACAAAGGACTAGTCATATATACAAACTAAACAAAAATAAAACAAAATTAACTCTGTAATAATATAAATATCCTAATAATTCAAAAAGTTATCAAAGTTACCCATTCATTACCATTAACAAACTATTGAGTAAATTTTGCAAAAGGTCTAGTAGTGCAATTCAGAAGGGAAATCTAGCTTTGTACTGTATATTGCTGACTTTTTCTTACTGTGCAACACAAGTTGAATGACCATTTCTATGGTGAAGTTTCTCAGTGTTATCGCACCTCTATACTAAAATAACATTTCCAACATTAAATTTACTTCTCAAACAGCAGTGGTGTAGTCTTAAGTTGTCCAGTGTGGGAACGCTAAATGTTTTTGTTAAAATTGTTAGAAAAGCAAATTGTTGTGATATTAAATTATGGAAAGCCAGTGTGGGAACGCCCATGCGTTCCCGCTCCACTACACCATTGTCAATCAGTCAATTAGTTATTCCCACAACATTTACTAATTAATATTTTTTTGAATATTAGAGAAATATTAACATAAATGGAGGGACAAAAATTTAGTACAAATATTTTAAATGACTTAAAAGTCTTCATCACCGGAAGTAGCCGGACGCATCTTGGTGTTTTGTTCCATAAGGCCAATGTTAACTTTGTGTCTCCGTTACTCCTCACCTGATCGTCACAAACAATTAATTTTGGTGTCAAATTAAAGGTTTCGTCATCCTTTAGGGAAATACAATAGTCGAATTTGAATTTTGTTACAAATTAATGAGAACATCTACAGTGTTTCAATTCAAAATTAAACTATTTATTATGAAACTATGATACCCAAATTAAGGAATTCAACATTGTATTTCCCTAGAGGACGACGTAACGTTTAATTTGACACCATAATGAATTGTATGTGACGATTAGGTGAGGAGTAATGGAGGCACAAAGTTAGCATTGGCCTTATGGAACAAAACTCCAAGATGGCGTCTAGCAACTTCCGGTGATGAAGACTATTAATGAAACTAAATTAAAACCTGATTTGTTATTTTCAAAATTATAAGTTTTAAAGTGCACCAACTTATAAATTGTATAAGACAGATTTCAAATAAACATGCTATACTTTCCACTTTATAATCATAATGAGATTACTTGCAAGGTTAAGAAACAAAGAAAACCCCTGAGAATGTTAATTCTATGACGGGGGTGAATCCAGAGGTCATGTTTGGGGGGGTCACCGAAAGATAACCCTCCCCCTCCCCCTGGGTGGTCCCTGGCACTCCCATTATTTTTTTAACTATATGAAATTATACAATGAATGAAAGTAAGTTAACATAATATATCAATAACCTTGTACTCAAGAAAAAATTAATCATAACTTTATAAACAAGCTAAACAAAAATTAACTTTAGTTCTACTACGCCTGACTATAAATAAAAATAACAAATATTTAGGCATTACACTTTTTTCTACGTCATCTGTAGGCGTCTAAGAACAAAAGTAAGATGCATAAATAAACAATTTATTTTAGTAACTACCCACGCGAAAAACGATTTACAAAACGTATTTTAAATCTGCAATACTGAACTATACTACGCGAAGATACAATGAGGAATGAGGTTGACAGCCAAGGTCAACAACTCGAAAAATGAAAATGTCGTACCAAATTTTTACAAAATAAAATACTTGGCGTATGAGCTTCCGTTTGCATGCAATTTAATCTCTGTTTCCTTTTATTTCATTACATATAATTCTGAGGCACTTTTTTCTTCTAGCCCAGCCACTCGATATTTATTGCCTAGCAAAGGATTATGCGGTTTTACACAAAAATCAAACCTAACCTGTAAACAAAACACAGCTGACAGCAAAAGACCAACGGTAGGCGGGCGAAATCCAGTAAAAATAATCACCGAATACAATGATAGCAACCTTTGCTATGTGTGGCTAAAATCATTGATTTTGAATACAGACTAGATGAACCGAGCTTATGGCCCATCAACCCATCTGTAACCCGAAAAATACACCATGAAACTAGTGCTACACCATCTCAAAGGAGGCGCTGGCAACCATTAACCAATGTTTCAATATGCGGGATTTTTATTCCGTTTCCGAGATTTTGACCCCTCCAAGGGATTAAAACGGGATGCAGGATAAAAACACCAATATTACCTTCTTCGTTTGTCCCACATCACAGGTTAGAACAATTTCCTATATTTAAAAATATAAACATACACAGTACAATTAAAAGAGAGCAGATAATAAAAGTAAATATAAAACTATTTGATTCTGCAATCTAGCGGAAAACATATGAGGGATCTCAGATTAAAAGCGGGATGACAAGGGAATTTTTAAGGTGATTTAAAGTGATAAAACGGGATTCTTTTTGTATGAAAAACGGGTTTGTTACTTTGGTTTCATATGCAGCTGATATAGTTGCCTGGTTAGTGGACCAGCTGGTCCATTTTTCTGGCTTCAAAATTAACCAGTCTTTGGATATATATTCTTTATAGGGTTACCATACATCTTCTTTTCCCGGACATGTCCTCTTTTTGGATCATTCGAAAATGTCCGAGCGGATTTTTGAGAAACCCACTATTTGTTTGGGTTTTTACAAGCAGCAAACTGAATATTGGGAATTACGTTTCTATCGACTTTATAATCGATATTTCGTCAAAGCAGCAATAAAATCGTCAGTTTTGTCGCCATAAAATCATTAATTGGCTTTAGAAAATGTTATTTTTAGTCCTTACTCAATGAAATCAGTTGGTATCCAAATCCATTATGGTTACGTTTTGCTAATTTGCCGTCGCAGCTGAGTACTGAGTGAGGTGATGCGGTTGTACCTGAGACGTTCTGCATTCGGCAAATAGTTTGAATATTCGCAAAATCACGTTGATTAGTTGCAATAACTAAAAAAAGTTTTATGAAATTTTAATCCTAAATCTCCCAAAGATTGATTGTATGATTTGAAAACAAATCATAAAACATAATTTTTAATTTAAAACATCTAACTATTTTAAATACCTTACTTTCATACTTAACTTTCTTGGGGGGGGGGGGTCATGTTTTGCGATTTATTAATCCATCTATCAACGGGTACGGGTGTCCTCATCTTTTTAACCTAGAGAATATGCTAACCCTAATTCTGTATTCAAAATCTATATAAATAAAATTAGAGTTTTGTCTGTGTGTTGCTTAGAATAATGAAATTTGTGGTTATTTTTGCGTTTTATATGTCAGATAATCCGAATCAAGCCTTATCTCAATTTCTGTCTGTTTGTTTGTTGGTTGATTGGTTGGTAACGCTCTGCATCACGCCTTTGTCCGCTTTTCACGCAAAAACGAGAGTACTGTTATGGCTGAAACTTATTTTCTGTTTTGTATGCACATATGAGAAGGTTTTAGACGGATAAAACTAGCATAAGTCTTTTTGAAGTTAAAAAGCGAGCTCTTAAAAAACTAATTTTATTTGATTTCGACTAAGTTTGTCCGCTGTTCATGGGAAAACTAATTAACCGATTGCGACGAAACTTTTTCACTGTGTTCTATGAATGTGGTGGAAGGTTTTAGGCTACTTCAATTGGTAAATTCCATCCTGGGGCTTTTGCCGTTTGGGGGGTTGAAATTACCATGTCATGTTTTTTTTTTTAATGGGAGAAAAAGTTTGTTTTGGCATGTGTGCAAATTGAGGTTTATATTGGTAACAGTGATTAGAAATATGTGTTACTATAGGATGGCACAATTTTAAGACCTTAAAAATTGGTACTGTATGAAATAATTATATGAAGCAGCAGTTCTGCGGGCAGTGGAAAGCTTTAATAGTTCTTCAATTCTAGGTTTGAAACTTTACGGAGCAACTACAACTTTTTTGCATTAGTTTATTACAAGAAAATCTTACAATCTATATACTTAATACAATAAGGGTTTTCTCTGTTACATTCCTTTTTCGCCTGTCCTACTTAACCGATTTTTACGATTGAGGTGTCATTTTAAAGCTTATGATCTAGCACACTGGCGAATGATAATTAAAAAGGTCATTTCGTTTAGGACTTCGCCCCCCCTAGTCTTTGATCTATTTCTAGAGGGCGTTTTCAAAGGTCCAGTGGATTATAACATGCATTATAACGGTTTTAAATATAATTTTAATTTAACCGCTGATTATTAATGATCATTTTTTGTTTATGATAAATATTGTGTAAGATTAGAATCAACAACATAAGGTCTGAATCAGTATGCTCTGTAGAAGAAAAGGTTGTTTGGGTAGAAAATCTAACGATGCTGAATGGAAGAGATTGAGTAGATCTACTGGAGACAACGATGATTCTGACATGGATGATGGTCTACAGCTGGAACTTAGCAATAACGGAATAAATGATTTGGCTACAAGTCTGACTGATGAGCAAGTACGACCTTCCACGCATATTTTATTTCGAATAAGTTTGTCCGCTTTTCACGGGGAAACTAATTAACCGATTACGACAACATTTTTTCCCTACAGAAATGAAATGTAACATAATAGATTTTCACTTGAATAGAAATTGATTAAACACAATATTTCAACAAATGTAAATGCCAAAAAAAGATAGTACAGTATTAGTAACAGCTGCTAATTCAACTTCTTGAATGACATTACATAATAACAATATTTTAATATCAGGAACTAACAGGAATCAATAGGGATCAACAGATATCAACGGGGATAACAAAAAACCACGCGAACGAAGTTGTAGGCACCAGCTAGTCAATACTAAAATCTACCTGCAAGACCATGTTGAAAACACTGAAATTTCGGTCTACCAACTCGTTAAACTGCAACAACTTCACGATACTCGGGAATATCCATGTTTTTGTAAGACGCTTTTAGGTGAAAGACCTGTATAAGTAGCACTAAAGTCTATATATATATATATATATATATATATATATATATATATATATATATATATAATATATTTAATTAATTACATTGTTATTTGTTATTATATTGTTATTAAAAACGTATGAAAACAGTTAAAAATACCCTACCAGTTAGTTATCCATTCTTTCAGTTGTAAGTTTTCAAGTAAATAACCAAAAAACAATAAAGAATAAAGTTTAAAACAAGTTCCGCCCTCCTAGTTCTTTAATAAGATCAGCTGGTGTAGCAGGGGGAGGGTAAAAGATATTTGGTTGTTACCGCGACCGTATGTAGCGGGGGGATAGGAATGAGACATTTACTAGTTAAAGCTGAGTATGTTGCCCGGGAAGTATTGACTGGTTATTGTATGGCTACAGGGGTGGCTAATTTAGGACTAGCCAACTAATTAGGCAGGCCAAGGTCTGGCCAAGCCATGTGGTGCTAATAAGTACTGAAAAACTAATTGGGGGTTGGATAACGTGACTGGGTGTCCAGAGACCTATGGATCTTTACCAGACCAGAATGCTATACCAGCCAGCTCTGATGATGGGTTAAACTATTAATAACTAATAAATATCCTTCCAGACCTAATAGTGAAATTGTTACAAGTGCCTAAACCTGGTAAACTGATAACTGTATTGGATAATATACGATAGTTAATTAATAATTGTCTTCTGAGTAGAGGAAAGGCCTGAATCTAAAAAGGCAATCTGAAACCCGACATGTGGTCGAGCCGAAACCTCGACCAATTTACAATTCCTACATAATCAGTTGGTTGGGGGGTCCCAAAAGGGATTGCCCCTCCGATTGCCGGCTAGCCTACCATTTCTGAAACTAAGAACTAATTATAATTACGGTACTTAAGCAAACTGGAGAAATTTTCAGAACCAGTTGAGCGGGAGGGGTGCTTTCCGGTCGCTGGTGTAGATGCAAGGGGGAGAGACGCCGTCGCGAACCGCCACTAAAGGTTCGAAAGATCAGCTGGCTCGACACCGCTGATGGCGTTTGGAGCGGTTATGAAGGACGCCTACACTATATAAAATAGCGTGACGCTTAGCGTCACAACCACCCCCCCCTAAGGCCAAAGTGAAAACAAAAAAGTTTGTTGGAAGGTGGGTGAAGGTGTGGGTTAGATGTTGGAGTTTGAGAAATTCGCTCGGTTTTGCTCCCTCTGTCATGCTCGTGGTCCCGAGATATCATGTTCCCGGTTTGGATTCAGGGGAAGCCGCGAGCAGACGAGGAAAGCCAAAAAGCCAGCACCAGTCCGACTTCGTCTTGGAACCTCGGTCGCCGCGTTTCTTTTGGGGAAGATTGCTAATGTTTATTTTGACCAACCACGGCAGGGATCGGGATCCACCCCCCCCCCCCTGCAAAAGGAGGATGGGTTGTAGGGGAACGACAGTTGAATTTGGCCTAACGTACCTGACTTTAATTGAGAACAAAATTGAAAACTGAGTGAAAAAGATTGATTTAATTTGGTGTAAAAGGGACGGACATCTGCACGCACAAAAATTTTGTATTTTTTGTTTGGTTTTTTAAGCTATTTAGTTGTTGAATGGATTAAAGTCTTTTTTCACTATGAGCACTTCATCGGAGAACTTGAGGTGGAGGTGTGAGGTGAACTGAATCAAAATGTTGAGGTTGCTGTGATGACCGAGAGGAGGACTTGATGTGGTTGAGCTGATGAAGCAAGTGGGCTCTGGTCCGGTGTAGGCAGTAGCGTTGGTGGCTCGCAACACGTCCGGATCACCGCGCTGTGGTTGAAGGTGGAGCGCTGTTGGTGAGGATAGTGTTGCGGTTCAGCTGGGCATCAGAGTGTTTTGTTGCCGTTCTCTCGGTATCGTCAACTTGATTGATAAGGTCCTGTAGCTGCCTTTGGGGGATCACTTTTCACTGTAATTCACTGGGAGCTGTCCTGAGTCACTGAGTTGATTCGGGCTGTAGTATTTTGCTTTAAAATGTTTGGCTTAGATTTGGTTGGTTGGGTTTAAATTATTTATTTATTTATTTTTTATTTTATTTTTTATTTTTTTTTTTGATTGTGCAGGTGTCTTACTATGTAAAAAATACTTGGGGAGAAAGATATTGTTGAAAAGAAAGATTTAAGATCATTGGAGTTGTAAAAGGGAACTGTCGTGTTGGAGTTGTTTGACGGTGGCTTGCAAGGCGGCGGTCCGATCACTGATGGGTTGGTCGGTTCCTAAAGGGAAACCGAGGGATTGACCCATGAGTGGCGCCGGGTAACCAAGGTTAGACTGGTGGGGCTCGCGGAAGCCGTAAGAAAACTGTGAAGTAAGGAGGTTGGAAGGATGTAATTGATTTAATCTTGAAATGAAATTTTTTTTTTTTGCTGAGAATTCGCATGCGATACTTTTTGGGCAGGCGATTGCGTGCGCAGGGAGAATGGCGCATTTGGTCGCTGTGTTGAGCGGTTATATTTCAGGAAAGGGTGCTTGGGTCTAAAGAGAGTGCACTTTCCTTTCCTGACAACTTGTCGGGTTCAACCATTATTGGTAGGTGGTCTAGTTCGGTGCCTTCTTAATATATGTAAATATTGTAAAATTCTGAAACTTAATAAATTGTATAACCTTGTTAACATAATCTGAGGATTTAAATATAACTAGCATTTCTTTAAAATAATCTGAGTTTTCCCTAAACCTAACTACTACTACCTTAGTGACTAATTAAGCTAAGCAGGCTGAAAATGAAACAAGGGTACGATAGGAAAGAAAATGGGAAGAGTTTTGTCTCTCGACACTCGACTGACGACAGGTCGACACAGAAGGTGCCACCACTGGGCCCTTTCCTGCGGAGGTAAAAGAAACAATAATAAAAAAAGGTAACCAACCGCAGAAAAGTCATTTTAGGTCATAAAAAAATTCTTTACAAAACCCAGTGTGGGTGTCGAAGACGAAAAGGGAGGGAAAACAGAGTTTGCCGACAACGCACGGGGGAGAACGTGTAGGGCAGCCCATCAGCGAAGGATACCCTTAGACTCACAATCCCCCGGGCGTTGGCGGGGACAGCGACAGATAGAGAAAAACTTAACCTAATATCACTTCGGTATAGCGGTTCTGGTCTGGTAAGAGGTAATTACTTTAAAACTGTGGTTGAAAAAATCTTTTGAGTTGTGAGACATGGGCGCTCCTAATGAGTTTGCCCGTGGAAGGGTTTAACAGACGTGCAGTTACGGGTGAAGAAAAAGAACCGATAACACATGGCTTAGACCAGACAGGCAGCAGCTTCTTGTTGATTGAATCGGCAGCTTTGCTAAGATGATGTTCCCTGAACATGACCCAATCACCGGTGTTGAAAGGGTTGGGCAGCTTGTTCAGGTCGTATTTGCGCTGCCAACTCTGCCTAGCTTTCTGGAGGTTTTCAACGGCCTTTTCCCACTCTTCTTGTGAAGATTGTGGGGAAGTTTGGCCGTCGACTAGTCGGTCCAAGTTCCAGTGTAGCTCCAGGGGGTGAAATATGTTCCGACCAAGGAACAAGCGGGCTGGGGAAACCTTGGTGGATTCATGGCGTGCGGAATTAAAAGCGATCTGGAACCAGTGAAGTTCCTGGTCCCAGCGCTTTTGATGCTGGTTGTGAAATATTCGGATAGCAATTTTGATTTGTTTGTTCACCCTCTCGGCATGTGACGGGTTCGGGTAATACGGACTGGTGTAAATATGTTGGATGCCCAAGCCCATGCAAAGGTTTTTGATTACAACTGATTTGAAATTGGAGACGTTATCAGAAACTAGATACTTAGGTGGGCCAAAAATTGAAAAAAATTGCTTGTTAAGAATTGCAGCTGTGGTCTCAGCTTTAGTATTCCTAACGGGGAGCATAAGGCAACATTTAGAAAAGGAATCGACCACAGTTAAAATGTACTTATTTCTATTGAGAGAAAGCGGCAGAGGGCCAATATGGTCGATGACAATTTTCTCCCAAGGCTGGGTTACGAGTTCGGAGGCCAGCTTCCCTACTTTAGTGTTAGGGGCCTGTTTGCACCTTTGGCATTTGACGCAAGTTCGTACCCTATCTGTAACATAGGCCTTGAGATTTGGTGCCCAGAAAAAGCGTTCGATGCGGGCGAGGGTCTTACTGATGCCAAGGTGAGCCGAAGTAGGGGATTCATGATAATATGAAAACAGGAGATCAAAAAGCTTGGTGGGAACTACTACCCTGGGCTTGGTTTGGTTGGGTTGACGGTATAAAAGTGTATTGGTATCTACTGAGTAATTTGGGGGTTTGTTGGGTGATCTAATAATTTTCCTAAGATCAGGATCATCCAGTTGATGGCTGGAGATGTCCTTGAATACCTCAGGAAGAGAAAAGAGGGTCAAAACTGCTGGTGGCTGAACGGGGGGCGTGACTTCTGTTGTATCAGTGTTTTCAAAAAGACGGGAAAGGCAGTCGGCAATGACATTGTCCTTGCCGCGAATGTGGTAGATCTTAAATTTGAAACAATTGATGAAGGAAACCCAGCGAGCGATTCGCCCCATCTGGCGTGGGTGTGTTAGAAGCCACGTGAGAGCCGAGCAATCTGAGTGGAGCTCGAACTCTCGGTGTTCCAAATACTGCTGGTATTTCTGAAGTGCAAAAACTATGGTCAGGCATTCTAATTGTAAAGTGGAGTAGTTGAGTTCATGTTTGCTGAGGGCTCGGGATGCATAAGAAACTGGGAAAAGCTGATCGCCGTGGGCTTGAAGAAGGACCGCTCCGATTGAAGAACCGGACGCGTCTGTGTGAACGACAAATTGCTTATCAAAATCGGGCATGCGGAGAATGGTTGATGAGACTAAGGCTGCTTTTAAGGTTTGGAAAGCTGTTACTTGGTCAGGTCCAAAAACAAAAGGAACGCCTTTTTTCTTTAAATGGTTAAGTGGCATGGTGATGGTGGCGTAGTCCTTGATGAAACGGGCGTAAAAAGCTGTCATTCCCAAGAAACGGGATAGCTGTTTAATGTTCTTGGGTGTGGGGAATTCGTCTATGGGTCGTGTCCTATCGGGGTGAATTGAAATGGTGTGATTAGAAAAAACATGTCCAAGGAATTGAATTTTGTTGGAAGCAACTGTCATTTTCTCTGGGTTAATGGTGAGGCCTGCGTCGCGTAGGCGTTTGATTACTAGCCTAACCTTCTCCAAGTGGTCTTCAAAGGTGGAGTCGCTATAGACGCACAGGTCATCAAAAAAGTTGTAAACGTAATTAAATTTAATATCGCCAAAAATTTTGTCAATCAATGAGGTGAGGACCATGCTACCAGACGCAAGTCCAAAAGGGGGAAAATTAAACTCATACTGTGCCCATGGTACAACAAAAGAAGTGAACTGCTTAGACGCTTCCGCAAGCGGAATCTGATTGTAGGCTGAATTTAAGTCTAACAGCGTAAACCAACGTGCTTGTCCCAAGTGCTGAAAGGCGCTTTCAATGGTGGGCATGGGAGTGGCGTCTAATTCTAGAATGGAATTTAAATTACGGTAGTCGACCACCATGCGCGTTTTCCCGCCCTTCTTGGGGACTAAAAATGCGGCGGAGGCATACTGCGAGGTAGATGGGCGGATGACTCCCTTCTTGAGGAGGTCATCAATATGCTGTCGCATGAGTTGAAGTTTGGGAGGGGCGTACTGGTAAGGTTTGTTGCGGATAATTTTGTGTTCTTTGATTTTAATATGATACTGCAAAAGGTTCGTTCGGCCTAACTTACTGGTGATTGTTTCTGGAAACTGAGAAATTAATTGTGAGACTGAAAGTTGCTGTTGGGGGTTCAAATTTTCCCCCATGACGGGATGATCTGGTTGTTCAGCAACTGAGGTACAAATGAGTGGAAAAGCTGTTGGGGACTTTGGGGATCCATAAGGGAAACTGAGAGTGTGTGTGAACATGTTAATAACTGCTTTAGTTTTTGTCAAAAAATCGGAGCCTATTAATAGGGGAACTGGCAAGTTATCCGTTACAAAAAAGGGAAAAGTCCAAGAGAGATGTTGAATTTTAAAATGGATCCTAGTAACAAACTTGAACCTGATGGGTTCACCCGCGGCAGATATGGCAGAAAAAGATGTCGGTTGTTTATCCACCACTGCTCTAGTATGGCGCTTTAGGAGCTGGTAAGTGTCAGAGGACAACAAACAAAACGAGGATCCGGTATCAATTAGCGCGTCTTTAAATAATCCCTTGAAATCGAGTGTGACGTAGCATAAGTCGTTAGCCGGTATACTTGGTGAACCCTTGGGTTTGTTAGTTATAGTTCGGTTGACAGGCACCTGCTTTACCGTTTGAACCAAGGGAGGCGCTAAGGCACCTAACGGCGCCCCCTCTGGCGTTTCCCTGTCCCTGACTTTGTGGAGTGAAGTTGCGTTGAGGAGTAAATTGGTTTGGAGCTTGAAAAGATCTGAATGGCTGCAGCTGGTTTTGGTGGTATGGAAACTGCGGAATGCGGGGTGCGTATGCTTGTCTAGAAAAATTGGGAAAATTCCTATTATCTTGGGCTGAGGGCCGTCGGTTGTCATGTCGAGAATTATTGTGATATGTGTGGGAAAAATTTGGAAAATTTTGCTGCTGGTGCCCGGCACTGTGGTGCGCGGTGTTTGGTTGCGAGAAGGCTTGGCCCTGCTCCAGAGCGCGGACCACCTGAACCCTGGGGACCAAGGCCAGGAAGTCTGTAAGACTACACGCTGCCGGAAAGGCCGCAAGAGCCGCCCGCGTTGGTGCATTGAGACCGTTGACGACTGTGTCGAGCACATCACGTTCAGAAAAATCGGGCATTAACAAGGATGAAGACGCAGAGATGCCCTCAATGAATTCGGAAAGGGACTCTGACGGACGTTGAACCCTGTAGACCATAGTGGTCACGATCGTGTGCCTAACTTGTGCGGGCAAGAAAAAGTCCCTAACGCCTTGCACCGCCTGAATGAGCTTGCCGTGATCGGCGATTCCCTTTAGCCAGAAGGCTCTCAATTGTTCCGCAGTGCGGGGAAGAATCGCCAACAAAACATCTTGGTCAGCAAAGAGGTTCAGATTGGTGATTTTGGAGACCGCTATAAGAAACTCCGCCAATTTGTGGGGTCGGCACCAGTAGTCACTGGCAAGGCCCTAACCATATCATCTAACACCCTCATGGTACTGTGATTTGCGCGCGGAGGTGAACGGCAACTGGTCATAGCAGCGGCCACCTGTTGGCCCACGGCTAACGCGGTGTCCTGGACTAACTGGGCCCAATTCACAGCAGGTGAACGTCCGCTGTCAGAACTGGTGGTCGCGATATCGTGGGCGGTACTAGCATTACTATCAAGCTGTTCCTTGGTAGCACCAGGTGTCGTTGCCGGCGCCGATTGAGTTAATGGGATGGTAGCCGCGTCAGGGTTCGAAGCTGCGTTGGGGGCCAGAGAGGATTTATCTTCTGGTTCCAACTGCTGGGTGGTGACTGGGGAGGTTAGATCCGGCCTAGAATTTACGGGTAAGGGTTCGGATCCACCATTTATTTGCAACGTTTTAAGGTAGTCACTCAGCAGGGTCCTGTTTATAGACAACGTCGTAGAAGGTGTGATCCCTAACAAGTGGCACTGATTGGTGGCATCCTGCGCATTGAGGGTGCAGACCCAGGAAGTGCCGGTAGGCAGCTCCTCGGGGGAATACACCTTAGAGGGCATTTTCCAAAAAAATCTATGAACTGGTATGGAGCTGCGAGAAAGAAAAAATATTTTAACTACAAGTACAAAATCTTAATTACAAGAACACCGAAAGTCTAGAGGTTTTACCCCGTAAGCAATATTCACTGAAAAAAATCAATAGTAGTGCAAAGGAGCACCCGAGGTAACGCGCCCAACACAGAAAATGAGGAATTGTCCTAAAAAAAATTTTTACAAAATTTCTTTAAATGCAAAATTTCATTGTGGTGGAGGAAAGAAAAGCAAAAAATTTAACTTAGGCCAAGCATTCGGATGAAATTTACCAAGAAATGACTTCTCTGGAGCATAAACAGTCGTTGCGCAAGACAAGGATGGTAAAAACTACGTCGGTGACTGTGAAAGGGAATTTTCTATTACAGGAATTAACTTTCTAAATGCGTCGTTGTTGAAATGGATGTAATCACGACGCATAGTGTTCCCATAATATGCATGAAAAAACTTCATTTGATTTAATTCGTCGGGGAGTTCTATCACTCTTACTGAATCAGAACGTAGAGTAAGCAAAAATCTATTAACTTTATGCAAACGGGCAAGTGCTGGAGTGGAGTTACTTATCCTCGAATAAAACGGCAAAGTCATGAAAACGATTGCCATTCCAGGATAAGTTCGACGTAATATTCTCAAAAATGACAGAAAGGAATTCTTAAATACTGCTACATCTACATTGGCTAAAAAATCGTTGGTACCTAAGAAAAACAGTAAGGGAATACGTGACTGTATTGCAGAAAAATTTAATTTCACAAAAACCTTGAGGTCAATTATCCTAGCTCCAGAGATGCTCTTAACTAAAATTGGCCGTAAGGTCCCGGTTAATGCCGGATTTGCTTGTGAAAAATTGAAAAATCTCCTGGCGTAAGAGTCGCCAAGGACCTGGACATCTATTAATTTGCTTGGCTGGCTCATATTTAAATTAAACTGAAGGGGAAATGCAGAAAAAGGCCGACCGACACCAGAAGTGTCTATTTGAGAAATAAAATTGAGGTCGGTCCCCCTAATCCTATACCTAACAAAAAATTCGAATAACAGACAGGGTCACACGTAATCTACACTAAAATCAAAATTGAATGTAAATGTGGGTCACTCTTAAGTCAAGAGAATCTGTACACTAAACAAAAACCCACTAAGTCGATTATTTAATGCATTTAAGCGTAGAACAAGAAAACTCTAGGTATTACTGGAGTAAAAAAATCAAGATTAAGTTTCAAAAATAAAAAACTGAAGTTAATTTAAACTCACTGTTTAACTAGCAAAAGCAATGTAGATGCACCGAGCGTCGAACAAAACCGTTAACTTTAGGTTAGCTAACCGAAGAAGTTGCGAATGCATGATCGCCAACCGTGTGACGTCAGCTGTGACGTGTCGCTATGGGATTTCTATTGGCAGATTCAATGCTCGAGCAACAATGCAATAATAAAAGCCCAATGGATAAAAAACTTTATAACTGGCTTGCTTTAAAAAAAGCGAAGTATTAATAGCAAAAATAAAGGCTAGAACTACTTTATAACTGTAAATAAACCCAGAAACCCGGATGGTATTTCATTTCAGATAAACTGACTAACTATAAGTGGCTGAAAGCTATAACTGAGGCTTTTATCCCTACAAAAGAACTACATTTGTACTCATACATAACCTCATTCTGTATTATACAATGAAACACCATAGGCTAAGGTCATCTAAAACCCCCAAATGAACCAAAATACAGCTTGCTGTACCTGGCGAGGTATTGGCTAATTGCTGTTATTGGCTAAAACAAGCCCTGAATTCTAGCGCTATTATAATAGTGGCAGGGAAGGCTACTTGGATTTAACTATGAAAAATTAGGCAAAATGCAATGTAAATCCCTAATGTGTTATAGTATTAGGCAAAAATACAAAATCTATTTCACTGCTGGCCATTTAATAGCTTGCTGTAAGACCCATGGCTGGTATTTGGCTGGGCGGAAAAACTGACTTTAAAACCTGTCAAAAACTATATATGGGCCTGGTCTTCCTACAGAAACCTACTTTGTTACTTAAATATGACCCTATCAAGTATTCCTACATCCTAAATTAGTAGCCTAAAACCACTTAACACCTCAATACAGGTTAAAAACTGGCTGCAGTACAATGACCGCTAGGGCCTATAAATGGATTTCCCTATTATAGCTTTCCTGCCTGAATATTGTTTTGCCAAATAGGTTTTGAAGTTAATGTGTCTAGGGATGGCCAATATATTACACTAAACACCTATTTAAACTTAAAACACAAAATTTACAGCACAAAATAAATTAACATCGAGACAATGCACAGCACAGAAAATGGTACAGCACAGACACAGCAATAGTGTTGGTAATAATCACTGGTGAGATGGAAATATACTTTATTTAGGGTATTATAATAAACAATCACTGAATTTAACACTTAGAAGGTGTGGTTTAACATTAAAATAAAAATGGTCATTGCTGGCAAAGAAAATACACCTTGTATTGCCAAATGCATTAGCTTTAATAGAAAACTGGGGAGCCTTTAATCCACTATACCTGGGACTCTCCACAGTATATTTTTAAGACCATATTTGCCACTTGCTTTAGGCTTACACTTTAATTATTAAAAACACTGAAACACCATACACTGTAACATTGCAGGCTGGAAACTAGATGGATGCCACTTATACCTATGCTGCAACAAACATAAACAAAAACAATCTGTACCTACAAAATTGGCCATCCTAGAATTTAATTTGGAAAAATAATTTGCTTAAAGCTAAAAGTCCTAGCAAGCCCCTAGTGTCGGCGGTGCAAATTTTAAATTGTCCTCTACTCAGAAGACAAAACTCTAGCAAAAGCAATTTTTTTACACCCTACAGAGCTGACTGAAACACAAAATGGTCTGGGGTGTCTGCTACCATATGTAGCAGGGGGAGGGTAAAAGATATTTACTTGTTACCGCGACCGTATGTAGCGGGGGGATAGGAATGAGACTTACTATTTAAAGCTGGGTATGTTGCCCGGGAAGTATTGACTGGTTATTGTATGGCTACAGGGGTGGCTAATTTAGGACTAGCCAACTAATTAGGCAGGCCAAGGTCTGGCCAAGCCATGTGGTGCTAATAAGTACTGAAAAACTAATTGGGGGTTGGAAAACGTGACTGGGTGTCCAGAGACCTATGGATCTTTACCAGACCAGAATGCTATACCAGCCAGCTCTGATGATGGGTTAAACTATTAATAACTAATAAATATCCTTCCAGACCTAATAGTGAAATTGTTACAAGTGCCTAAACCTGGTAAACTGATAACTGTATTGGATAATATACGATAGTTAATTAATAATTGTCTTCTGAGTAGAGGAAAGGCCTGAATCTAAAAAGGCAATCTGAAACCCGACATGTGGTCGAGCCGAAACCTCGACCAATTTACAATTCCTACATAATCAGTTGGTTGGGGGGTCCCAAAAGAGATTGCCCCTCCGATTGCCGGCTAGCCTACCATTTCTGAAACTAAGAACTAATTATAATTACGGTACTTAAGCAAACTGGAGAAATTTTCAGAACCAGTTGAGCGGGAGGGGTGCTTTCCGGTCGCTGGTGTAGATGCAAGGGGGAGAGACGCCGTCGCGAACCGCCACTAAAGGTTCGAAAGATCAGCTGGCTCGACACCGCTGATGGCGTTTGGAGCGGTTATGAAGGACGCCTACACTATATAAAATAGCGTGACGCTTAGCGTCACACTGGTACCAAAGCCACATAAATTGTATGGGGTTTCAAGGAAAATTGTATTTAACAAAATATTTTCCAGCATATATAAAATGTTACGCTAGTAGTTAAACATAGCTTCTATCTATATTTGATGGTACCAATTTTAAGAAAATAAAAATGTTCATTAACATTCTAATAATCTCAGAGGTTGATATAAGGCCCTCGGTGGCAGATGACACACTCACATCGAGATATCGGATCTTAGGGGTTTACGAAACTAATTAATTTATAAGCCAACACATCGGCTCTTGGCATTGGCAATCAAAAGGCCAAGAAATGATTACCATTCTGGATGAATAGTATTGTACCAAGATACCAAGATTGTATTGAATAAGACAATAGTTTTCAATGCTCTTACTTACCGGGGCTATGAACTCTATGATATTATGCCCTTCAACCTCCTGGGCACCAATCTCTTGGGAACCAATCTCCTGGGAACCACTGACTGTAGAGTCTTGAACTGGCAGCGGAATCTCCCAAGGTAAAATGTCATCAAAGCCAATCAGTGTTGCCGGAGATGGCAACAAGGGTAAATCTCCCAGATCAGTAATACTCGTTTCTAAATCAGACAGACTCAGTTCCTCTAAAACCAATGTGTTCTTATCCTTTTCCACGTTATACTTGTCACCAGACAGCATTGGGAAACAGTCCAAGAATATACTGTTGAGGCCTCGCTCCATTGCTGGGTAAGAGATGGATGGTGTTTGGGAACTCATTAACTGTTGAGCAGTTCTACATCCATAATTCGGTTGTTGCATATTGTTCAGTCGTTCGTAGTCTGTCTCCACCTCTAGTTCCAAGCCAACTTCTGGAATCATCACACCACCCATCTCTTGCAGTCCTAAAAATACAGATTTTTTCATAATTAAATCTTATTAATCCCCAACTAAATTGGCAACAAAATTTCTGTGCAAATTTTGCAAGTATTTTTGCCTACCAACAGCAATCATAAAAACTGTCTAACATCCTAATGTTGGTCATAAATAACAGGCTCAAATGATAACCGAATTATGTAATATGGTAACTGAAAGCAGGTTTGCTCGATTTCGGCTGAAAATATTTATTGCTGCGACTCATAAAATATATCATACACAGTGACTCTTAAATACAACTGTGAATTTAGGTTAATCTAATTAGGTTGCCAGATCATATTAGTTCACCCAAACATCACGTAATACCGTTAATTTTAATGAATGAAAAAATAATTTTAAAAAACAACTTATAATGACATGCAAGAAGGAAATGCAACATTGATACTCCTGTTTTACTTGAACCTCGATACTACAAGGTAATAGGGGCAATGACGTCAAAACCCATAGTGATGCACATAAAAATGATTTAACTGCTTACAAAAGGGTAATTTAAACCCATTAAAATTTTTTAATTTTGATATGCTCACTTGGTATATGTATTACTTTATCATATAATAAATTAGAATAATATCCATATATATGTATAAATCATTTACAATATTTGTATTTAAAGTAATTAAAATATATTAAATAATTTGGCTCCCTTCAGTCACATACCATATAAAGGCGAGGAATGGCCACTTGTTGAGAAGGAAGGCTCCAAGGAGGTACCGGTACTGAAAAGCTCCAGGCGATTCTCTGTGTGGGGCCGAGAAAGGGAAGCAGTATCCTCCAAGTCGATAATGGAGAATTTGTAGGAATTCTCATTTCCTAAAATAATGACAAAAGTTATATAAATATCGAGAACAGTTAGCAAATAGATGAAGTCTAGCTAAACAAATTACATTTAAAAAATGCACAACAAAAATTAGCTTGTTAATTTTTGTTGTGCATTTTTTACATGTAATCCTACGTCAGAAACAATAGGTTGTTTCAGAACTATACATCAGAAAGCAAGTTATAAACAAATTTAGTATAGATTCAATTTGGCTCTCCTTTGTAGTTAAATATGTAACATATAATAAAGTTGTTGAGTAGCATTTAATGGAAAACCAAAAATTGTGTGGCAATTGGACAGAATAATGATGAAGGGAAATACAATAATAATAAAGAGAATTAAATTAATCGCTCGCGGATCGTAGATTTCAGGCTGTAAGCCAGACCAATATGGCGGATCTTGCCACACTTTTAATGCACGGGGTATAAGCACTTGTCTTCTCTATTCTATTATGTGCTCGCTGGGGTCAAGCGTATATAAGTTCGATCCTGGATGACTGCTGATACTTTTTCACAAACGGTCACCACTGACTTGCCCATAATGCCGTTACAGAACTTCGCTGCCTTTATATTACCGCAAACTTGGCCCAGTAAAAAAAAACAACTTGGTGAAGCATGCGCAAAGTGGAGTGAAGGGTGAAGGCAAGGACGTTTAGTCTCAGTGGTACATGCGACCATAAATGGCGTGTACAAATGGGTGCCTACCTGAGTTCGTTCTGACAGCCGCGTGTGTCGCAATTCTGTGGGTTCTTACGCCATATCTGTTAAAATTATAACAAAAAATCTAACCCGCAGGGTTTTCAAATCTCGGCATATAAATCCCACTTCTAATTAACGACCATCTGACAGACCAATGGGAATGGATAATTAAGTCATAAAGAGAAGAACACATAACACTTTAATAATTTACGTAAAACATTATTTCCCCACTGAAATTTGAGTTGCTGTCTTACTATTTAAAAGCAATTCATTTACAGTTAACTAACCCTTTGTACTCACATATTGGGCCAAAGGACGTCAACAATAGACCTTGCACAAACTATTGGTCTGATTAAGGTGAACTTTGGTATGGATATAACCGACACTAAAATAACAACAAAACTCATCGTACATTTTTTAACAAAATAGTATGTCGGCACACATACTAAGTAGGCGCTTTCATTTAAGTCGGTGACAGGGTGGCAGGTAACCAACTTAGCTAATTATATTACTGTGGATAAGAAATAATTGAAATAGTTAAAACCTAAAATTACTTCAAGTCGATTATACATAATTTTCTGCCTATATTGATTCCATTTGCCATAGGTTTTTTAGGGGTGAATCCAAATTTTTGGGATAGAGTAACAAAAATAACTACATATGTAGAAAAGTTTGACTGCGTGCTGGATTGGCTACTCAGACCACTCAGTGCCACTATTGTGTGGTGAGTGTTGAGTGTGACGTCAGTGAGGGACGCGGGACGCGGGACGCGGGTCGCGTGTTGAGGGTGACTGTGTGAGATTCCAAGAAAAGGTTTAGTCCGACACGCAACGTCCCAAGTCGATTAAATTGTAAAACAATAATCCTGTTTTAAAATATTTCAGAAGTTTACTCTACCAACATTTAAATTTGTAATGTTCATCTTATTGACATTTAATTTGATCGAATCAGATGAATATTTGTACAGATCGCTAGGTAGACCTATTATTTTGTTCTATAAGCCGTAAGTCAACGATATCGGATAATCCGTTCAGGAGGGACGGGATTTGAAAGTTTACATTAACATTTTGGGGGAAGCAGGCAGAACCGCGAATTTGTAGTGACTAGAGCCCAATCTCATTATACTATTGGGGATTGGGTACTCATATATGCTTACCAATGAAACCAATATGGAATTCTAAAAATTATTTAGACGACTTATATATCCTCGTTCAGCAATCAAAGTTTTGTATTAGTTAATACGACACGACGGTTATAACAGTTAGTCGTTGTTTCGTACTTACACCATACTTGGCGTTGGACTAAAATGAAAACATTGGTTGTGATTTTGAATATGCAAAACAAAAATTAATTCAAATGGTAGAGGCAGAGGACTATGGAGCCTCATCCATGGAAACTTTGACAACCCGTGGGACGGAGCCCTAAGGGAATTTCGCAAAACCCAGTCTTATTGCACATCTACAGCATAAGAACCATCGTACCGAATTTCAGCTTCATAGTTATTTTGGTTTTTGAGATGGAGTGATTATGAGTGAGTCAGTGGTGTTTAACGCGCTCGCGCTAGTGTTAGTGGGTGTGGTTGTGTTGTGCGAATAACAATTACATTAAAATAACAAAGTCAGGTAATAGTAATTCGCTCTAACTTTCCCTCTTGTAATATGATCGATTCACATTCTTGTCTCAGTAATATAATACGTTTTAAAAATACCATCTTACAACTTACAATACATCCATTATAACAACAGATTTGTTATTGAAATTTTAAATAAGGTATGTATAATAACAAGATGTATAAAAGAGAGGTTTGTGCATGATCAGCTGGTGTGACGTAGATGGGCTCGCAATAATCAAACAATGTTGAAGAGGGTGCTGATACGCTTCTTTTATTGTTGTAAATGTTAAATTTATTGCCTCACAGTTGGAGCGCCATTATGAAGAAGGTCGAATATCCTTCGTTCCATTTATTTATGAAGTTTACAGTTACTTGTTAATTTAATGAAAATATAATTTATATATATTGTACTGACTTGGGTCTCAGTTTAATTTCAGATATCCACAAGTTCAGTCAATTCTAGGCATTGCTCATTTAATAATCTTATCTCAGGGTCGCTTTTTTAATATAAATAAGAACTTAAAATGTATTTAAAATAAGAACA
Source organism: Allygus modestus (assembly GCA_963675035.1). Classification (NCBI taxonomy): domain Eukaryota; kingdom Metazoa; phylum Arthropoda; class Insecta; order Hemiptera; family Cicadellidae; genus Allygus; species Allygus modestus. The sequence goes on from OY776113.1 coordinate 58,564,230, forward strand.
AAGTTAAGTTTTAAAATAAAGACTTTTTATTACACGTTACTTTATATAAATGATTGTAGACAAGATATCAAAAGTTGTTGCAGTTTTAAATTTAAATTAATGAACAAGTTCTATTCTAGACATGAAATAACCCTTTGGTACAATGACTGGTGAAAGTCCACTTAGCTGTTTTCACTCTACTTCCAGATGACTGCCCCCTGATCGGTGGTCTGTGGTCCAGCGTTGTCGCCTTGGTGTTGGTGATGGTCAGCGCCCCCGTCGATTCTCGAATAAAAGTTCTATACCACCGATTCCACGCACCGTTATGGTTGAAGCACCGGTGTCTAATGTTTATGTCTTTCGTCGCGTGTTTATAGTGGATCTCGGGTCGTTAATATAAATGCCAGTTAGCGCCACTTATTGTCTCGGGTTAATAATAGTTAATTTTCTTCCGCTAATAATCGCCTCAACTGTTCGTTATCACTATATACAGCTGATTTCCCTAGGACTGGGTACAAAGGTAGAATAAAGACTGTCACACGTCCCTACGCCATGAATCTCGACAAGTGATATGGTACACGACTAACAGGCTCTAGGCCTCGGTGGCTAGTGCCGGTACGCCAATGTGCTCGATGACGACTGTATGTCCACCCCGCAAGGGTGCTCTGCTCAGACTGTCCGTGCGTCCGCGCTGCTCCCGGGGTTATGCTAGAAATCACGTGACTACCCTCGACCAATAAGATTTGTTTCTAGAATACCATGGCTTGGACCGCGCTCGATACCACAGCGTTGTTGTAATTCCCAACTCCACATCCTCTGTGAATCATCGCCTTTCTCGTTTTAACTGGAAAGTATTTTGCCGTTGGACGCTACCAAATAAATCTCAACCGCCTTCCTGACTTTATATTTTAATATTATTTTACGCTGTTTTATTGAATGAATTTGATTATTACGAGGTTATTATTTAATTACTACTAGGGTTTTCGACCCACCACAGATACCCCCTTGAATTTTGAAGAAAATTGTCAAAATTTTATGAAAAATTCAATTGTCCTTTCACCATTCATTGTCCTTTTACAATAATCATCTTAAACTAAACAATTCCTTACAAGTCTAACACATATTTAAAAATCAAATATAATACCCTTCATCATCATAAAATACATATACCATCTTACAACTAACAATACATCATTTTTTCAAATGTCCAAAACATCTCCTTGATGGAAAAGTCCAAATCACATTCTTGAAGAACGTCCACACGATTCACTCACTATTATAGTGTTCATTCTTAACAATAATCCTTATATAACTACCTAACCTCGGGTTTCAGTGGCACTTATCCTAACGACCTACTTTTTACCCGACCAGAATCATCAAACTCCCACTACTACTTCAAATTAAAAAATTTTAAAATCTAAAAATTTTTTATATTTTTTATATATATAATTTTCATTTACTATACACTATATAAGAGTATCATATGACCCTTAGTTATTCTTAATCAATACATCTTAACTATATAATCAAACACTTTCACCTTAAACATCTAAAAAAAAAAAAACAAGTTATAACAATACTCAATACATCTTAAAATACATTACATAATACACTTCATTTTATAAACCCTTTATATTTTATATACATACGCTTACATAATTACTACATTAATACATTTATATTCTCCTGTTCGTTTTTTAACAGCTCGTCATTACTTCTGTATCTGTGCACCAATGCATCAGGACTGCTCACTAAGAGTGTTGCTGGAACAGCCGATTTGGCTGAATACAACATTGAGTTTTATATATTGAATCGGTCGCTTTTTTGACCGATTACAACAATAAAACCCATGCGATATCAGAGGTAAGTTGGGATGAGACTTCATTATTGTCTTTAGATAAACTGAAACTCGTGTCCTCTTCGTTTTCCACGAACATATACTAATATGTTTAAATATAAGTATTTATTATTCCTTGACCTAACATTGTAATGAGGTTACTACCTATTTATTTCCATTTGGTATAGCCCATCCCTACACATGAATCTTCAAAGATCCCTCAACATTTTATTCGAACTGTCAATTAATGTTATTTTCATTATTTCTCAAACATTATTTCAACATTTTAATGAGACTACCAGTCTTCAAAATTATTTATTTTCCCTACTGAAACAACTCCAACAGGGAGGTCTGACTCACACAGCAATGAGTCATTTCCTGTCCAAACTCGAAAAACATCTGTTTTTGTCTCGCTTGCGTATTCTCACGCTTCGCGAACTAACCGAGCCTCCATCTTGTTGTTGACAGGAAATACCTGCGCTCTTATCAGTTCGCATCTTGTTTACGAACTTCCTGCTCACCAAGCTTTTGACTTGGGAATCTTAAAACTATCAGTGATTAAATATTTTAACTTGCACTCCCCACTGCTAACAAGTGCAGAGGTAAAGTTTTGAATTTATATAATCTTCGGTTAGCAAAGCGCAAAACCGTTTATAGTGTCCCTTTTTTGGACATTTTGGGGGAAAGGGCCGGAACACCAAATATGGGGTCATATATATATCCGCTAGCCACACGCCCCTGCAACAGGTCACTCATATAGAGCCCTTAATGGTCAATCTGCCTTAAAAGGGGCAATTGAAAAATGGTCGTCAATGGTTCAAAAGTTCAATCGTCGATTCAGTCAGGTATTCCGCCTCGACTGAACCGACCCTCCGCAATATTCATTCTTAAACCTAAATTAAAATCGCATACACGCTTTATCCTATTGCGGGCTAGACGGCTCTTTCACTCTATCCAGATTTGTCATCATCCATGCATCATACTTAAATTAGGTCTAGTCCAGTATTTTTAAGAAACAATTTTATCTTTACAGTATTGATACGTGATAATACGTTCAATTAAGTCTTGTACATTTAAATTATTTATTTATTACTTTATTCTCTCAATTTACTATTTGTATTACTTCATTTTTAACATAAATTTCCTTACTACTACCAACAAATCATATTACAAATAAAGTTGTTTCTTTTTATTGTCATCCCATATGGTCCACGATTATAAATCGCTTTGCATAGGGTTTGTATCTTGATTCGATTCGTTTAGGGGCACGAACAAACACCGTACTTAACAAACAAGAGCCCATATTAAGGTTAACTTAAGTTATAAACCTTTTCAATTGTCTAACATTGTATGTACCTACTATCTCTGCAGTTTGGATATCTCTCAGTACATAAGCATTACCACATTTTACTTCACAAATTTCATATGGACCCTCGTACAGTTGAAAATACTTCTTAATCTTTTTTCCAAGCTTATGTGACAGGTAGTGAGTTTTTGTTAACACTTTTTGTCCAATTTCATAACTTAAACCTTTTACTTTTGTGTCAAATTTTTCCTTTCTTTTACGCAATTTCTTATCAGTAGTTTCCTTAACCAAACTTATCAGCTTCTCATAGTCAAATTTTACTTTGGGGAAATTCACTAACTGCTTAAAAATAGTATCTGGTCTTGTTTTAAACATTAATACATATGGCATTTGTTCTGTCACCCCGTTCACTGATAAATTTAAACAATCCTCAACATACTGTAAATAATCGGTCCACTTTGTGTGTTTTTCATGACAATAAGCTCTACATATCCTATTCACCTCTTTATTGAATCGTTCTATCGGATTACTTTGTGGATTATACACAGATGAATGAATACACTTAATATCCATTTGGTTCAGACCTTCGTACCATTTATTAGAAGTAAACTGTGTTCCGTTGTCGCTAAGTATACATTCAATTTTTCCCACGTCATTACAAAATTTCTCGACTTTCCTAAGTAAAGTAGGCGAATTCGCCTTCCTAACTGGGTACAACTTTACATATTTGGTAAAAATGTCAACCATGGAAAATATATACTTAGCACCGAATTTTCCTGTCGGTAATTCCCCAATAAGATCAATGCTTACTAACTGTAATGGACGTTCTGCTGTAACCGATTGCATGTTACCTTCGTTATGACGATTATCGTGTTTAGTTTTTTGACATAGTTCACACTTTTTTAATTGTTCTTTTATTACTTTCTCCATATTATTAAATACACAAAATTCTCTCAAAGTTAAATAAATTTTATGTCCACCAAAATGACCGTACCTGCGATGTGCATAATCTACCAATGGTTTTATTTTTTCTTTAGGTATACAAAGTCTCCACCATTCGTCATCTTCTCTACTATTCTTGAATAAAAGACCCTCATGAATTTGGAATACTTTATCTATTTTACTTTTACTATGAACGTCATTACTCTGCAATAATTCAATTATTTTACCATAATTTTCGTCTTCTAGCTGACTATCTCGTAACCCCCCCAGAATTTGTTTTACTTCGTTATCTTTGAAACCCAGATCTAGTTTATATTTAAGTACCTTTATGTTATGTTTATCCTTATTGTCCAATCCGTCGTGTTTTATTCGAGAGAGCACGTCACATATTATGTTTTCTTTCCCTGGTAAATACTGTATATCTAAATTATACTCCTGTAATACTAAACTCCATCTTAAAATTCGCCCATGTACTAATCGAGCGCTGTTTAAAAAAATAAGTGCCTTATGGTCTGTTCTTACAGTAATTTTATGATGCCCTACTATGTATGCTCTGAACTTATTACATGCAAACACCAATGCCAACAATTCCTTTTCAGTAATAGAATATGCTTTCTCAGCTTCCAACAGTTTTCGACTAGCAAACATTATTACCTTTTGATTACCTTCCTCATCCTCCTGATACAATACGCAGGCCACTGCATTATCTGACGCGTCAGTACCTATGTAATACTCCTTGTGAAAATCTGGGTGACTTAGCATAATTGAGTTTAAAAATTCTTTCTTTAATACCTGAAAATCGTCGGATTCCTTTTTTCCCCATAACCATTTTCCTTTCCCGCTTAATAAATGACTAAACTTTGCCGTAAAATCTGAGTATTTATGATGAAAACTCCGGTCATAATTCATAAGTCCCAATTCTGATTGTAACTCCTTTAAATTCCTAGGGTCTTTGAGCTCCAATATTTTATCTACCTTTTCAGGGTCCATTTTAATTCCTTCTGATGATATTATGTAACCAAGAAAATTTACTTCTGACTGAAAAAACTCACATTTATTTAACTTAACTGTCACCCCATATTCGGCCAATCTTCCCAACACTGAGTTTATGTGTTTCAGGTGTTCGTCTAATGTTTTAGAGAAAATCAGTATGTCGTCCACATAGGTGGTCATAAATGAGTCAAAATGTCCCTTAAATATATGAGTCATAGCTTTTATGAATGTAGCAGAAGAAATTTTTAATCCAAATGGTAAACGTTTATAGCAGTAATTTGATCCATTAAATACAAATGATACATATTTCCTAGACTCTTTATCTAACTTCACTTGCAAAAAACCCTGTGTCAAATCGATAGATGTTAAGTATTTTGTACCGGCGAACTGCTGTAGTATGGTTTCCATTTTCTCGGTACGTTCACAATCACTAATTATATATCGGTTCAAACGGCAACTATCAATACATATACGCATCGTTCCATTCTTCTTAATTACTGGGACTAAACTATTGTTATATGGGCTATTGGTTATTTCAATTATGTTATCTTCCAAAAGCTGTTCTATTTCACGCTGAACCTCCCTACGTTTTTGAAATGGGATAGGATAAGGCTTACCAATAAATGGATTTTTATCAGATAAGTTAATACTAGCTTGAAAATATTTTATTAATCCAGGCTTATCTGAAAAAACTTCCCTGTTTCGCTCTATTACCTCGTATAACCTTCTCACTTGTGATTCCGACATCTCAGGATTTCTAGTTAGTATATCTAACACTACCGTATCTACAATTTTTGTTGTGGTCCGCAGGCCGGGCGTCGGTGTCGAAGGTGCTCCGTGTCCCAAGCGCGTCTCTATAAATAGACTAGTAGCGCGCGTCAGCTGTTCGTTGCCGCTCCGTGTCGCAGTTAAGTTTGAATATATGATTCTTATCCCGCAAATTTGTTCGACTACGTTACTTCTTGTTAACTTCGCTATGACCTGCTTATCATTTAGAGTTAGATGTAGCATATTTTCTTTGAAGTCGATTTTTGCTTTATACTTTTCAAAAAAGTCACATCCTAGTATTACAGTTATTGGTATATTTCTTACAATAAAACAAGGGATATCAAAACATACATTATTTATACTACACGGAACATATGCCTGGTGGTGTATTTTCTTTGATCTAACTCCCGTCACTCCTTGGATAGTCACGTTAGTTACCGGTAATTCTGGTATATTAAAACTATTTTCCTGTTTAATAGTATTATACACTTCCTCGGACATAATCGTTGCTTGCGAACCAGAATCTACAATACATCTAATCTCGGTCTTTCCTACATTCATTATTAGTTCTGGGAGCTCGGTTCCTACTACATTGGAAACTGGATTATTATAATTACTTTCGTCCAATAGCTCTTCCCTTACTTCAGGACCCCCCACTAACTGTGTACCTCGGGTATCCCCGTCGACTCGACATGTGTTCACTCGGCGCGTGACCGATTTTTTGTTTATTCGAATAAACTCGACGCACTTATCATAGATTAACCGTAGTCCTTCCTCATTTAAATGTACCAAATCACTGTAGATCTTATTTCCTGCCTTAATATTTTTCTCATAAAGGTTTTCATTGACTTGACCATTCATTAACAATAGTTCATTTACCTTTAAAACTTGATTTTATTTAGTCTGTCAAAAGTTTTTAAGTAAGCATTTATCTCGTTGACCTTTTGTACGTGGTTTCTGTCCGTTTGACTTAGTTTTAGTATAACTGGCGTTTCAACTATTAATACGTTTTTTCGCAACTTGACCAGCTTATCTAACAACTGCTTATACAACGAACACATTGTTTTGACATTGTCACCTCTCAATAGATTATTAGCTCCGATCCATGTGATTACATTACAGCCTAGCTCATCTGGTTTCTCGTCAATTAACTTGATTAAATCGTCTATTTTATTACCACCAACACAAAAATTAATATAAGTCTTCCCCTGTTGCGAGCGTTTAGTACTTAAGTTTAATATCTTGTTACCCAACCTTACTCCAAAACTATCTGACAATAATTGAAAGTTTTCAATATTCGGTTCCATTTTATTTATACTGTTGTCTTTACCTGTTTTTAGCACATTAACCTTTTGACTATCTATCCGACCGCTCGCAACCTTATCTCATATACTGGGTTTCTCCCTCCTCTCGCCGTTTTGTTCATCGCGTCTTTCATTACCCTGTTGATACCTCCTCGCATTCTGTTCATATCCACGGTGGTTATCATTACCCCTACCGTTCTCGTGTTCATATCGGCGGTACGGCACATACTTACCTTGATTCGGTCTAAAATTCTCGGTTGGCCTAGCGTCACCTCCTCGATTATCTAAGTTTACTTTCACGGGTGGTCCGTTATCGCGTTGCGTCGTTGGTCTATCTATGACTAAGCTTACTTGCTTAAGCAACGTAATCAAATCTCCCTTGTTGTTTATACTACTTGCTCTGGACAGAGACAACAACGATAGTCCTACATTCTGTGGCAGATGCCTGCACACCTCATCTATAAACTCTAGCATACCGAGGGGCCTATCCAAATATACATTCTTGTCGTACAGTTTGCTTACATAGGATACAAGGTCGGTTCTACCTGCTACAAAATTTCCTCTACCTAGTAATTCGTTTTCACACTGTCGCTGTATATTCCTGTTCCAATATTGTCTTTTGAAAGCAGACTCAAACTCCTCATAATTACTGAGAGACATGATTATCTCCCGTGCCCATATGTTTGCTGGCCCTTTCAAATATTTGAGTAATACTAGTTTGTTACTCTCCCAACTACCATCTGACACTTCTACAAACTCTTTAGCAAATCTAAGGAAATACATAGGGTGATTGAACCTCTCGTGGTCCCCATGAAAATCAACTAAATACCCTTCTGCCAAGTTTGATGCAGTTTTACTACTTGAACCTACGTTTTTTACGCTCTCATTATATTCACTACTCTTCTCACTAATGTTACTCACTACAGGTTTACCCCTCAAATCGGCAATTTCTTTACAAAGTTCATTTCTTATCTCTACCAAGTCACTCTTAATATTTACGAACTTATCATTTACTTTTTCACTGTACTGAGAGATTTCCTGCCTTACCTGTGCTTCTAACTCCGCCCCAAATTTACCTTTCCATTTTTCCTACTCAATTTCGAACCCGGACTTAAATTTACGCAGTTCCTCTTTACTTATAACTAGTTCACTGGTAGTCTTACTATAATGTTGGTCTATTTTGTTAGTAATCTCAACATTAAGTGCCTCTACCTTGCTCTCTACCCCCTTAAACCGAGTTACTGTCTCATCCCTACGTACTTTTACTTCTTCTTTCATACCGCCTACCTATAGATGAAGTCTAGCTAAACAAATTACATTTAAAAAATGCACAACAAAAATTAGCTTGTTAATTTTTGTTGTGCATTTTTTACATGTAATCCTACGTCAGAAACAATAGGTTGTTTACATAGGATACAAGGTCGGTTCTACCTGCTACAAAATTTCCTCTACCTAGTAATTCGTTTTCACACTGTCGCTGTATATTCCTGTTCCAATATTGTCTTTTGAAAGCAGACTCAAACTCCTCATAATTACTGAGAGACAATTATGCCTCAGTAATATAATACGTTTTAAAAATACCATCTTACAACTTACAATACATCCATTATAACAACAGATTTGTTATTGAAATTTTAAATAAGGTATGTATAATAACAAGATGTATAAAAGAGAGGTTTGTGCATGATCAGCTGGTGTGACGTAGATGGGCTCGCAATAATCAAACAATGTTGAAGAGGGTGCTGATACGCTTCTTTTATTGTTGTAAATGTTAAATTTATTGCCTCACAGTTGGAGCGCCATTATGAAGAAGGTCGAATATCCTTCGTTCCATTTATTTATGAAGTTTGCAGTTACTTGTTAATTTAATGAAAATATAATTTATATATATTGTACTGACTTGGGTCTCAGTTTAATTTCAGATATCCACAAGTTCAGTCAATTCTAGGCATTGCTCATTTAATAATCTTATCTCAGGGTCGCTTTTTTAATATAAATAAGAACTTAAAATGCATTTAAAATAAGAACAAAGTTAAGTTTTAAAATAAAGACTTTTTATTACACGTTACTTTATATAAATGATTGTAGACAAGATATCAAAAGTTGTTGCAGTTTTAAATTTAAATTAATGAACAAGTTCTATTCTAGACATGAAATAACCCTTTGGTACAATGACTGGTGAAAGTCCACTTAGCTGTTTTCACTCTACTTCCAGATGACTGCCCCCTGATCGGTGGTCTGTGGTCCAGCGTTGTCGCCTTGGTGTTGGTGATGGTCAGCGCCCCCGTCGATTCTCGAATAAAAGTTCTATACCGCCGATTCCACGCACCGTTATGGTTGAAGCACCGGTGTCTAATGTTTATGTCTTTTGTCGCGTGTTTATAGTGGATCTCGGGTCGTTAATATAAATGCTAGTTAGCGCCACTTATTGTCTCGGGTTAATAATAGTTAATTTTCTTCCGCTAATAATCGCCTCAACTGTTCGTTATCACTATATACAGCTGATTTCCCAAGGACTGGGTACAAAGGTAGAATAAAGACTGTCACACGTCCCTACGCCATGAATCTCGACAAGTGATATGGTACACGACTAACAGGCTCTAGGCCTCAGTGGCTAGTGCCGGTACGCCAATGTGCTCGATGACGACTGTATGTCCACCCCGCAAGGGTGCTCTGCTCAGACTGTAGGTGCTTCCGCGCTGCTCCCGGGGTTATGCTAGAAATCACGTGACTACCCTCGACCAATAAGATTTGTTTCTAGAATACCATGGCTTGGACCGCGCTCGATACCACAGCGTTGTTGTAATTCCCAACTCCACATCCTCTGTGAATCATCGCCTTTCTCGTTTTAACTGGAAAGTATTTTGCCGTTGGACGCTACCAAATAAATCTCAACCGCCTTCCTGACTTTATATTTTAATATTATTTTACGCTGTTTTATTGAATGAATTTGATTATTACGAGGTTATTATTTAATTACTACTAGGGTTTTCGACCCACCACAATGTATTTAACACAAAACTGAAATTTCAGCAGTCTAAATAAGTAAGATTTGCAGTCATATCATTGGCTGCGCTAGCGGAGTGAACCCATCTACGTCACACCAGCTCGTCGCTGAACATGTAGAGTTCTACGGGAAGTCCACAATAACAATAGTGTGATTCTCTCCCGTCCCCTCCCCCAATCACCCCCACCACTCTCACTCTCTTGCGCACATATTCAAGCCAACAGGATCTGCGCGGGTCTGCGCTCCTAACCCATAGAACTAATACCAGCGAGCACATAATAGAATAGAGAAGACAAAGTGCTTATACCCCGTGCATTAAAAGTGTGGCAAGATCCGCCATGTTGGTTTGGCTTACAGCCTGAAATCTACGATCCGCGAGCTCAATTCGCGGTAAACTTTCGCGGCAAATACACGGCCATTATCAACAGTAATAGTTAAAGTAAATTGTGCATGCTTATAGTATAGAGTCTGAGGATAACGATGGTATTAATTTAAAATTATAGATCATTTTACCCCCTTGAATTTTGAAGAAAATTGTCAAAGTTTTATGAAAAATTCAATTGTCCTTTCACCATTCATTGTCCTTTTACAATAGTCATCTTAAACTAAACAATTCCTTACAAGTCTAACACATATTTAAAAATCAAATATAATACCCTTCATCATCATAAAATACATATACCCTCTTACAACTGACAATACATAATTTTTTCAAATGTCCAAAACATCTCCTTGATGGAAAAGTCCAAATCATATTCTTGAAGAACGTCCACACGATTCACTCACTACTAAAAATATCTATAGTGTTCATTCTTAACAATAATCCTTAATCAACTACCTAACCTCGGGTTTCAGTGGCATTTATCCTAACGACCTACTTTTTACCCGACCCGAATCATCAAACTCCCACTACTACTTCAAATTGAAAAATTTTAAAATAAAAAAATTTTATATTTTTATATATATATAATCTTCATTTACTATACACTACATAAGAGTATCATATGACCCTTAGTTATTCTTAATCAGTACATCTTAACTATATAATCAAACACTTTCATCTTAAACATCTAACAAAAAAAACAAGTTATAACAATACTCAATACATCTTAAAATACATTACATAATACACTTCATTTTATAAACCCTTTATATTTTATATACATACGCTTACATAATCACTACATTAATACATTTATATTCTCCTGATCGTCTTTCCACAGTTCGTCATTACTTTTGTATCTGTGCACCAACGCATCATAACTGCTCACCAGATATATTGCTGGAACAGCCGACTTGTCTGACTACAACATTGAGTTTTATGTGTTAAGCCAGTCGTTTTTAACCGACTATAACAATAAAACCCATGTGGTAAGTTGGGATGAGACTCCTTTATTGTCCTTTGATAAACTAAAACTCATGTTTTCTTCGTTTTCCACTTATGCATATTATTACGTTTAAACATCATTATTTATTCCTCCTTGTCTTAACATTGTAATGAGATTACTAGCTATTTAATTTCTATTTGTTATAGCTCATCCCTACATACAGGTCAATAACGATCTCCAAATACTTTATTCGAATTTATTCAATTTATTTTATTTTAATCCTTTTCTATCAGACAATTGAATTCCACTAACACCATTAATTGTTACTCCACCATTCCTCAAACAATACTTCAATACTTCAATGAGACTACTTGCCTCCAAAACAATCAGACAATTGAATTCCACTAACACCATTAATTGTTATCCCACCATTCCTCAAACAATACTTCAATACTTAAATGAGACTACTTGCCTCCAAAACTATTTATTATAGCTTATCCCCACCTACGAATCATCAAAGATCCCTAAATACTTTATTCGAACTGTCAGTTTGTATTATTTTACTATTTCCTAGCAGACAGTTGAATTCCATTAACTTATTACAAACCATTTTACTAACTAATCATTTTCCATTCCTCCTTCAAAACTATATATCCGTCGTACTCAAACAAACTCTCCCACAGTGAGGGTTGACTCACCTAAACAATGACTCATTTCCTGTCCTAACTTGGAAAACATCTGGGCCGTAGCTCGCATTTTCTAATCGCACAACGCGACTGTCTGTGTGTCTGTCTGTTGCTTACACAGAACATCTGCTCGTATCTACATCCTGATTATCACTTTTGCATGGGAACCACAAACTATCTAGTGGCTAGATTTCGTCTTGTCCAGTGTTTTAAGAAACAATTTTATCTTTACAGTACTGATACGTTATAATACGTTCAATTTACTCTTGCACATTTAAATTATTTACTTATTACTTTATTCTCTCAATTTACTATTTGTATTACTTTACTTTTTAACATAAATTTCCTTACTACTACCAACAAATCATATTACAAATAAAGTTGTTTCTTTTTATTGTCATCCCATATGGTCCACGATTATAGATCGCTTTGCATAGGTTTTGTATCTTGATTCGATTCGTTTAGGGGCACGAACAAACATCGTACTCAACAAACAAGAGCCCAAATTAAGGTTAACTTAAGTTATAAACCTTTTCAATTGTCTAACATTGTATGTACCTACTATCTCTGCAGTTTGAATCCAGTATTTTTAAGAAACAATTTTATCTTTACAGTAGTCATACATTATAATACGTTCAGTTAGCTCTTGTACATTTAAATCATTCATTTATTACTTTATTCTCTCAATTTACTATTTGTATTACTTCATTTTTAACATAAATTTCCTTACTACTACCAACAAATCATATTACAAATAAAGTTGTTTCTTTTTATTGTCATCCCATATGGTCCACGATTATAAATCGCTTTGCATAGGGTTTGTATCTTGATTCGATTCGTTTAGGGGCACGAACAAACACCGTACTTAACAAACAAGAGCCCATTTATATGTTAACTTAAGTTATTATTTGGAGAATCACTTCATTTCAGTCGCTCATCCATTTATATAAACTTGTTATTCTAACTCCGATCGATATCAGCTGAGGTTACGCGCCCACCGGTGTGCGTGGATGAGTGTGTGCGTGAGTGCGCGTTCCTAAAATAGCTTCGTCAGCTGAGAATCTAGGTCAACATATATTTTGCTTGAATCTACCTTACTTATTACGCGTGACTTCATTTGTCTTAAATCAACTATAACCCTTTATTATTTAGATGTATCAAGTTAACATGGATCTTACCTCTTAATCTTATCTCCGCCTCAAACAAATCCTTATTTAATTGGTCGCTTATGAGCAGTAAATCTCCTACTTATAACACCTTTTATTTATTTCAACCCGTCAAAAGCTTTTTATGTATGCATTTATGTCATCAACTTTTGTACGTGGTTCTTACCCATTTAGCTTAGCTTTAGAATCACTGGTATTTAAATTATTAATACACTTTTTCTGTAACTTTACCAGCTTATCTAACAACTGCTTATACGACGAACATACTTATTTAATATCATCACCTCCTAATAGATTATTCACATCGATCCATGTTACTGTTTTACAACCTACCTCATCTGGTTAATTGTCAATTGACTTAATTACGTGTTCAATCTTATTTTTTATCCACACAAAAATTTATATAGGTTTTCCCTCGCTGTGAGCGTCTAGTATTTAAGTTTAATAACCTGTTACTGAATCTTGCTTCAAAACTATTTGATAATCCTTGGAAATGTTCAATATTCGACTCTACTTTGTTTATACTATTGTCTTGACTTGTTCTTAACTTGTTAACATTTTTATTATTTATCCTAACTCTTGCTACTTCATGTTATATACTAGGCTTATTTTCCCACTCTTCACTAAACTCGTCATTCTTAATGCTTCTTTTTTGACACCTCCTTCTATTTCGTTCAAATCTACAATTGTTTGGCACATACTTATTTTTGTTAGGTACATAATTCCCTGAAGGCATCGCCTTATCACCCCTACATACTATACTTCTCTTGTGTTTACGGCTATATGATACAAATTTACCCTGATTAGGTCTATAATTACCTGACGGACTCCCTTTATCGCCTTTGCATTTGATACGTCCTAATGTACCCCTAAACTTAGAATTCTCCTTATCTACTTCATTTCGCACAATTGCTACCTCAATTCTACCGCCTATTATTCTTTCTTCTACTTTCATTACGTACTTATATACTTCCTCTACTAATTGCGTTGCTACTTCCGCCTTAAACTTCTTTTTCCACCTTCCTCGTTCTACTTTAAAACCAGACTTAAACTTGTATAATTCATTTTTACGTTTACTAAGTCTACTGGTAATCTCACCACAATGTTGATCTATTTTATTAGTAATCTCAACATTGAGTGCCTCTACATTACATTTCACCCCCCGTCCTATATTACTATCCTCACTCTTAAGAGTACATACTTCTCCCTTGACTACTTCTACTTCTCCTTCAATTATGGTCTCATGTTTAGCTAAAACCTTATCCAATTTCCCATTAATTCTACTACACACTTCTTTTAATTCATTAAAATCAGCTTTAGTACACATTTGCTTTTTCATTTCGTCAAAACTTTTGTTCATTTGGTCACTGAGATTTTGCAACATAGCCATCACGTCTGATAACTGTGGCTGTTTGACTACACTACTCCCTACTACTACTTCATCACTCGGTTTATTTATGCCAGACAACAATTGATCACCCCCCATCTTTACTCCTTTTACATTGTCTCCCATTTTAATCATTAACACTCCTACCTTATCATTACCATTTTCTTACGATCTAACTTGTACCATTTTTGACGTCTTAGCCTACGCCACAGAACCCTTACATGACTAACTACACTTAAACAACACATCCTATCCTTTGACATTTTTACTTTTTCAAAAATTTACTTTAACTAAAATTTTACTTTTATATGAAAATACTGAGTTCTTTTGATAACTTATAAGAATAAATTATCGCCTCGAGTTGGGGGCCATTATGATGCGGTGCAAATTCGCTTCTTTTATTGTTGTAAATGTTAAATTTATTGCCTCACAGTTGGAGCGCCATTATGAAGAAGGTCGTATATCCTTCGTTCCATTTATTTATGAAGTTTGCAGTTACTTGTTAATTTAATGAAAATGTAATTTATATATATTGTACTGACTTGGGTCTTAGTTTAATTTCAGATATCCACAAGTTCAGTCAATTCTAGGCATTGCTCATTTAATAATCTTATCTCAGGGTCGCTTTTTTAATATAAATAAGAACTTAAAATGTATTTAAAATAAGAACAAAAGTTAAGTTTTAAAATAAAGACTTTTTATTACACGTTACTTTATATAAATGATTGTAGACAAGATATCAAAAGTTGTTGCACGTTTTAAATTTAAATTAATGAACAAGTTCTATTCTAGACATGAAATAACCCTTTGGTACAATGACTGGTGAAAGTCCACTTAGCTGTTTTCACTCTACTTCCAGATGACTGCCCCCTGATCGGTGGTCTGTGGTCCAGCGTTGTCGCCTTGGTGTTGGTGATGGTCAGCGCCCCCGTCGATTCTCGAATAAAAGTTCTATACCGCCGATTCCACGCACCGTTATGGTTGAAGCACCGGTGTCTAATGTTTATGTCTTTCGTCGCGTGTTTATAATGGATCTCGGGTCGTTAATATAAATGCTAGTTAACGCCACTTATTGTCTCGGGTTAATAATAGTTAATTTTCTTCCGCTAATAATCGCCTCAACTGATCGTTATCACTATATACAGCTGATTTCCCAAGGACTGGGTACAAAGGTAGAATAAAGACTGTCACACGTCCCTACGCCATGAATCTCGACAAGTGATATGGTACACGACTAACAGGCTCTAGGCCTCAGTGGCTAGTGCCGGTACGCTAATGTGCTCGATGACGACTGTATGTCCACCCCGCAAGGGTGCTCTGCTCAGACTGTCGGTGCTTCCGCGCTGCTCCCGGGGTTATGCTAGAAATCACGTGACTACCCTCGACCAATAAGATTTGTTTCTAGAATACCATGGCTTGGACCGCGCTCGATACCACAGCGTTGTTGTAATTCCCAACTCCACATCCTCTGTGAATCATCGCCTTTCTCGTTTTAACTGGAAAGTATTTTGCCGTTGGACGCTACCAAATAAATCTCAACCGCCTTCCTGACTTTATATTTTAATATTATTTTACGCTGTTTTATTGAATGAATTTGATTATTACGAGGTTATTATTTAATTACTACTAGGGTTTTCGACCCACCACAATGTATTTAACACAAAACTGAAATTTCAGCAGTCTAAATAAGTAAGATTTGCAGTCATATCATTGGCTGCGCTAGCGGAGTGAACCCATCCACGTCACACCAGCTCGTCGCTGAACATGTAGAGTTCTACGGGAAGTCCACAATAACAATAGTGTGATTCTCTCCCGTCCCCTCCCCCAATCACCCCCACCACTCTCACTCTCTTGCGCACATATTCAAGCCAACAGGATCTGCGCGGGTCTGCGCTCCTAACCCATAGAACTAATACCAGCGAGCACATAATAGAATAGAGAAGACAAAGTGCTTATACCCCGTGCATTAAAAGTGTGGCAAGATCCGCCATGTTGGTTTGGCTTACAGCCTGAAATCTACGATCCGCGAGCTCAATTCGCGGTAAACTTTCGCGGCAAATACACGGCCATTATCAACAGTAATAGTTAAAGTAAATTGTGCATGCTTATAGTATAGAGTCTGAGGATAACGATGGTATTAATTTAAAATTATAGATCATTTTACCCCCTTGAATTTTGAAGAAAATTGTCAAAATTTTATGAAAAATTCAATTGTCCTTTCACCATTCATTGTCCTTTTACAATAGTCATCTTAAACTAAACAATTCCTTACAAGTCTAACACATATTTAAAAATCAAATATAATACCCTTCATCATCATAAAATACATATACCCTCTTACAACTGACAATACATAATTTTTTCAAATGTCCAAAACATCTCCTTGATGGAAAAGTCCAAATCATATTCTTGAAGAACGTCCACACGATTCACTCACTACTAAAAATATCTATAGTGTTCATTCTTAACAATAATCCTTAATCAACTACCTAACCTCGGGTTTCAGTGGCATTTATCCTAACGACCTACTTTTTACCCGACCCGAATCATCAAACTCCCACTACTACTTCAAATTGAAAAATTTTAAAATAAAAAAATTTTATATTTTTATATATATATAATCTTCATTTACTATACACTACATAAGAGTATCATATGACCCTTAGTTATTCTTAATCAGTACATCTTAACTATATAATCAAACACTTTCATCTTAAACATCTAACAAAAAAAACAAGTTATAACAATACTCAATACATCTTAAAATACATTACATAATACACTTCATTTTATAAACCCTTTATATTTTATATACATACGCTTACATAATCACTACATTAATACATTTATATTCTCCTGATCGTCTTTCCACAGTTCGTCATTACTTTTGTATCTGTGCACCAACGCATCATAACTGCTCACCAGATATATTGCTGGAACAGCCGACTTGTCTGACTACAACATTGAGTTTTATGTGTTAAGCCAGTCGTTTTTAACCGACTATAACAATAAAACCCATGTGGTAAGTTGGGATGAGACTCCTTTATTGTCCTTTGATAAACTAAAACTCATGTTTTCTTCGTTTTCCACTTATGCATATTATTACGTTTAAACATCATTATTTATTCCTCCTTGTCTTAACATTGTAATGAGATTACTAGCTATTTAATTTCTATTTGTTATAGCTCATCCCTACATACAGGTCAATAACGATCTCCAAATACTTTATTCGAATTTATTCAATTTATTTTATTTTAATCCTTTTCTATCAGACAATTGAATTCCACTAACACCATTAATTGTTACTCCACCATTCCTCAAACAATACTTCAATACTTCAATGAGACTACTTGCCTCCAAAACAATCAGACAATTGAATTCCACTAACACCATTAATTGTTATACCACCATTCCTCAAACAATACTTCAATACTTTGAGACTACTTGCCTCCAAAACTATTTATTATAGCTTATCCCCACCTACGAATCATCAAAGATCCCTAAATACTTTATTCGAACTGTCAGTTTGTATTATTTTACTATTTCCTAGCAGACAGTTGAATTCCATTAACTTATTACAAACCATTTTACTAACTAATCATTTTCCATTCCTCCTTCAAAACTATATATCCGTCGTACTCAAACAAACTCTCCCACAGTGAGGGTTGACTCACCTAAACAATGACTCTTTCCTGTCCTAACTTGGAAAACATCTGGGCCGTAGCTCGCATTTTCTAATCGCACAACGCGACTGTCTGTGTGTCTGTCTGTTGCTTACACAGAACATCTGCTCGTATCTACATCCTGATTATCACTTTTGCATGGGAACCACAAACTATCTAGTGGCTAGATTTCGTCTTGTCCAGTGTTTTAAGAAACAATTTTATCTTTACAGTACTGATACGTTATAATACGTTCAATTTACTCTTGCACATTTAAATTATTTACTTATTACTTTATTCTCTCAATTTACTATTTGTATTACTTTACTTTTTAACATAAATTTCCTTACTACTACCAACAAATCATATTACAAATAAAGTTGTTTCTTTTTATTGTCATCCCATATGGTCCACGATTATAGATCGCTTTGCATAGGTTTTGTATCTTGATTCGATTCGTTTAGGGGCACGAACAAACATCGTACTCAACAAACAAGAGCCCAAATTAAGGTTAACTTAAGTTATAAACCTTTTCAATTGTCTAACATTGTATGTACCTACTATCTCTGCAGTTTGGATCCAGTAATTTTAAGAAACAATTTTATCTTTACAGTAGTCATACATTATAATACGTTCAGTTAGCTCTTGTACATTTAAATCATTCATTTATTACTTTATTCTCTCAATTTACTATTTGTATTACTTCATTTTTAACATAAATTTCCTTACTACTACCAACAAATCATATTACAAATAAAGTTGTTTCTTTTTATTGTCATCCCATATGGTCCACGATTATAAATCGCTTTGCATAGGGTTTGTATCTTGATTCGATTCGTTTAGGGGCACGAACAAACACCGTACTTAACAAACAAGAGCCCATTTAAATGTTAACTTAAGTTATTATTTGGAGAATCACTTCATTTCAGTCGCTCATCCATTTATATAAACTTGTTATTCTAACTCCGATCGATATCAGCTGAGGTTACGCGCCCGCCGGTGTGCGTGGATGAGTGTGTGCGTGAGTGCGCGTTCCTAAAATAGCTTCGTCAGCTGAGAATCTAGGTCAACATATATTTTGCTTGAATCTACCTTACTTATTACGCGTGACTTCATTTGTCTTAAATCAACTATAACCCTTTATTATTTAGATGTATCAAGTTAACATTGATCTTACCTCTTAATCTTATCTCCGCCTCAAACAAATCCTTATTTAATTGGTCGCTTATGAGCAGTAAATCTCCTACTTATAACACCTTTTATTTATTTCAACCCGTCAAAAGCTTTTTATGTATGCATTTATGTCATCAACTTTTGTACGTGGTTCTTACCCATTTAGCTTAGCTTTAGAATCACTGGTATTTAAATTATTAATACACTTTTTCTGTAACTTTACCAGCTTATCTAACAACTGCTTATACGACGAACATACTTATTTAATATCATCACCTCCTAATAGATTATTCACATCGATCCATGTTACTGTTTTACAACCTACCTCATCTGGTTAATTGTCAATTGACTTAATTACGTGTTCAATCTTATTTTTTATCCACACAAAAATTTATATAGGTTTTCCCTCGCTGTGAGCGTCTAGTATTTAAGTTTAATAACCTGTTACTGAATCTTGCTTCAAAACTATTTGATAATCCTTGGAAATGTTCAATATTCGACTCTACTTTGTTTATACTATTGTCTTGACTTGTTCTTAACTTGTTAACATTTTTATTATTTATCCTAACTCTTGCTACTTCATGTTATATACTAGGCTTATTTTCCCACTCTTCACTAAACTCGTCATTCTTAATGCTACTTTTTTGACACCTCCTTCTATTTCGTTCAAATCTACAATTGTTTGGCACATACTTATTTTTGTTAGGTACATAATTCCCTGAAGGCATCGCCTTATCACCCCTACATACTATACTTCTCTTGTGTTTACGGCTATATGATACAAATTTACCCTGATTAGGTCTATAATTACCTGACGGACTCCCTTTATCGCCTTTGCATTTGATACGTCCTAATGTACCCCTAAACTTAGAATTCTCCTTATCTACTTCATTTCGCACAATTGCTACCTCAATTCTACCGCCTATTATTCTTTCTTCTACTTTCATTACGTACTTATATACTTCCTCTACTAATTGCGTTGCTACTTCCGCCTTAAACTTCTTTTTCCACCTTCCTCGTTCTACTTCAAAACCAGACTTAAACTTGTATAATTCATTTTTACGTTTACTAAGTCTACTGGTAATCTCACCACAATGTTGATCTATTTTATTAGTAATCTCAACATTGAGTGCCTCTACATTACTTTTCACCCCCCGTCCTATATTACTATCCTCACTCTTAAGAGTACATACTTCTCCCTTGACTACTTCTACTTCTCCTTCAATTATGGTCTCATGTTTAGCTAAAACCTTATCCAATTTCCCATTAATTCTACTACACACTTCTTTTAATTCATTAAAATCAGCTTTAGTACACATTTGCTTTTTCATTTCGTCAAAACTTTTGTTCATTTGGTCACTGAGATTTTGCAACATAGCCATCACGTCTGATAACTGTGGCTGTTTGACTACACTACTCCCTACTACTACTTCATCACTCGGTTTATTTATGCCAGACAACAATTGATCACCCCCCATCTTTACTCCTTTTACATTGTCTCCCATTTTAATCATTAACACTCCTACCTTATCATTACCATTTTCTTACGATCTAACTTGTACCATTTTTGACGTCTTAGCCTACGCCACAGAACCCTTACATGACTAACTACACTTAAACAACACATCCTATCCTTTGACATTTTTACTTTTTCAAAAATTTACTTTAACTAAAATTTTACTTTTATATGAAAATACTGAGTTCTTTTGATAACTTATAAGAATAAATTATCGCCTCGAGTTGGGGGCCATTATGATGCGGTGCAAATTCGCTTCTTTTATTGTTGTAAATGTTAAATTTATTGCCTCACAGTTGGAGCGCCATTATGAAGAAGGTCGTATATCCTTCGTTCCATTTATTTATGAAGTTTGCAGTTACTTGTTAATTTAATGAAAATGTAATTTATATATATTGTACTGACTTGGGTCTTAGTTTAATTTCAGATATCCACAAGTTCAGTCAATTCTAGGCATTGCTCATTTAATAATCTTATCTCAGGGTCACTTTTTTAATATAAATAAGAACTTAAAATGTATTTAAAATAAGAACAAAAGTTAAGTTTTAAAATAAAGACTTTTTATTACACGTTACTTTATATAAATGATTGTAGACAAGATATCAAAAGTTGTTGCACGTTTTAAATTTAAATTAATGAACAAGTTCTATTCTAGACATGAAATAACCCTTTGGTACAATGACTGGTGAAAGTCCACTTAGCTGTTTTCACTCTACTTCCAGATGACTGCCCCCTGATCGGTGGTCTGTGGTCCAGCGTTGTCGCCTTGGTGTTGGTGATGGTCAGCGCCCCCGTCGATTCTCGAATAAAAGTTCTATACCGCCGATTCCACGCACCGTTATGGTTGAAGCACCGGTGTCTAATGTTTATGTCTTTCGTCGCGTGTTTATAATGGATCTCGGGTCGTTAATATAAATGCTAGTTAACGCCACTTATTGTCTCGGGTTAATAATAGTTAATTTTCTTCCGCTAATAATCGCCTCAACTGATCGTTATCACTATATACAGCTGATTTCCCAAGGACTGGGTACAAAGGTAGAATAAAGACTGTCACACGTCCCTACGCCATGAATCTCGACAAGTGATATGGTACACGACTAACAGGCTCTAGGCCTCAGTGGCTAGTGCCGGTACGCCAATGTGCTCGATGACGACTGTATGTCCACCCCGCAAGGGTGCTCTGCTCAGACTGTCGGTGCTTCCGCGCTGCTCCCGGGGTTATGCTAGAAATCACGTGACTACCCTCGACCAATAAGATTTGTTTCTAGAATACCATGGCTTGGACCGCGCTCGATACCACAGCGTTGTTGTAATTCCCAACTCCACATCCTCTGTGAATCATCGCCTTTCTCGTTTTAACTGGAAAGTATTTTGCCGTTGGACGCTACCAAATAAATCTCAACCGCCTTCCTGACTTTATATTTTAATATTATTTTACGCTGTTTTATTGAATGAATTTGATTATTACGAGGTTATTATTTAATTACTACTAGGGTTTTCGACCCACCACAATGTATTTAACACAAAACTGAAATTTCAGCAGTCTAAATAAGTAAGATTTGCAGT
The DNA here is from genome assembly GCA_963675035.1 of Allygus modestus. NCBI lineage: Eukaryota > Metazoa > Arthropoda > Insecta > Hemiptera > Cicadellidae > Allygus > Allygus modestus. Next base: position 58,586,850 of record OY776113.1, read on the forward strand.
CATATCATTGGCTGCGCTAGCGGAGTGAACCCATCCACGTCACACCAGCTCGTCGCTGAACATGTAGAGTTCTACGGGAAGTCCACAATAACAATAGTGTGATTCTCTCCCGTCCCCTCCCCCAATCACCCCCACCACTCTCACTCTCTTGCGCACATATTCAAGCCAACAGGATCTGCGCGGGTCTGCGCTCCTAACCCATAGAACTAATACCAGCGAGCACATAATAGAATAGAGAAGACAAAGTGCTTATACCCCGTGCATTAAAAGTGTGGCAAGATCCGCCATGTTGGTTTGGCTTACAGCCTGAAATCTACGATCCGCGAGCTCAATTCGCGGTAAACTTTCGCGGCAAATACACGGCCATTATCAACAGTAATAGTTAAAGTAAATTGTGCATGCTTATAGTATAGAGTCTGAGGATAACGATGGTATTAATTTAAAATTATAGATCATTTTATTAGTGGGTGTATAAATACTTTATTACACAATTGTAGATTTGTTTTCCAAAACCGGGCATGAAAAAGTTGTTCTGTGGGGAAGTTTTTTATTTTTTGGTCAGAGACATTTTGTCAGCGGGAAAGTTGTAGATGAAACAAATTTCATTTTTTATTTTAACTTTTATTTTCTAAAGTGGTCGGTTTTCTCAGAAATCCAGGTATAAGAACGCGGCAAAACTGTCTTTTGCCGCCGCCCGCTGCCGCGTCGCGCCCGACCATTTACATAGCAGTGCAGTGCGTTTGTTTTCCGGCTTAGTTGTTGTTTGTTAATTGGTTTTAGCTAGGATTAGTAATGATATTGTATTCATTTAAGGAATAGTAAATGTAAAAAAATCTAAGTAATAAATAGTTTCAGTTACGATATTTATTCATATGTTTATAATATCCTCGAAGTTTCACATATAGATGATTATGATGGGTATTAAATAACTTATTCCAAATATTCGTAAACCATTAATCAATGTTCATTGACCTACAGATACAAGTTCATGGATTTACATTTCACTAACAATATTTAGTTCACTTATAGATATAAACCCAATGCTTTTAGACTTGTTAGGTACTTCTAAAACAACTCTCGTAAAGTCGCCAGATTTTACCACACTTTTAGAAGGTTGTACAAGTCCTTAATTTACGAATGCAAATGATTTTTAAATGTAAACAATAGTACAAATGCATATTTTATTATTCATTCCAAATGTATTTTTATCCATAGATAAAAACATATTGTTTATTATATTTAAATAACAACTGGTCATTTCATTTTCGTTGTTTGTGGCCTACAAAAAAATAATCATTATTATATCTAGAGGTACTATAAATTAACGCAGAATTATAGGAATATTCAATACAATTTATGGCTGAACAAAGATATTTTTTAACCACTTACGCGTATTTAAATAGATAAAACAATGCGCTCTTGTGAAAAGTAATCCCAGCGGGTGGTTGATTACCGGTTTTTTTATTTTTTTTAATAGGTGTCTGGACATTAAAACCAAATCCAACACAATTTACACTATCGTGCTAAGTCGACATCGACATCTTAGGTCTACGACAAACAGCCGTGTCTACCATCACTGCGACTATCTGATGAAGTGGCGGTGCGTGGTAGACGCTCGGACTAGGGCGGCGCCGCCATCTTGGATTGTCACATCCGCCTGCCAGGCTGGCCGCACTCTCCGCTCCGAGTAGCTTCTCTATTGTATTATGTGCTCGCTGACTAATACACCTGGAATGCTAGCGCAGTGGAGTTTTTGATGTGAAAAACGGTCCTCCCCCCTCCACTTCTTGGGCAACTTCGTCAACTGAGCGATTTCTGCCGGAAAATATTTTAATGCACGCACTCATTAACACGCTCCTCCATCGCACAGGGATCACCGGATTGTAAATAAACTTATATATTTCTTATCTGGAAGAACTGAGGGTTCCAACGGAGGTAACAACGTACAGATTTGTTTGTTAACATATTTAAAAAAATACAAAATATAATCAGCTAGTCAAATTGGAACATGAAAAAGTTACTAAGCGTGAACTTTTTTTATTTTCGAGGTACTGTAGAAACAAACTTCAAGCGAAAAAATGTTGAAATGAGTTGAATAACAACTTTTATCTAAAACATTTTTTAATACAGTCTGTAGTTTTCTTACATTTAAAGGTTAAACGCGCGCTTTCAATATCGCCACCGCCGCCGCACGCCGATGAAACACTCCAATGAAAGTAAATCGTGCTACATTCATAAATTTGTAAACAGTGTAAACATTTTTTTGTTCCCACCCGATCACCTCCCCTGATGATGATGATTGGCATGAGTTACAGCTTGTGAAAACGATTTGCTATTTGTTTTTCAAAGTACGATGCCATGATTTAGCTCGGACTCGATCCATGGAAGAAAATAAAGCATCAATGGGCCTAAGGCAGAAATTGAATAAGTTAATTTTATTTAATCACACTTAAAATATCTAAGAGAAACTGTATAGTAGTAGTAGGGAAAGGGGACTTCTGGGCCAAGTGATTGACAGCTTCCGGTTACGTCACCGGAAGTGCTGAGTGAATAAATACGTCATCTGAGGCTGAGCCAGTGACGTAGGCGGTTTTGTGACGTAATGAGTGAAAGGTTAAAGTTCAAGGTCACGGGGAGGTAATTTTAAAAAAGTACTACCTCGCACGCGTAAAATCCGATTGTGATTCGATAGTTAATCGATAATAAATATCGAATGAAACAATTGAATGAAGCAATCGAATGATACGAGTGCGAGGTAGTACTATTACAAATATTACTTTATTTTATTTACAATAATTCATATTACAAATATTACTTTATTTTATTTACAATAATTCATGTTTACAATAGTTCCCCGTTGTTTGTTGTCATCGATGTTGTTGATCCGGACGAGTTGCGGCCATCACTTCGCTTTCTGATGAAAGACGGTAGATACTTTGATTCCTGCGCAGAGTCCATGTTGTGTTTTCGACACCTATCTGTTCTGTTAGGTGTTTGCATTTCATTGCTGTCAGGTGGAAATAATACCTGACGGCAATGAAATAGAAAAATCTATCAGATCTTGACTGAAATGATATTGTTATTTTGTGAAGAGCGTCTCGGAGAGCTCGATGTTCACCGGTCGAGAGCCGGAGGTGTACTGACTATTCACTAGCTAGCGTTTTGGTATCAAACAAAATGGTGGGGGTAAAAGTGTGGTGGGGCGGAGCAGATTGCGGACGGCAGATGGCAGGTGGCAGGTGGCAGGCGGCAGATGGCAGCTGGAGCGGGGAGGAAGACTATGAATAAAATATCCATTAGTTAAATCCCATCAAGGATAACGTAATTGCTTCTGTATCAGAGGATGTTGTGGTAGACACTTCTTGTACTTTTATTTGATCAGTCGATTCATTAGTGTCAGCTTGGTAAATATTAAAAGATAAAGATGTGGAAGAAACATTATTGTCTTGTATTTGTGAATCCATGTGTACCGCGCAAGAGCTAGACATATAGTGATGTAGCGTTTGCGCGTAGGTTAGGTACTCGACTCTTTCCCCACCACACCAGTCCCCCCACCATACCAGTCCCCCCACCAAGTTTTACATCGCACAATAACTTTAAGCCAAAAATAAAGAAGTTATATAGGCTTGCCCTTGAAAATAGTTATTTTTGGCTACTGCTACACCCTTGGTCGGATCTGAATTCTGTTTGCACCAACTTGTTCCTCTGATCAATCCGCGTAATTTGAGTACCCACTTGTCATATGTTAAACTAGAAATAAAGAAATTATTTAGATGTGACCTTCAAAATAGTTGTTTTTGGCTATTACTGCTATACACTTGGTCGGATCTGAATTCTGTTTGCACCAACTTGTTCCTCTGATAGGTCTGCGTAATTTGACTACCCACTTGGCATATGTTAAACTAGAAATAAAGAAATTATTTAGATTTGACCTTGAAAATAGTTGTTTTTTCGCTGTTGCTGCTATACCCTTGGTCGGATCTGAATTCTGACTGCACCTTATGGTTCGTCTTGCTGAGCCGTGTCAGTAGAGTACCCACTTGACATATGTTAAACTAGAAATAAAGAAATTATTTAGATTTGACCTTCAAAATAGTTGTTTTTGGCTATTACTGCTATACCCTTGGTCGGATCTGAATTGTGTTTGCACCTTCTTGTTTATTTTGCCAAGCCGCGACAGTAGAGTACCCACTTGGCATATGTTAAACTAGAAATAAAGAAATTATTTAGATTTGACCTTGAAAATAGTTGTTTTTTCGCTGTTGCTGCTATACCCTTGGTCGGATCTGAATTGTGTTTGCACCAATTTGTTTGTTTGATCAATCCGCGTAACCTAAGTACCCACTAAACATTGAGAATAAGCTATCCTTGTACAGCTGACAGAGTGAGTCTGCATTCTTGGGTAGTACCGGTACTCTAAGAAACGAGAATCTTCTAAGTCCTCAAGGTCATCTGAACATGTTGCCAAAACGGGGAATAGAGCAGTAAGTGATCCTCACTTGGACCACAAACTGCTCTATTCCCCGCTCTGTATTAGGGGACAGGGAATTACAAGCAATGATTTTAATAACGAAAAATAAAGAAAAAACCCAAACAAAAGAAAGAATCACAACAGTTTCTCAGGCTAAGAAAGGTAATGTCAACCGGTTTACATGGCCGTATTGACAAGTCCGGTTTTCAGGGCCGAACCTATTTGTCAGGGGTTAGGAAAGGGATGAGAAACATATTACATTACTTTGAAAAAATAAAGACTTTACCCACAAATATTTAAACAAATTGAACAGTTAAAGTTAAAGTTAATTTTTCAAAGATCAACCAAGGTCGGTTGTACAAAGGTCAACAGCAAACTGGAACCCAGTCGGACGTGGGTCAGTAACGGGCGCCAATCTACTGCGAACCCAAGTTTTGACCAAGGTAGAATTACAAGGACCGATTTTATATTTACAAGTTATTTTTCAAAGATCAACCAAGGTCGGTTGTACAAAGGTCAACAGCATACTGGAACCCAGTCGGACGTGGGTCAGTAACGGGCGCCAATCTACTGCGAACCCAAGTTTTGACCAAGGTAGGATTACAAAGACTGATTTTAAAATACTCACAGTTATAGGCAATAAACCTGATAACCGGAACCTTTTATTGATTAACCCCCAAGAAGTTACAAATGGTTTGCAGGGAGTATTCGCAAAAATTTACAACGAACACCCAAGGTCGGTTTTACAAAGGTCAATAGTATCGCTGAAACCCGGTGGGACTTAGATCCAAACACCCGGCGTCAGGCTACTGCGAACCCAAGTTTTGACCAAAGGTCAGTTTAAAGCGTGAAAGAAAAGTACATATTTCATTAGTAAATAAAACACTTCAAAAAACCAACACCAAACACCACAATCAGTTAAACTAACTACATGTACTAGCAGCAAACTACAAGCGTTATTCTAACATGCTTTAAGCTAAGGTAACAGCCTCAGGTTTTATAGCCGGAACGGCAGGTGCAAAGGCAGATGTCGTAGGGTAGTTATAAAGTAATTTAATACTGCGTCGACGTAATACTCTTGTATTTTATTTTGTCTGTTCATTTGATATGTTTTACACTTAGATATGCAATAGCTGAAACACTTGCACTTACGACAAGCTTTTTTGTCAACTTCATTATATATATATATATATATAATCAGTGCAATGTCAGCAAAAATTGTATAAGCAATAAATTCTATGACAGATTAAGATTTACGTGTATTACAAGTGCGAAAGGTAATAAAATCATACATAATAATTAATAAACGAAAGTATTCTATATAGTAAAATCGTTCCAATAACAAAATGCCTACATTATACTATAGTTTGAGCCGTGCGTCACATATTAAACAGCGAGTGGCCGGGGGGCGCGGCGCGCCGCGGTGCACAGCGCCTTTGGCTATCCGAAGCCTAGTAAACTGATTAGAATATTGTATCGGAGGGTTGTGAGGTTTTTATATATTCATATTGTAATCAAAATTAGCTATCCAATACGCCGACTCGGAGGTCGATCAGACTAACATTAAGCGGTTGTTTGAGGGTACAACCATTTTACGCTTTTGACCAATAGTTTTTTATATTATTATTATATCTTAATATACAATACAAATGTAAATAAGATTCATTCAAATGAGTAGAATTGCAATTTCTTGCTAGTTAAAAACCATTTTAAACGCCATAAATGTTGGTGTAATGCCTATGGATTATGTGAGTCTGAGAGAATCTGGAATACTTTTATACAATTGTATCGTCTTTCAAACTAAATTAATATCGCTAGCATTAGGTACCCATCTGCTCTCATTACATATTAGGTTTCAATCTGTTATCCCTAATAAATCCAAAGAATATAAATATTATAACTTAATGTATTATATAAATTGCACTTAAATTAAGAAATGCTTTCAAGTAATGTTAATTATTTTACTACATTCAAGTACATAGAGTATTGATATAACTTGTACGCTATTTATCAACAGTTTTATATATTATTATTATTATATCTTAACATGCAATACAAATGTAAATAAGATTCATTCAAATGAGTAGAATTGCAATTTCTTGCTAGTTAGAAACAATTCTAAACGTCATAAATGTCGGTGTAATGCCTATGGATTATGAGAATCTGGTATACTTCTATACAATTGTCTCGTCTTCTAAACTAAATTAATATCGCTAGCATTAGGTACTTATGTGTTCTCATTAGGTATTAGGTTTCAATCTGTTATCCCTAATAAATCTAAAGTTTTAATAGAACACACACGCAATTTTAAACCAAACCCCTTTGAACTTAAGTCCAAGTTGCTTACTGTTAGGATGGGGAGATTCAAGGTTTCATGTTGTAAATGTTGGAGCCCAGAGTAAAATAGTAACAAATTGTATGGTTGTAATTGTATGGATGTATGATATATTCAATAAATTTCTGGTTATTAATTACATTTTTAACTCTTAAAACGATATCAAATAAAACGTACAAGTTTTATTTATTTTATAAAAGCAAATAAATTACCACCACTTAAAAAACCTTTTACAATATACTCGTAGTATAAGTATTTATGGGCCCAATACGTTCAAGGCTTTATATAGAAACATTGTGTTTTTGATATCCAGTGGCACTTTATCCCCATGTTGTGGGAGAAATCGGGCAGTTCAATCCTTCTCTTACCATCCAAGGGGAAAGGAGCACAACAAAAATAAGTTGACTAAAAATTGTATTCAAACTAACAATAATTTTTAATCATGTAAATTTAGAAAATAGATAAACAAGGAAACTTATAAAGTTCTTATACATACATTACATGTGGGATAATTAAACTAGCATTACAGTTTAGTACAAATTGTACACATCACAGGAACTACTGTAGATAACTAAAGACCTCTTTGTACAGACAACTGTGATTAGCAAATGCTCAAAAGTACACAAACAACAGAAATAAAAACTCTCAACTAAACCTCCAAACAATCAACATTGTTAAATACATTTCATAATTAAGAAGTGATTACTATTTTAACAAATATTTACAATGGTTTATTCACTAGCTTAAAACACTGAACACTTATCTATATTTACAACACATTAAACTTAAACAATGTTGAATGTTATTAAAAAAACAGTCATCAACAGATAGGAGAAAAATATTTCAGAGAATAAATCAAGTTAATAAAACAAAAAAAATGCACATTGCTCTCTGAAGACTAATCAAAAAATAAATATAGCGAGATGGTTTTGGAATAAGTCTTCTAAGAGCATTCCTTAGTCTAAGAGTCCCAACTCCTTAAGGATCAAATTATAGTTTTATTATATATCTGTACTAAACAAAAACAGTTTGGTTGGATGAAAACTATAATTTATTTATTCCATCAATAAAGTATTTTATATTATCAAAGAACAATTCTAAAGAAATATCACAGATAATCTGCTACGAAAAAACACTTACTTTTGTCATTTTACATCTACAGACCACCTAACAGAAAATACAAGTAAGAATGTTCATTTCTAGCTTTTTATAGACTATTTAGCAGTCAAATTATATGTTTACCGTTTTTTCAGAAGACTGACAGATATACATATATTACAACAAAATGACTAAAGTCGCCCTAATACACTGTAAATAATTAATTTAAAACAGCATACTACTGAAATTCATCAATTTCTATTTTAAACGTCTTTTTGCTGATATATTTATATTTAATTTTTTTATCAAACTTGGTGAGTGGCTTTATGTGATAGTGCGAACCATACGCACTTAACGTAGTATTGAAACTGTTTTGTTTTAACTATAAATTTTGTCTTTTCATTTTTTGTCATATTGAAATCTATTTTTTTTTTTCATAACCGACGCTTAAATGTAATAACATCTTGGTTCGTATTTTATTTAGTTTTTCCAACAGTTATTTATAGGATATTACTCTCAAGGAAACGATACACAATAATTATCTACATTATAATTGACACGTTATAAAGTTCTCGATTTCATTTTTTTTTTGCTTGCATTTTCCCGCCGTAACACTTACACGCGGGACACTTCATAACAAAACCAACATCGCCTCAAACTAAACTGCCCATAAAAATGAAATGTTCGCATTATGATCGGATGCAGGAAGCGTCTCAGTTTCCCGCCATTACGCGGCGGCTGGTCGCCGATAACGTTTAATTTCTGCAACGATTACATCATGATTGCTTTTGGTTTTCTGCATGTTTAATGAACCAATCGAAGGTGAAACGCGATTGGTGTGTAACATAGCAAATGTGATAACGTGTCGAATTTCACGAGATGGTAAATTGATTGCAATAACCGGACACCTATTTAAAACGGGGTATCAATCACCCGCTAGGATTACATTTCAAGAGCTCGTTGTTTTAATTTAATTTAATATTCAAATTAAGTGGTTAAAAAATATGCTTGCTTAGTCATAAATTGTATTGAATATTCCTATAATTTGAAATCTATTCGCTCTACATCTATTAATGATTATTTTTGTGTTGGTCACAAAAAACAACGAAAATTAAAGTACCGGTTATCCTGTATATAATAAATAGTATTTTTATAAATGGGGTAAAAGATACTTGGGATAAATAATATAATAAAATACACATTTTACTATCATTTACATTTTAAAATCATTTCTTTGTAATTCGTAAATTAAGGGATTGTACAACCTTCTAAAAGTGTGCCGACTTTGCGAAAGATGTTTTAGAAGTACCTAACTATAATAGTCTAAATGAAAACAATATTCTCAGTAAAATGGAAAACCATGTACTTGGTCAATCTGGAGATATGATATGGATTCATTCCCCAACGTTTTAAAGTTTTCTGATAATGAGTAGGACGATAATAATTGTAGTTTAATAGTCGACAAAGCAAGTTAGTAATTACCAATTAAAAGTGGTAATCGTGATATAATAATCATAAATAAACTTGATATTAAGGTTACTTTCCCAATAAAAACGGTGTTGAACGACTTAATTCAAGGGCTCAGCTGATTATTACAACTGTCGATTGCTTATTATCATAACTATTTACAATGTCTTCACGTTTATTATGTGTCTTAATATGTTAATTCCCTCTTATAGGGAAAATTGTTGTAGTCTTATCCAAAACATATTGTTAATCCATCTTTTACACACATGCTAGTTATTTAAATAAATGGATTCGTTATTGCTACGAATTACAGTATAAATTTGTCTAAAATAAGTTATAACCCTCCGTCGACGGGTTTTATTGGAAGTATGACAAGGATCTTATTTATTTTCCAACATTAGTATTTTATCAAGATTAAATACAAACAAACATTTGTTACATTATTGAAATTTCTATTTCATCCGATATAACTTTCCTGGAAAAGGTTTCCATCATTTTTGCAAAACTCATTATCGTATAAACGGTCAATAAAGCGTAAAAACATAATCGGTCCCGGCACCGGCCCCTGAGACACTCCTACATTGTAGTCATCAACACAAAAAACACGTGGGCTAGGGGCTAGAGGTTACAGGCACTTTTTACGGCACTTGTCTTGTCGGCGTCCTCCAGTTTCGATAAATAAGTCTCAACATTGCATCCGCTCTTGTTATGATGTAGTTTGCTTTATTAGCAGCTAAACTGGCCAATGGAACCAGTCCGGAGAATGCAAATTGCGCTGTCTGATTACTACTTAAGTGTAATTATGCGTCTAGGACCGCCCGAGGGTGTGGTCGCGTTTGCGCGTGTGAGAACACAGGCATGTGTGTGTGTGTGTGTGTGTGTGTGTGTGTGTGTGTGTTTTGACTTATAGCCCCCGTCTGGCCTTGATACCAATATCATCTTAATTGTCGGATATTTTTTGTTGCAAGAGGGTTGACTAATAAATATAAATGCATTATATACAAATCTGATTTAATTTCTTCGTTTTATGTTGGTTCTTAAACGACTCAGTTAACAGAAGATGTAATAAAGTTTGTTTGAGAAAATACAATAAATGTACTATTTCTCGATTTAGTTGAGTAATATTGACATTTATATTAAACCCTATATTTTGTTGTTCCTCAGTACATTGGTATATTGGTATTGGTGTTGTATTTGGTATATTTGTGTATTTGAGTTACACATGTAATTAGAATAATCGTATTACCTTGTCAATTTTCTGGCTGTGCAGTTGCACCGCAAAACAGGTTTTATGTTGCGGAGAAGGTGAATGTTTAACCTCATTTTTATGAGTAAGAAACCGGTACTTATCATGTGTTTTAACAGCAACTACATCCTGTACTATATGCACTATATATATGCGTGTTTCAACTTTTCTCCGCAATCAATCACGATGGTGCACACGAGCTTGATCTGCGGCAACGTATTTTCGCGTAGCGATCACCTCCGTCGCCATTTGGTCACCGTGCATGCTGATGGACGACTTTCTTTTCATTCCTGTCCCGTTTGCGGCAAATTGTTTCAAAGACGGGATAAGATGTTGAGACATTTGAACATCCATGCACGGGGACCTTATACCGACGGAGTTGCAAGCACTTTGCAAAGGACCATTGCTGGCTCTGCAGTCAGCTCTGAATCAGCACCGCTGACCGGCCCCGCTCAAGCAGCCTCTGCAGGAAGACTGATTGGTAAGTTGTTTAATTTTTAATAAAAATAACTTATACATAGAAATAAAGGCAAAGCCCTGGCTGACTTACTGACTGACTCACTGACTTACTGACTTAGCTGTGTGTGTGTGTGTGTGTGTGTGTGTGTGTGTGTGTGTGTGTGTGTGTGTGTGTGTGTGTGTGTGTGTGTGTGTTCCATGTAGATAGAGAGCTGACAATTTGTACACTGATTCTTTAGGTATAAAATAGTTTTTATTAATACATTTTTTTTTCAAACATTCATTTATATAGAAGCAGTTCTTGTTTGTGTACCTTTAAACATTCAAGTTAAATGTTAATGTTAGATGTTATTCAAATAAGTATTACGGATACAGTTTTCAACTGTTTTAGCGAATTTCCCCTATAAGGAAATAAACTATTACCGTAGGTCTCATGGTAAGACTTAAACCCGGGACCATAATAACTTTTTTTTTGTTTTGAGGTTCCCAGGTGGCAAAAAACTAATGAGATAAAAACTTTGAATTTTACAAAGAAAAGTAATATATCCATTTTTAAGTTTCTTATTAAAAAATTCAAGTAACCAATTTAATATAAAATGAGACAGTTATGGTTGATTTGGTTTTGATTTTTCTAATATGAATATAAATAAATATATTTGTTTGGTGTTAGCGGTTGTAATTCCAAACATAAAATAGTTTTTATTAATAAATTATTATTTTTTTATACAATTATTTATATAGAAGCAGAGTTATTGTTTGTGTACCTTTAGACATTTAAGATTCTGATGTTAATCAAATAAGAACTACGGATACAGTTTTTAACTGTTTTAGCGAATTTCCCCTATAAGGGAAAAAAACTATTACCGTAGGTCTCATGGTAAAACTTAAGCCCGGGACTAATAACTTTTTGTTTTGAGGTCTCCAGATGGCAAAAAAAAAAAAAACACTATTTGTTCAAATATATAAAGGTTTTGTCTTGCTCTGCACAAATTAGAACTTTTTTATACTCTCTAATGTTGATGATAAAACATGCTTTATTCACAAGTTATGTTAGTTTTTATCTTATTCTTGATCAGGTACATCATCGGTCTCTACCGTATGCTACCCTGCGGTCCAGAGTCACGGAAACACAAACAAATTAATCGATAAGGGGTTTTTTTTTAATTGTTGTTGTTTTTAACACTGATTCATCTATATATATATAAGCAGATTTCTTGTCTGTGCACCGTACGGATAAACTATAAGGAACTAAGGCATACAAATTTCAACTGTTTTTGCAAATGTCGCCTAGACTATAATAACTTTTTTTGTTTTGTGGTCTCCGGATATTAAAAACACTAATTGTTTAAATTTATATATCTATGTATGTATGTATGTTAACACATAAACTTGAGTAAAAAAAAAACTTTCGATTTTGGCTCAAATGTGTAAATTGACATTATTGAAACTAACTAAGGAAAATCCAAAAATTAGAACTTTTTTAATACCCTCTAATGTCGATGATAAAAAATGCTTTATTCACAAGTTATGTTAGTTTTTATTTTATTTTTGATCAGGTACATCATCGGCCCCTACCGTATGCCACCCTGCAGTCCAGGGTCACGAAAACACAAACAAACCGATCGGTAAGTGTTTTTTTTGTTGTTGTTGTTTTCAAACACTAATTTAATTTATCTCTATATAACAGGTAGTAATGAGATAAAACTTTGAATTTTACAATTAAAAGTAATACAGGCCTATCCATTTTTAAGTTTTATATTAAAAAATTGTAGTAATCAATCTAATATAAAATGAGACAGTTATGGATGATTTGGTTTTGATTTTTATAATATGAAAGAACTATTAGTTTTGCAAAAAAGAATATATATAAATATATTTTTTTTTGTTTGGCTTTAGCGGTTGTGAGACCAAACAAAGTTCCAGCGCGCTGGTTCACCCAAGAATACATGGAGCAGGCTGAACGACTAGAAAGACGACTCCAAAGGGCACGTAGACGAGAAGAAAGACGAATTCGTCATCAAGCCCTGGAGCTCATCGATCCTCAACCAGGTCCTAGTGGGGTCCGTCATTCTCGTCCTGGACCGAGCAGGGACCCCCAGCCTGCTCCAAGTTTGATACCGATAATATTTATCGATAGCGATTCTGATTAATCCTAGGTATGTATTACTATTATGTAGGTATAGGATAGTGATTCTTTTTTTTAACACAGGGCGAGAGTTATATATTTATTCTATATTATTGAGTAAAACCTAAAATAATTAAATAAAACTTTAAAATTTACAAATAAAAGTAATAACTCAATTTTTTTTTTTTTTTTAAGAATTAAGGAATAAATCTAATTTAAATAAAAAACCTTCTTATTCTGAAAAAACTATTAATTTTGCAACAAAAAAAACAATATATATATATATATATATATGTATACATATATATATATATATATATATATATATGAACGTTTTTTACTGAGCTAACTAAGACGTGTTTTGCCGGCGGACCGGTCACGGTTCAAGACATTGCTAGTCAGTGTCTAACAATTAATGAAAACTCAGTTAAGTCCCTCGGTTTTTTGTTCCATATTATTGAAATGTGTGACTAAAGTATGATTATTGAGTAACACAAATTTTTTTTGTACCATTGACAGTAGTGTATTTTTAGGCTTTTAGTGCTACAGTAAAGACGTGATACCAATAATATTTATCGATAGTGATTCCGATTAATCCTAGGCATGTATTACTATTATGTGGGTATAGGATAGTGACTCTTTTTTTTAACACAGGGCGAGAGTTCTATATTTTAATTTTGCAACAAAAAAACAATATATATATGTATGAACGTTTTTTTACTGAGCTAACTAAGACGGGTTTTGCCCGGCGGGTCGGTCACGGTTCAAGACATTGCTAGTCAGTGTCTAACGATTAGTGAAAACGCAGTTAAGTCCCTCGGTTCTTTGTTCCATATTATTAAAATGCATATTACTAAAGTATGATTATTGAGTAACGCAATTTTTTTGTACCATTGACAGTAGTGTATTTTTAGGCTTTCTGTGTTACAGTAAAAAAGTTCTATTAGGTTACAATACAAATACATTCGTACATATGTTTCTTTCAATAATTTTGAGAGTGTTGTTTTGGGAATTTTTAGGACTTAGCTATCGTGATACCTTGTCCGCTGCCTTGACAACCCCATTTGTGCAATGTTGTTTTTAAGCATTAAAAAGCGGCAAATTAAGCATTTATTTATCAAATGGTATTATTTCTATAATTTAAGTAGTTATTTATAAACAACCCCCGTTACATACTCAGCGAATTTCCATTGCATATTTTTACCTTACTATCACATGAAGCCACTTACCAAGTATCATTACAATATATTTATAAAGTTATAGCAACCTTGCATACTTACACCCACGGGAGCTTTATGGTAAATTTAAATAAAAAGCTTTATCGGAAATTCGCAGAGTATGCATGTTTGCTGCAAAGGGTATTTTTATCACATGTTGAGTAAATAAATCTTGTAACGTTTAAACCAATGATGTTTTTAAGCATTAAAAAGCGGTAAATTAAGCATTTACTAATCAAATGGTATTATATCTATAATGTAAGTAGTTATTCATAAACACCCTCGTTGCATACTCAGCAAATTTCCATTGCATATGTTTACCTTACTACCATATGATGCCACTTACCAAGTATCATTACGATATATTTATAAATTAGCATGATAAAACATTTCATTTATTCGTCAAAGAATAACATTAGAGTTGAGTATTGTGGAATAAATATTGTATTGTATTAACCATTAGGGTTGCACGAGGATTGTGCAAATATCAGTAGATTACAACTATATAAAGCCACATATACCAAAGATTTAACAATATATGATAAGAAATACGAGTTCGGCTTTACAAAACAATAATTTTGGTGTTTAAATTGTAATTCTACGTCCAATTGCTGCAGAGATATTCTAAGTGTTAAACACAATACATTTTCCAATGTTATCCTTATGGAAAATAATTAAAATTTGATATCGCGATTATTTATATATGAATGTTGATGCAACTTGGTATGCGAATTCACCTAGTACTCGTATATTAATATTTGTACAATAAATTTTGCTAATTTTCCCCGCAGCAGCAAACCTCCATACTCAGCCTCATGTTATTCTTATGGAGAAAAAGTAAAATGTAATGTCTCCCTTAATTATAAACGTAAATTAATAAAACTTGGCATGCAGCTTCGACTAGTTTGATAGTTGTATAAAACACATATTTATGATCCTTGTTGCGGCAAACCTGCGTATCAAGAATCAAGAATCAAGAATACTTTATTGTCACACGACTATATAAATACAGCATTAACAATCGTCACAAATACAAACTTAAATAGCTAAAATAACAGACTGCTAAAATACATAATTCATTTCCAACTAAACATCCCTTTTTTCAGATATATAATCTTTAACACTGTAGTACTCTTTTTCAATTAAGTATTTTTTTTTTTTTTTTTTTAGTCTACATTTAAATTTTACAACGTCCACGTGAGTTTTCAGGATTTGAGGGAGAACATTAAAAAGCTTAATGGCAGAATAGTAAGTTTGGTTTTGAAAGGAAGTTGTGTTGTGTCGGGGAATATGGATTAGGTTAGTGTTGCGAAAATTATATCTATTGGCAATGCGTTGAGGAAAAACGTGTTTGTTTTTAACCAGAAATGAAAGACACTCTAAAATGTAAATCGATGGGAATGTTAGCAAGTTGTTTGCCGAAAACACACCTCTGCATGATGCGTATCGGTCCATACCATAAATCAGTCTTATGGCTTTTTTCTTTTTTCAGTACCCAGCTTTCAATTTCATTCTTATGGAGAATAAATAAAATGCTATAAATCGCGTATTTACTCGTGTACTTTTATGATACTTGGCAAGTGGTTTTATGTGGTAGCAAGAAACATATACATGCATTGGAAATTCGCTGAGTACGCAGGTTTGCTGCTACGGGGGTATTATATAATAATATTTTATTTATAATATGAAGATAATATGAAGGGTTGAATTTATAGGGCTAACGTTCCTGGCAACGTCAAGCGGGATGACGGTGAATCTCCCGCAGTCATCAACGCTACGTCACACCGCCGCTACCTTTGTCTGTGACTGCACTTGAACATTCACAGTGGATGAGACTTCCGTTCTTTGACACTCTCTAAATCATGCAACCTTTCAATTTAGGTTAACTTATGATTGATTAATATGAGGAACCTAGAAATTGATGAATTTCAGTAGTATGCTGTTTAAATTAATTATTTATAGTGTCCTTACAGTGTCTATGTAAGTAGTGTCTTATCAAAATGCTATACACTATAAACAGCTTGCAATAATTATCTAACATTATCGTCAATTTTTATATTACAAGCAGCAAGTTTTGTACATTTGAACCTTGATAAATTTTCCTTCAGAAGACAAATTCATAATTATAACACGAGAAATATCAACCATATAGACTTGCCACATCCAAATTCAACATTCCGACAAAGATGCTCCGACTACATATCAATCAAAATTTACAACAAAATTCCTTCAGAAATAAAATCTTTAAGTAACATAAGACAATTCAAAAATAAATTAAAGCAATACCTTATCGTTAAATGTCCATACAAAATTGAAGATTTTTTAAATGAAAACAACAATGAAAATATAATATAAATTTAAAATCAAAATGTTGTGTTTCAAGATTGGACGAAGATTATTTTGCAAGATTCAAGGATTTAAATAATCAAAATTCTATCAGTTATTATTAGCATTACATACTCTGTTAATGTAATTTAGTCTTAACCATAATTTAATTATGGCAATTAAGATACGTACCAATAAAGAAATAAATAAAGAAAGAAATAAATACTTTTGCAATGGAAGCAGGAATTAGGCTTCTTTTACCACTAGTTGCATTCTGCTAATGCTGCCAGCTGCCATTTAGTACACATAGTGTCCGCAATCTTTCGCCGATTTCTTCATTTTGTGTTTCATTGTCGAAAGTGCAGGAGCTAAACAATGCCTTATTATATTTGTTTACAATGGATTAAGTGTGGAAACAACATGTGTGAAACATCTGACATAATTGTTACCTTCTGATCCGTCCGTTGACGAATTAAAACTTGTACTACACACGGCCAGAAATCGGGGCGCCTGTCGAGAGGGAGCGATTATCTTATCGGTACCTTCCTAGATATTCATCGACCATCAGGACATTGTAGTAGATTATTAGTAATTCAGTAAAAAGCCTCAAGAATAATGTAACAGTAGATGAACCCTGCCAAAATATTTTGAGATTAATGAATGAAACGCATATCACTAGTCTTTTCTAAATTAGTATTTAATACTTTCCAGGCTACTCGCCCTTGAGTCTAAATAATTAGTTGTTAATATATCAAAGTCTTTTTATTGTCATCACATTGATATTTTACTGTAACTACCATTTGTAAAATGTAGAGTGTTATTCTTTGTTTATTTTGAGATTAATGAATGAAACATATATCACTAGTCTTTTCTAAATTAGTATTTATACTTTCCAGGCTACTCGCCCTTGAGTCTAGATAATTAGTTGTCAATATATTTTATTGTTTAACTACCATTTGTAAAATGTAGAATGTTATTCTATGTTTAATAAACCCCTCATTGAAATTTTGAAGGTCTGTGGAGGCGTGTCCTGAAGACTGTCCAAGCAATTTAGGGAGCAGCTCTTTCTTGATTATCTATAGATTTAATTCCGTAAGCAAATCGGTCCCCCATAAAATATCTCGAGCTAGGAAAAAGTGAAGGTACATTATTCATTTTACAGCTTGTAATTTTCAATCTTCCAATAGCATTACATCAGTGTGTTTTATTATTTTTATTTAGCACTAACCACAGTATTTGATGTTATATGTTGGGGTGCTGATTGATTTTTATTAAATATTACAATTTTTTCATAAAAATCCCCTGCACTGTCAATTAAAGTGTTTTAAGAATGGTTTATCATACATCCTTTCAATCTACTATCAGAAAGTTGTAGTATATTATTAGTAATTCAGTAAAGAGCCCCAAGAATAATGTAACAATAGATGAACCCTGCCGACAATATTTTGAGATTAATGAATGAATGAAACGTATATCACTAGTCTTTTCTAAATTAGTATTTATACTTTCCAGGCTACTCGCCCTTGAATCTAGATAATTAGTTGTTAATATATTTTACTGTTTAACTACCATTTGTAAAATGTAGAATGTTATTCTATGTTTAATAAACCCCTCATTGAAATTTTGAAGGTCTGTGGAGGCGTGTCCTGAAGACTGACCAAGCAATTTAGGGAGCAGCTCGTTCTTGATTATCTATATATTTAATTCCGTAAGCAAATCGGTCCCTCATGAAATATCTCGAGCTAGGAAAAAGTGAAGGTACATTATTCATTTTACAGCTTGTAATTTTCAATCTTCCAATAGCATTACATCAGTGTGTTTTATTATTTTTATTTAGCACTAACCACAGTATTTGATGTTATATGTTGGGGTGCTGATTGATTTTTATTAAATATTACAATTTTTTCATAAAAATCCCCTGCACTGTCAATTAAAGTGTTTTAAGAATGGTTTATCATACATCCTTTCAATCTACTATCAGAAAGTTGTAGTATATTATTAGTAATTCAGTAAAGAGCCCCAAGAATAATGTAACAATAGATGAACCCTGCCGACAATATTTTGAGATTAATGAATGAATGAAACGTATATCACTAGTCTTTTCTAAATTAGTATTTATACTTTCCAGGCTACTCGCCCTTGAATCTAAATAATTAGTTGTTAATATATTTTACTGTTTAACTACCATTTGTAAAATGTAGAATGTTATTCTATGTTTAATAAACCCCTCATTGAAATTTTGAAGGTCTGTGGAGGCGTGTCCTGAAGACTGTCCAAGCAATTTAGGGAGCAGCTCGTTCTTGATTATCTATATATTTAATTCCGTAAGAAAATCGGTCCCCCATGAAATATCTCTAGCTAAGAAAAAGTGAAGGTACATTATTCATTTTAAAGCTTGTAATTTTCAATCCTCCAATAGCTTTACGTCAGTGTTTTTATTTATTTTTATTTAGCACTAACCACAGTATTTGATGCTATATGTTGGGGTGCTGATTGATTTTCATTAAATATTAAAATTTTTCATAAAAAATCCCCTGCACTGTCAATTAAAGTGTTTTAAGAATGGTTTATCATGCAACCTTTCAATCTAGGTTAACTTATGATCGATTAATATTGGGAACCGGATATCAAAAACACAATGTTTCTATATAAAGCCTTGAACGTATTGGGCCCATAAATACTTATACTACGAGTATATTGTAAAAGGTTTTTTAAGTGGTGGTAATTTATTTGCTTTTATAAAATAAATAAAACTTGTACGTTTTATTTGATATCGTTTTAAGAGTTAAAAATGTAATTAATAACCAGAAATTTATTGAATATATCATACATCCATACAATTACAACCATACAATTTGTTACTATTTTACTCTGGGCTCCAACATTTACAACATGAAACCTTGAATCTCCCCATCCTAACAGTAAGCAACTTGGACTTAAGTTCAAAGGGGTTTGGTTTAAAATTGCGTGTGTGTTCTATTAAAACTTTAGATTTATTAGGGATAACAGATTGAAACCTAATACCTAATGAGAACACATAAGTACCTAATGCTAGCGATATTAATTTAGTTTAAAAGACGAGACAATTGTATAGAAGTATACCAGATTCTCATAATCCATAGGCATTACACCGACATTTATGACGTTTAGAATTGTTTCTAACTAGCAAGAAATTGCAATTCTACTCATTTGAATGAATCTTATTTACATTTGTATTGCATGTTAAGATATAATAATAATAATATATAAAACTGTTGATAAATAGCGTACAAGTTATATCAATACTCTATGTACTTGAATGTAGTAAAATAATTAACATTACTTGAAAGCATTTCTTAATTTAAGTGCAAATTATATAATACATTAAGTTATAATATTTATATTCTTTGGATTTATTAGGGATAACAGATTGAAACCTAATATGTAATGAGAGCAGATGGGTACCTAATGCTAGCGATATTAATTTAGTTTGAAAGACGATACAATTGTTTAAAAGTATTCCAGATTCTCTCAGACTCACATAATCCATAGGCATTACACCAACATTTATGGCGTTTAAAATTGTTTTTAACTAGCAAGAAATTGCAATTCTACTCATTTGAATGAATCTTATTTACATTTGTATTGTATATTAAGATATAATAATAATATAAAAAACTATTGGTCAAAAGCGTAAAATGGTTGTACCCTCAAACAACCGCTTAATGTTAGTCTGATCGACCTCCGAGTCGGCGTATTGGATAGCTAATTTTGATTACAATATGAATATATAAAAACCTCACAACCCTCCGATACAATATTCTAATCAGTTTACTAGGCTTCGGATAGCCAAAGGCGCTGTGCACCGCGGCGCGCCGCGCCCCCCGGCCACTCGCTGTTTAATATGTGACGCACGGCTCAAACTATAGTATAATGTAGGCATTTTGTTATTGGAACGATTTTACTATATAGAATACTTTCGTTTATTAATTATTATGTATGATTTTATTACCTTTCGCACTTGTAATACACGTAAATCTTAATCTGTCATAGAATTTATTGCTTATACAATTTTTGCTGACATTGCACTGATTATATATATATATATATATATATATATATATATATATATATATATATATAATGAAGTTGACAAAAAAGCTTGTCGTAAGTGCAAGTGTTTCAGCTATTGCATATCTAAGTGTAAAACATATCAAATGAACAGACAAAATAAAATACAAGAGTATTACGTCGACGCAGTATTAAATTACTTTATAACTACCCTACGACATCTGCCTTTGCACCTGCCGTTCCGGCTATAAAACCTGAGGCTGTCCGCAAAGAGCTCACAGTCTCAAGCCAACAGTCTAGCTAGCTGTTTGTTGGAGCTGTCCGTAATAGCATCTTTAGTATAGAGTTGGTACCACTGTATATTAGAGATGCTACCTTAGCTTAAAGCATGTTAGAATAACGCTTGTAGTTTGCTGCTAGTAAATGTAGTTAGTTTAACTGATTGTGGTGTTTGGTGTTGGTTTTTTGAAGTGTTTTATTTACTAATGAAATATGTACTTTTCTTTCACGCTTTAAACTGACCTTTGGTCAAAACTTGGGTTCGCAGTAGCCTGACGCCGGGTGTTTGGATCTAAGTCCCACCGGGTTTCAGCGATACTATTGACCTTTGTAAAACCCACCTTGGGTGTTCGTTGTAAATTTTTGCGAATACTCCCTGCAAACCATTTGTAACTTCTTGGGGGTTAATCAATAAAAGGTTCCGGTTATCAGGTTTATTGCCTATAACTGTGAGTATTTTAAAATCAGTCTTTGTAATCCTACCTTGGACAAAACTTGGGTTCGCAGTAGATTGGCGCCCGTTACTGACCCACGTCCGACTGGGTTCCAGTATGCTGTTGACCTTTGTACAACCGACCTTGGTTGATCTTTGAAAAATAACTTGTAAATATAAAATCGGTCCTTGTAATTCTACCTTGGTCAAAACTTGGGTTCGCAGTAGATTGGCGCCCGTTACTGACCCACGTCCGACTGGGTTCCAGTTTGCTGTTGACCTTTGTACAACCGACCTTGGTTGATCTTTGAAAAATTAACTTTAACTTTAACTGTTCAATTTGTTTAAATATTTGTGGGTAAAGTCTTTATTTTTTCAAAGTAATGTAATATGTTTCTCATCCCTTTCCTAACCCCTGACAAATAGGTTCGGCCCTGAAAACCGGACTTGTCAATACGGCCATGTAAACCGGTTGACATTACCTTTCTTAGCCTGAGAAACTGTTGTGATTCTTTCTTTTGTTTGGGTTTTTTCTTTATTTTTCGTTATTAAAATCATTGCTTGTAATTCCCTGTCCCCTAATACAGAGCGGGGAATAGAGCAGTTTGTGGTCCAAGTGAGGATCACTTACTGCTCTATTCCCCGTTTTGGCAACATGTTCAGATGACCTTGAGGACTTAGAAGATTCTCGTTTCTTAGAGTACCGGTACTACCCAAGAATGCAGACTCACTCTGTCAGCTGTACAAGGATAGCTTATTCTCAATGTTTAGTGGGTACTTAGGTTACGCGGATTGATCAAACAAACAAATTGGTGCAAACACAATTCAGATCCGACCAAGGGTATAGCAGCAACAGCGAAAAAACAACTATTTTCAAGGTCAAATCTAAATAATTTCTTTATTTCTAGTTTAACATATGCCAAGTGGGTACTCTACTGTCGCGGCTTGGCAAAATAAACAATAAGGTGCAAACACAATTCAGATCCGACCAAGGGTATAGCAGTAATAGCCAAAAACAACTATTTTGAAGGTCAAATCTAAATAATTTCTTTATTTCTAGTTTAACATATGTCAAGTGGGTACTCTACTGACACGGCTCAGCAAGACGAACCATAAGGTGCAGTCAGAATTCAGATCCGATCAAGGGTATAGCAGCAACAGCGAAAAAACAACTATTTTCAAGGTCAAATCTAAATAATTTCTTTATTTCTAGTTTAACATATGCCAAGTGAGTAGTCAAATTACGCAGACCGATCAGAGGAACAAGTTGGTGCAAACAGAATTCAGATCCGACCAAGTGTATAGCAGTAATAGCCAAAAACAACTATTTTGAAGGTCACATCTAAATAATTTCTTTATTTCTAGTTTAACATATGACAAGTGGGTACTCAAATTACGCGGATTGATCAGAGGAACAAGTTGGTGCAAACAGAATTCAGATCCGACCAAGGGTGTAGCAGTAGCCAAAAATAACTATTTTCAAGGGCAAGCCTATATAACTTCTTTATTTTTGGCTTAAAGTTATTGTGCGATGTAAAACTTGGTGGGGGGACTGGTATGGTGGGGGGACTGGTGTGGTGGGGGAAGAGTCGAGTACCTAACCTACGCGCAAACGCTACATCACTATATGTCTAGCTCTTGCGCGGTACACATGGATTCACAAATACAAGACAATAATGTTTCTTCCACATCTTTATCTTTTAATATTTACCAAGCTGACACTAATGAATCGACTGATCAAATACAAGTACAAGAAGTGTCTACCACAACATCCTCTGATACAGAAGCAATTACGTTATCCTTGATGGGATTTAACTAATGGATATTTTATTCATAGTCTTCCTCCCCGCTCCAGCTGCCATCTGCCGCCTGCCACCTGCCGCCTGCCATCTGCCGTCCGCCATCTGCTCCGCCCCACCACACTTTTACCCCCACCATTTTGTTTGATACCAAAACGCTAGCTAGCGAATAGTCAGTACACCTCCGGCTCTCGACCGGTGAACATCGAGCTCTCCGAGACGCTCTTCACAAAATAACAATATCATTTCACTCAAGATCTGATAGATGTTTCTATTTCATTGCCGTCAGGTATTATTTCCACCTGACAGCAATGAAATGCAAACACCTAACAGAACAGATAGGTGTCGAAAACACAACATGGACTCTGCGCAGGAATCAAAGTATCTACCGTCTTTCATCAGAAAGCGAAGTGATGGCCGCAACTCGTCCGGATCAACAACATCGATGACAACAAACAACGGGGAACTATTGTAAACATGAATTATTGTAAATAAAATAAAGTAATATTTGTAATATGAATTATTGTAAATAAAATAAAGTAATATTTGTAATAGTACTACCTCGCACTCGCATCATTCGATTGCTTCATTCGATTGTTTCATTCGATATTTATTATCGATTAACTATCGAATCACAATCGGATTTTACGCGTGCGAGGTAGTACTTTTTTAAAATTACCTCCCCGTGACCTTGAACTTTAACCTTTCACTCATTACGTCACAAAACCGCCTACGTCACTGGCTCAGCCTCAGATGACGTATTTATTCACTCAGCACTTCCGGTGACGTAACCGGAAGCTGTCAATCACTTGGCCCAGAAGTCCCCTTTCCCTACTACTTATAGTCTTATATTGTAATAAAATATCATTTAAAATTGGGTTTGGGTTTCAAATTCATTTTGAATATTAACCTGTTCCCTGTGTCATTTTACATGCTACCGTATAAGTTGGTTCCACTTGTGATTCAGTTTTTTAAAATACAAAACAGCGGCAATGAAACAAATATCTATTTCCAAAATAAAAACAAGAGTGGATACCATAGACCACTTACTGCCTGTAAAATAATAAGTCATAGTTCAGCTTGTTAATACAATCAAATTCGTGTTGTCATTGACTATATATCATGTATATAGTCAATGGTGTTGTATAGCAAAGTGTCGCGTCAGTTAGCTGGCTGGAATGAGTGCGGCGCGAATTGGTTTGAGCGCGGGAAACGTTAATACCTTCTTTACAGAACAAATAAATCAACTTATGAAAAAAAGTTTGGGATAAAAATTGTGAATCAACTAATTATCTACAACTTTTCCGCTGGAATTTTCTTTTTAACCCCAAAACAAAAACGTTTACGCTTAGAGACTTTTTCGTGTCACACTTTTAAAACACTAAATAGTTTTCATTACTACAAATAAATTAAATTACCAAACTACAAGAAGTTTATACTGTTAGATTCCGTAGTTCATGAGGATAAATAATATATACACTTTATTGTAATTACATGAATATGGTGAGGCGCAAAAGCGTGTAAACGATAGGGCGCACAATGCTGAAATCCACTGAGCGGCCGTGAGTGCCACATAAGGGGTGGGGGTAAAGACCGATTTCTTGACACAGCCCGAGCGTTCCAGGTGTATTAATAGAGTTCTATGTCATAACCTGATCTGCGCTCATGATGCAGTTTGCTCAAACAGCTGTAGTTATGTGGTAAAATCTGTTATATCAAAAGCTCTTAGCTATTTTCAAGGGTAGTGCGTCAATGTTTACGCCTATACTGGGATTCACGTTAAATATGCTCTGGCTATACTTTTTGGATTCCACACCTAAAATAAAACACAAATTAAGGATAAGTTTTTTTTAATTCCGCTCTGTTTAGTCTGAGTAGTGGAGAAACAGCAAAGAGGCCCCACAATCGGCGCTTTTTCCCCATGTTATTCTTATGGGGAGCCGTTTTTGCACCGACGCCAGCTCCCGCCCATAGAGCTCCCGCGCCTTAGCCTATACTAATGTCCAACCCTTGCCTATATTAAATATATTGTCCCTCCTCTTTTTAAAAACTCTGGTGTTTTAATCCCAACTGCCGCCAAAACTTGGTGTTTTAATCCCAACTATTACGGTCGAACTGTCAACTGATTAAAACATCCGCTGCATGCACATCCGCCGCTTTCACGTGCAACACCATTCACCGACACTCTCCCGAGAGCGAAAGTGCGCTTGCGACACATTAACACACTAACGGATTGTTGCGTGACACTTTGACCACACTTTCCACTTACCAGTAATTTCCTGGAAATCCTCTCAATGTGAGGTAATTTCCAAATTGTAAATCGAGGTGTATATAAGGAGCCACCAACACCGTTGTTCTACACCAGTGACCTCGACCACCGGACGTCACCACACTCCAGCGACCGCGACCACCGGACGTCACCACACTTGTCACCACCCACATGACATCACCAGCTCACCGCACCTCCACGCCACCGCCCCCCTAGGACTCTGTGAGTGTTAGCAACGGTGTGATGTCTTTAGGGACAACTGTTAATCCATAATTGAAATAGCCTAATATTTGTAAATCTCCAATTCACCATTTCCAAATGTGTATTAATACCTAAAATGTGTATGTAAAAAATAATATTGTATGACCAAATTGGAATTTTTTTTAATATTTGTAGTAATTAAACTGCAAAAATGTCTTATTTTAGAGCTAAAAAATATGTTTTTATTATTTAAAAAAGATAAAATTTTAAAATTTTCAACCAAGGATATATATAGAAGCCCCAAAATCACCACCCTCATTCCAACAAAAAATGTTGACCTGTGCACAGTGCTCCACGCCCTGCTCCAAAAGAAGCAATTTAATCAGACACTATCGCAACATTCACAAAGTTATTCCTATAATTTGTAAAACATGTCATCAAATATTTGATAATAAAAATTTTAAAATTCACATGCTAGAAAAACACAATAGTTGTATTGTGTGTAAGAGAGTCGTCACTCGGAACAAGAAACGCCACTACCTACGATGTGACAAACAACCTTACAAGTTGTATATTTTTAACGGTGAATCTGCGGAAGTATTAGACACTCTCCAATCTTGCCTTCTACCCATCAAATGGATTCTTATTAGGAGAGTAAAATTTATCAAACACTCAGTGGACAATAATGGTGATTTAATCATTGACAAAGAATGTATTGCTGATTTTCGAAGTTTAACTAATTTATCAATTGAGAAAGCACAGCTAAAGACTCAAATTGAAAATTCACTTTTAAAAATCGACACCTCCATGCACAAGTATCAAGCTCAAGGCAGTGGATGGATATATGACCGCACCAAATACTGGCAGTTGCATGTTTACAAATATAAGCCCCTAACTCCCAAATCATACATTCCCACGCCAGAAAATATAAAATCAAAACATGCTGTTTTAAATATTAAAAACACCGATAATAAATGTTTCACCTGGAGTGTTTTAGCAAGCCTAAGACCAAGGAATAGTAAACATGCAAATCGAGTATTTTACTACGAACCCTATGAAGGCCAGTTAAATATGTCAAATATAAAATATCCAGTAAAAATATCTGACATTGATAAATTTGAAAAACAAAATAACATAAGTGTTAATGTATATGGAATTGAAGGAAAAACAATATATCCACTGAGAACAACTAAACTAAACGGCAATACTCACGTCAATCTGCTGCTTCTAAAACACGGTCAGAAATCACATTACTGTTTAATTCGTGATTTTGACAAGTTAATGTTGCGGTCTACAAAATATGACCATAAGAAATATTTTTGCAAGTTCTGTTTGCAACATTTTGGCACCAAAGATATATTGGAACGTCACACAACACACTGTAAACCCTTTGATGCTCAAAGAGTACAAATGTCTGAAAAAGATACACTACAATTTACGAATTACAAATATCAACTTAAAGCTCCCTTTGTGATTTATGCAGATTTCGAATGTTTTATAAACGGCGGCAAACACACGCCTTCTGGATTTGCTTATGTTGTGGTGAGAGACTCTAAAATTATTTACGAAGAGTTGTACAGCGGTGAAAATGTGATGGATGTATTTTTCGAAAAGTTATTTAAAACTTATGACTTTATTAAAAGTCAGATGGAAGTATATGTTCCCCTTGTAATGACTCCAAAGCAAGAGGCATCCTTCAAAAACTCTAAATACTGCCACATATGCCAACAGCCGTTACTGGGTGATAAAGTGCGCGACCATTGCCATCTAACAGGCAAATTCCGAGGACCCTCCCACAACGCTTGCAATTTAAACTATAAAGTAACCAAGAAAATTCCAATATTCTTCCACAACCTTAAAAACTATGATGGTCATTTAATAATGCAACACTTGGGAAAACTCAATCGCAAATTGAATTGCATAGCCAAGGACATGGAAAAATATATATCGTTCTCTGTTGATGATTTGGTATTTTTGGATTCCTACAACTTTCTGTCTCTTCCCTTAAGCAAATTAGCTTCCAATTTAAATACATTTAGATTTATAGACAATCCACTACTACAACGCAAGGGCGAATTTCCATACGAATACATGACAGGACCAGAAAAGTTTTTAGAGACCCTACCACCCATAGAGGCATTTTACAGCAGCCTAACTAAAGAATGTATATCTCCTGCACAATATGAACATGCTAAAAACGTATGGAATCATTTTAATATAAAGAATTTAAAAGAATATCACGATTTATACCTTAAAACAGATGTGTTGTTATTGGCTGATGTGTTTGAGACATTTAGGGACTTGAGTTTAAAGGATTATAAACTCGACCCCGTCCACAAGTACTCATTGCCTGGGCTATCATGGGAGGCGTGCCTTAGAATGACTGGCATAAAATTACAGTTATTTAGTGACATTGACATGCATTTGTTTATAGAACACGCCATTAGAGGTGGTGTAAGCATGATTTCCACGCGCTATGCTAAAGCCAACAATAAGTACATGGGCGAACATTATGACCCAAATCAAGAAAGCACCTATCTTGTATACTTAGACTGCAACTCGCTATACTCTACAGCAATGTGCGAGTCGTTGCCCGTTGATGGCTTTAGATGGACAAACGAGAAAGATTATAAATACAATAAAAATGAAAACTTTGGATTTATTTTGGAAGTTGATTTAAAATACGATAAAAGTTTACACGATTTGCACAACGACTACCCGCTCGCACCAGAAAAAATGAATGGAAAATTAATACCAAACTTAAATGACAAAACTAAATATATTCTACATTATAAAGCACTAAAAAAATACGAAGAATTGGGTTTGGTAGTTACAAAATACCACAGAATCTTAAAATTCAGACAATCAAAATGGCTCGCGCCCTATATTAATTTTAATATTGAAAAGCGACAAAAAGCTGAACACGATTTTGAAAAAGACTTTTACAAACTGTTAAATAACAGTCTCTTTGGTCGAACAATTATGAACCAACGCAAGTTTCGTGATATACATCTTGTAGATGAGTCTATGTTAACAAAGTATGTTACAAAGCCAAGATTTGACTGCAGCAAAAAGTTCGATAACAACTTGCATGCTGTGCATTTAAATAAATTAATTGTAAAGTTTGATAAACCAATATATTTAGGAATGACCATTTTGGATATCAGCAAAGTAATCATGTATGATTTCCACTATAATTATATGTCAAAATTTAAGAATAAAAAGTTCTTAATGACAGACACGGATTCTCTGATGTATTCTATAGTAACAGAGGACTTTTACAAGGAAATACAAAGCGACTTGGACCGTTTTGACACCTCTGCATACAGTAAAGACCATTTCTTATACTCTGATAAAAACAAAAAAGTTACGGGCAAGTTTAAAGATGAATTAAATGGTCAAATTATGTATCAATATTGTGGTTTAAGGCCAAAATTATACTCTTTCATTCCTCTACAGTGGTTATACGAAAAAGAAAAGCAGCTAGAGGTTAAGAAGGCAAAAGGAGCTGACGGCGCTACAGTTAAACATCTCTTAAGACACCAACACTACTTACACTGTCTTGCAACCGGAGAAGACTACTACGAGAATGTTACAAGAATTAAATCCACAAACCACCGTCTGCAAACATTAACGATGAACAAAAAGGTACTCTCTTTTGATGACGACAAGAGGTTTATTCTAGATGGCATCAACACCCTTGCACTTGGTCACTATAAAATTGGTCAAACATAAATCTGTATTTGCCATTATTCTTTGGCCTTTCCTTGTCTATTACAATAAAGCCATATTTAGACCTATCCCAGCACTGATGGCAGAGATTTCTAAATTGGTTAAATGAAAAATCATTTCCCACATGATTGTTATACACATGTTTTAAATTTAAATCGTCTTGTTTAAATAATATTAGGAAATTAACATTGTCACGTAAATGTTTGTTTACTTTACTGTAAGATTGACACAAGTAAAAACTGCTAATATTTTTGTGTCTGCCCATTGAGAAAAATTGTGTGATATTTGGACTATTTATGTCGTCAAATACAACTATTGAGTGTGATTCTACATCATTTGGTGTGATTTCACAGTTTGAATATGTGTGTAATTTAACTTCATCACACAGACGGAATATTTCAATTATTTTTTTATATTTTTCTTGTTCTAAAGATTTGGATATTATATATAAATTTGTAAACTTTAATCCTTGTTTTTTTACAATTAAGTTATAAATTACAACAGTCTTCCCCGAACCACTGGGCCCTATTATAAGACAGCGAATATTATTAGGAAATAGACCCAATTTCTTTGGTGTATTTTCTTTATGTGCAATTTTAAATTTGTTCTTTTGTTGAATAAATGACATTTTTTATATAATGGTGTATTTTCTTTATGTGTTGAATAATTTTTTTATATAATAAAAATGGCAAAGAGAAAGTGTAAGAAGGGTAAGGGATTATTCTTAAAGCCATATAGAGGCCGTGGCTTGTTAAATACCCTTATAAACAACCTTCCTTTCCCCCTCCACATCCCGTCGTATTCATATTGTGGTCCAGCAACTAATATACGTGAAAATTTAGCCAAAAATGTACCTCCAAAAAATAAGCTAGACTCTTATTGTAAAGAGCATGACATATTCTACATGAATAATCCTGATACAGCCGCCCGGAACAAGGCAGATATGAGATTAGCGGACCAGGCTTGGACTAGGGTTTCGGCAAAGGACGCCAGTCTGGCCGAAAAAGCAGCAGCTTATGCAGTGACAAATTTGATGAAGGCTAAGGCAAAAATGGGAATGGGATTAAAATTTAATAAAAAAGATGGACAACTTTCAGCTGTTAGAGGCAGCAAGAGACGTGCCTCACTTTCGGGGGGTGTACCTAAAAAACGAGCTAAGAAAACAGACCCCAAAAGTAAGAGAATGTGGAATTATTAATTTAGACAGTGACAGGGGCACACATTGGACAGCATATCGTAAAAATAAAGATGTTGTAATATATTTTGACCCTTTCGGAATACAGCCTCCAAAAGAGGTAATTGAATATTTTGTACCATCTAAAATTTACTATACAACTGATCAAATACAAGATTTAAACAGTTCCATTTGTGGAATTTTATGTTTATCATTTCTGAAAAATTTTAGTTTATAAAAATGGATTCATTTACTATAACATTCACAGGTACAGAGCCAGAGTTGAAGTCGGTGTTCTTTCCTCCTATAGAATTAAATGGTGATTATGTAATTGGGCTGGTAGATTTTCAAAGTTATAATTCTATATTTAATGTTAAAAAACCTCTAAATACTTTGACATATTACAAAATGCACAAAATTACAACCCCAAAAGGGGAGGTCACAATTGACGAATTAAACCGGGCATTAGATGGTAAAGTTGAAGTTATTATACAAAATAAAGTAGCATTAATTAATACAAAAGTCAAACTTATATTTTACAAAGGCCTAGTTCCAAAATTAAATAAACTTAAAGACACAAAATTAACTATAGACGAGGGTGAGGATGTGTATTATTACGATCACAAAGCTCCAAATGTAATTGAAATTGCTGAAGGTACATACGAAGTGTTTGAGCTTGCGAAGGAAATTCAAAAGCAACTCCCAGATTTTGTACTTATAGCCGATAATAAAACTATGAAAGCCACATTACATTCTGGCCATGTGTTTGATTTTACAAAACCGTGTTTAGGGTCTGAATTATTGGGATTTAAAGGATTTTCTACTCCAGATATTGCATTTAAATCCGTAAATAAAATCAACATAAATAATGTAAATGTGATTAGAGTAAAATGTAATATTGCGAATGGGTCTTATTTAAATGGTGACAAATCACACACCATACACAGTTTTTACCCAGAAGCTCCTCCGGGCTACAAGATTATTGAGGTCCCCAGAAATATTATATACTTCCCTGTAAATAAGAGAAGTTTAGATGTTGTTAGCATTACATTTGCAGATCAACACGACAAGCCAATTGACTTTAATAAAGAAGAAACTACAATTACTTGTCATATAAAAAAGATATGAGAATTTACAAGAACGGACTGAGTGTGCAAAATGCCAGGTTTCTGCGATCAATTGGGTTGAAGTTAAAATTTTCTATTAATAAAAATGGAAGATTTTCTAGACGTTGCAGGAAAATTCCAATACGATGATAGCCTGGTTAAAATTACAAATCACTCCTATGTTCCACACAACACTTTAGCAATAAATAATTCCGATGAAATTCGAATATGCATAAATAATCAAGATTTACTAACACTCCCATGTAGGAGTTATTTGTATATTAAAGGAGAAATAGAGAATCATGATAAAGGACATTTTATAAATAATGCATTTGCATTCTTATTTGACGAAATTAGATACGAAGTTGCTGGTAAAGAAATAGATATTGTAAGAAATCCGGGAATTTCCAGTCTTATGAAAATATTGTGCTCTTACAATAAAACAACTAAATTGTCAAATGCAGCATTTGATTCTGATGAAAATTTAAAGGAGTTCCATAAAAGCGGCAAGTTTAGTACTTGTGTCCCGTTAGAGCTGTTAATGGGTGTGTTTGAGGATTTTAATAAGGTTTTAGTAAATGTTAAACAAGAATTGGTGTTGAAAAGATCCAAAAACGACTTAAATTGTATATTAACAACATCTAATGCTCCAACTGGTGTTGATCCTATTCCTAAAATTACACTTAAATCGATTCAGTGGGTGATGCCGCACGTGGTACCATCTGATGGGGAGAAGCTTCAATTACAAAAGATGTTATTGCAAAATAAAAATTTGCAAATTGCATTTAGAAGTTTGGAGCTACACGAACTCCCATCATACCCCGAAACCAAGAGACACACATGGTCAGTTAAGACGTCTTCGAGTTTGGAGAAGCCCAGGTATGTTATATTTGGTTTCCAAACAGGTAGGGACAACAGTGCACGAAAAAGAACTGATGAATTTGATCACTGTAAATTGAAAAATCTCAAAGTGTTTTTAAACTCTGAATATTATCCTTATAGCGATTTAAATCTCGACTTTGAAAATGGAGATGCCTCTAAAGCTTATGAGATGTTTGTGAGGTTTAGGGAGAGTTACTACAACACCGTCCCCGATCCTATGTTTAACAGAGCTGACTTTATAAATAAATATCCTCTAATTGTAATAGATTGTTCTAGGCAGAATGAATCAATCAAAGAGGGGGTTGTAGATATTAAATTAGAAATTGAAACTGCAGAAAACGTCCCTTCAAACACATCTGCATATTGCCTAATAATACACGATAAGGTGTTTGAGTATAATCCTTTGACAAATGAGATAAATAAAATGTAAATAAAATGAAAACAAATATTCAACAAGAATTGGTAGAGTCTGCAAAACAAATAAGAGAAAAATATAGGGCGTTAAAACGTGGTAAATTTCTAGAGGCTGAAGAGAGGTTCCAAACATTCCAACCGTTAATAGAGCCTTTGCAAGAATTAAAAAATTTAGCCACAAAAACAGAGAGGCCAGTTCTCCCAATGATTTTAGAAAAGACCCCGTCTAGAATACCAAGAATAACACAAATAACACCGCACAAATTAGATTTTGGTCTTTTAGCATCAGACTATTTAGGAAATTACCTTAGTAGAAGTAGTATGACAGACACCACATATGGTATTAGGCGAGAAGGAAATAAATTTTTTATTGGGAATCAGGAAGTTCAAATTGCCAATGATGATGTTACAGTTGGAGAAAAAATTTATAAAGGGACAAAGGGATTGTGGGAATTGTTAACTTTAAAAGAACCCGTAAACTATAGTCAGGTTGATTTGCAAAATTATAAAGAGATTTTGGAAGCTACAAATGCACATTTAAAGGGTTATAAAACAGGTGCGGCGATGTCAAGCAATAAACACACTAAATATCTTAATATAATTAAACCCCTGTTTAAGACAGTTGGTGAAGGTTTAAGGCAGGTAACTGGTAATAAAATAGACTATGTTTATTGGGATGATCCTAATGAGCTTGTAGATAGGTTAAGACTGCTTTGGTTAAGCCGATTGGCGGGAAATTCTGGAGTGGATAATGAGATAGATTCTATTATAGAAGAATTGAGGGAAAGTGGAATTGTTTATTAAATAAAAATATGATAGATAAATTTTATCGCGTATATAACCCATATAGTAAACCAGAAGCTAGAAGTTTTAAAGAAACTACTTTAAATCTAAAAGATGATGGTTGGAATGCTTTAAATTATAAAATTAGTAATGTTAAAGGTGGGGAGTTTACTGACGATGTATCGACTTTGGGGCAGACGTTAACCAGGAAAGGTGATGCTTTTGTACAAGGTAATACTAAATATAAGTTTTTAGAATCCAAGAATAATAATTGGAACGCTAATAAACGCAAAATTACTAATGTTAAACGAGGTGAAAGCTCAACCGATGTGCCCACATTAGAGCAAACTTTAATAAGAAAAGATGGTGTCTTTGTACAAGACAAAAATAATTATGAATTTTTGGAATCGGAGGGAAATGTTTGGAATGCCAAAAAGCGAAAAATAAGTAATTTGTTGGCTGGTAAAGAAAGCGATGATGTTGTAAACGTCTCTCAAGTACCAAAAATGGATCTAAACTTTTGGGATTTTAATAATAAAAGGCTAGTTCGTGTTAAACCCGCTGTTGATGAGAACGATTGTGTTACAAAACATCAGACTGTGACTTTAGACGGTCTTAAATTTGATGGTAAAAATAAGCAATTAACAAACATTTTACCTGGGACATTGCCAAATGATGTGGCTGTTGTTAAGCAAATATTAACAAAGGGTGAGAAAAGCATAATAAAACAGGGGGATAAATATTATAATGTGTTAACATTAGATGGTGATGTGTGGGATGCAGAGGACAAATTAATAAAGAATATACCTGAAGGCAAAGATAGGAGTGATGTTTGTTTAATGTCGCAGGTTTTGAGGTATGACGATAATAATAAAACTTTTAGACAAGACAATATTAAATTTGATATTTGTTTAAAATCACACGCATTAAGGTTTAACAATAAAACTAATAAATTTATGCAAGACAATAATGAAATCGATTTGATGATGTACAATCCTAAATTGTTGGTTGCAGACCCTACATCTTTAAGCGGATTTAAGACTTTAGATGGAGGGGCATATTTGCCAAAAAACTATGTATATCAAAGAATGAGTGATGGTATGTTAGTTGGTAGCAATGGAGGTGTTTTTGAAACGACAGAGACTGGCAGATACATTAACATTAAAAATAAAGAATAAAAAATGGAAAAAATTGCTTACGAATTGCATAAGCCCGCGAGAAAGAACTTTGTTAGAAGGTCTTTTAAGGTGTTGGGTATAAACGAAACTGTTCAAATAGATTTAATAGATATGCGGAATTATGCTAGAGAGAATTCTGGGAATAAATATATTTTAACTTTAATAGACACATTTTCTAAAAAAGCTTATGCTGCTCCACTAAAGAATAAAACTGGATTAGTAGTCACAGAAGCTATAAAAACTATTCTCCCAAAGGGAGTTAAAAATATTCAATCTGATAATGGAAAAGAATTTTTTAATGAACATTTTACCAAACTAATGAAAATTCTAAATATTAATCACTACCACACTTACTCTACAACTAAGGCGGCTATTGTGGAAAGGTTCCAGAGAACTTTAAAGAATTGGTTGTATAGAGAGTTTAGTGCACAAGGGAGTTACAAGTGGTTGGATTTACTTCCAAAGTTAATAAGGATATATAATAATAAAGTACATAGATCCATAGGCATGAAACCTAACCAAGTAAGTGCTAAGAACTCTAAAGATGTACACGAAAGGTTAGCATCTAAAGTACAAGTTAAAAAGCCAAGATATAAGGTGGGGGATAGTGTAAGGATATCTAAATATAAACATGTATTTAGTAAAGGATATACCCCTAACTGGACGGGAGAGCTTTTTACAATAGCAGAAGTTAAGAAAACAAAGCCTGTGACTTATATTTTGAAAGATGAAAATGGCAATATAATCAAAGGAGGATTTTATACAGAAGAATTGTTAAAGACTAAATATAAAGACATGTATTTGGTAGAGAAGGTAATTAGGAGGAAGGGTGATTTATTATATGTCAAATGGCTCGGGTTCCCAAGTAGCCAGAACTCGTGGATTTCTGCAAAGGATGTATTAAAATGAATTTTAGGGTCAAAATATGGCAAGAGTCAAAATGGAAATTAGGGTGCAAAAGTCAGTAAATAGTTGGCAGTATTAATTCAACCGTAATAGTTAATTTGGGAAATGTAAGTGAAATTTATTAAAACACTTGCCTAGGACAATAACATATCCAAATTGCAGACAAATCGGACAGTAAACACCAAAGATGGTTTTTTAGCCTGAATTTGAAAATTAATTTTTAAAAATATAGAGGAGGGATGGGGATGGGGACAATATATTTAATATAGGCAAGGGTATATTTAATATAGGCCAGCAGGCGGGAGCTCTATAGGCGGGAGCTGGCGTCGGTGCAAAAACGGCTCCCCATAAGAATAACATGGGGAAAAAGCGCCGATTGTGGGGCCTCTTTGCTGTTTCTCCACTACTAGTCTGTTCATCTGTTTGTGATTTTACTAAATACATTACATATTATTTCCATATACCAAAAAATATATCTATTTGAAGTTTGGCATACGTTGTGGTTATGTGGTTATACCAACACTAAATAACACTGCTGTATTAATTTCAAGTTTCCAACCTTCACCGTTTAAAAATGGAGGTCACTTTTGTTTTTCAAAACTAATGACTGAGAAATTACGATTTTTATAAATACAATTATGTTTTCTTTTGCTAAATTGTATAAAAATCATGTTTTAACCAACGAGGTAAATATATATAGAGGGTTCGTCTCGTGTTAAAAAAGTGAAGCCTCACTGGAGAATATTTTTGTCAAAACATCTAGCCAAAGAGTAATCAAGACAAACATAACTTGTGAAGAGAGGATTTGATTGGTTGCTTGATTGATTACTCCGTGGGAGCAGAGTTGACAGAGGGTTAAAATCACTGAGCTCTATGTTATATCTGGAGTCACTACTCTATGACTAAATATTTCCCAAAAGCGTGCCGTCTAGTTCAGCTTTTTACTTTGTTATGTTGATAGCTTTACTTGGCGTTAGCTGGACCAATCAAAATTCATGTGGTGGACGCTATCAAAATCAAAAGTCGCCTACCGGTTGTCTACTGTAGTGTTTACTGTCAACAGTTAACATTGACATTGGATTTGAATTTATTATTGGAATCATCCATTATTTATTAATGTTATTATATTGATATGTAAGTAAAATAAATAATTAAATTAACCATCCAAGTGACTGTTTTTCAATGTCATTCACCAACTACCGGTACCCTAAATCTAGAAACAAGACTATTTTCATGTTACCTAAATCATTACTTAGCTTCAAGATGATTGGTTACTTTTTATTTAAAACATTTCGCAAGATTCCAAAGTTCAGTTTAACAACAGGTTTCAACTTGTAATGTACTTTATAACAATGATAATGGTTTTGAAAAATCACTTAATTAACATAGATTTAAATGGGGAATAAAATGACTATACCACCAATCTGTCAAAAACTCCCACAATGTATCAGTAAAACACATTGGCCAACATAACGTCCAAATACCCCCGTCGCAGCAAACCTGCATACTCAGCGAATTTCCAATGGAGATATAAATGTCTTAATACTACAAAAAGCCACTTACCAAGTTTCATAGAAATATATTCATAAATAAGCAATATATACAATTTTAATTATTTCTCATAAGAATAACATCGGGGCTGAGTACGCAGGTTTGCTGCATCAAGGAACACAAAATATGGATTTTTATGCCATTATCAATATACCTCAACTAGGTGAAATCATATACCAGTTTTCATTCATTTCTGTTCATAATTAAGGGAGATATAGCATTTAATTATAATCCATAAGAATAACATGGAGCTGAGTACGCAGGTTTGCTGCTACGCGAGCCTTTGACAAAAAATTGATTTTT
Organism: Allygus modestus; assembly: GCA_963675035.1. Classification (NCBI taxonomy): domain Eukaryota; kingdom Metazoa; phylum Arthropoda; class Insecta; order Hemiptera; family Cicadellidae; genus Allygus; species Allygus modestus. The sequence continues at coordinate 58,624,653 of OY776113.1, forward strand.
TGAGCAAATATCAATGCACCACAGCCAGAAGAAGCCGTATACCAAGTTTCGTTAGTTTACGTTCATAAATAAGCGAGATATAAAATGTTTCTTTTCCTCCATAAGAATAACATTGGGCAACGTACTGTGTTTAGCACTTTCAATATCTCGGTAACCAATTGACGTAGATGAATGATCAAAATACCAAATTTTGTGTTTTTTAAGCTAAATCCAAAGGTAAAAACTAAAATTTGACTATTTCAAAAATAATATTGAAAACATTCAAAAACCCCATTTTTTGGGTACAAAACCCCCCCAAAAATACCCCTTCGGAAAGAGCGATCTGGCTGGTTTTCGAACTTAAAGTCATAACATTTAATGTTGCTTTAAACGTTTATACCAAATTTCATCAAAGTCGGATAATTTTTACGAGAGTTATCGTGCTCACGGACACACACAAATTATATATATATATATATGTACAGTTTCGAACAAATGGTGTTTTTGGGGACTTCCCTATAGGGGAAATTCGCTAAAACACAGCGGCACGCTTTTCTAACAATGAGTGGTGACTCCAGGATGGCATAGAGCTCAGTGGTTAAAATGGCGGTCAGCATGCAGACTGCAGTTTTTTCCCCACACAAGACCTCTATAATATATATTTACCTCGTTGGTTTTCATCAGCAAAACGTTTGTTCAATAACTGTTGCCCGTTCACAGAAAACGCTTAATGCCTAAAACGATACCGAGAAATAGTTTTTTACACTTTTTCCACATTGTGTCTGGTTTTGTATCACTGTCTAAGACGCCGACACAACTAGGACGTATTTTAAGGCGAATATACACCAACCCATTAAACTCATGAGTGTAGAATGGGTGAATGTCTTGTGTAGCCTTGTTACTGACAAGACCGACTGATTCTTTGGCCAGGATCATTAATTGGGCTGGAACGTGGCCAGTGGTGCCTTACTGTATTTACTAACAATGATTGTTTTAAAAAGTACACTTTTTTTTGAAGAAAATCTTAGCAGTTGCGTTTGTAGACATGCAATGGTTTACACATCGTATACGTAAGTTTGAGCTGTTTGCCTTTGTGTAATTGAAAACAAATACATAATCGTTAATAATAAGCAAAATAGCTGAGAATTTTAACCCTGCGCCGCCTGGCAAAAGACATTTTGCAATAATATCTGCATTCGTTTCATTTTGGTGATTTTGCCGACGTTATTTAAAAAATTTGCAGTAAACTGCAGTATGGATGAAACCAATCAATATGCGCATTCATTTTGTTTTTAAAAAGCAGGAGAATTGAAAAATGTTAAAACAATTTAAATTTAGAAACGTAATTTTCAAGGATAAGTGAACAAATTGGAACAAACTGATTTTCTTTTTTGAAATTTCAAAAGTGCAACCTTACTGTAAGCAAATAAATTGTTATAAGGGAAAATGAAGAATTTGCCAAATTTTGCCAATCCCCTACGTAGAAATATACAAAAGCATTAACAAAACAAAAGTACATCAAATAATTATAAAACAGTGAAAATCGTCACGTACCACAGTGTACGTTTATGCAGTGTACAGTGTGTGTGTTTTGTTTTTGTTTATGAAAACAAAAAAAAAACACAACAATAAATTAATAAAATAAAACCATGTATTATTTTTTGTAATGTGTTATTTTTTGACTACTCTTGACGGTCTATCAATTCCTGAAGACGTGACGTAAAATATTGCCATAAGTCTGTCTAAACTTTTATCGACATTACACCGAATACCACCAAAATATAAATTACTTACCAATTCCAGTGGTCCCATTCATTTTCGGATAGGAACAAAATTTACCTCGCTAAGATTTTTTGAAGCGCACCGAATTCAGCCATTTCGCAACACATACAACGCAAAGGAGCCCTCCCGCGAAATCTTCATTCCGATGATGCATCTCTCTATTACATTTACCTACTGCTGATATATGGTTCATTCATGTAATAAAACAAAAGTTTAAAATGCTGTTTATCGATTGGTACCTATTACATATGCAAATTATCCGATTCCAAACGCTCTTCAATTTCAATGTTTTTTGCGCAGTTGAAAAAGTGACCGATTTTGACTAATTAAGTGTATTGTCAATTCATTAAATGACTGTGAATTAGAATACTTTAACCTACTGCTACTTGGAGGGGTTTAAGTTATCTTCCCCCATTATTTGTTTATGAAACGGTACTGTTCGAGTATTCAAACGCATAGAAAAGCTACTCAAAATTTGTAAAAAATACAAAGTAAATGAATGTGAATGACTATACTCGTTTTTCTTCGTACTCAACCCCCATTACTCTCAACATTATTCAGTTTATATAGTTGCCTAATTTCCAGGGGGCGGTAATTGGAAATAGGGGGCACTAAACAAAAATGTTTGCCACTTTGCCTCCTATTTTGGCACCTAGAGGCACCTCATAATTTGTTTTTAAGGTGAAAAATTACGATGATTGCAAAAGCCTCATTTTGGTAACAAAGTTCCACTAGAATTTGTTTGCAGGTATAAAAACTAATCAAAGTGGTTTTAAGTACGATTCGTAATCTTCGTTCCTCAGCAATGTTCGTTCGCGTGAACTTGGCTGCACGCATTGATTCCTTTACAAGACTTTTAACGGGATGTACATAAAAACGACTCACGATACTTCAGAATATATTTACTCTTACACTGCATAAACATACAAGTTGGTAATAGCTATTTACTCACCTAGGGTAGTAAGAACGTAATTGCAGCGTGAGGGCGATGCTTGAAAGCACGAGTCTTAAACGCCAGAGGGCGTTATGGCGTTTTGTAAATATATAAAAATAGTTGTTTTTGAACTGGCACTACTGTTTAAGATTATATCAGCGTCGAAACAAACAATGATTGTGTTGTGAAAACTGTGATTGTTGTAAACGCAACAGCTGATGCTATTATGCAACATGTGTCATTGAGCTCTGCCGAGAGTTTAATCGTAACGCTATGTGTCATTACCTCCCTGGTCTGCAATAAAGCTCATTACCTCTCAAGATAGGGACACATAATATGTGGTGGGCGACAAAAATATATAAAAGGTGGTACAAGGTGATCGAATTCGACCAGTCACTCCGGTCACCAACAGACCCAATGGTAACTGTTAAATAGGTTTAAAAACTACTCATGGCAAACATAATTACATTCAGAACATTATATATTTAGTTTATCGCGTAGAAGGCTTATTGAGGCTATAACGTTCTGGTTGGGGTTTGTATTACAATCCTAATAACAAGTAAATTTCTACATTTTTAGCCAATTTGTACTACTAGATAATAAACCAATACTAATTTTAAACTAATCACTTGTTATTTTACCGCGCCGATTAAACAGAAGAGCTGACCTCGGCAACAACAACAACAGCGGAATAATGTTTTAGACAAAGACATTACTGAATTTATTAGTTTATTAGCTCGATCATAATACTCGATTGATTCAATAAAATTGTGGTTTACCTGGCCAATCCGTTTCCGTATTCCAATCCATGACTTGGCGTAAACTCAGATCAGACAGAAGTGTACACCGCCGCCTCTCTCTGCTCCACTGGAACTAATCAAGAGTTCATGCGACATAGATAGATAAATTCAGCGAATTTGTTTTCATTGCGACGCAACTCTTCCCTCCCCTCTCCCCCCACCAAACAGCTGCTCACACAGGCGCGTCGGCGATTGTTGTTACCTTTGGTACACAAAAACGCCGCGCCGCGCCGCTGCGCCACCATACGCCAGGGCAAGGCAGGACTATCGACTATTTCTAATTGTCCTCACTATCGAGTTCTATCGACTATAGTGACTAGTCGACAACTTTGAAACATCGACTGATCTAGTCGTACAAACTACTCGACTGGTTTTCTTGTTTTGGTTACACTCTCCCACCACTCAGAATATTATTGTCTGTTTTAGCGAATTTCTCCTATAGGGAAGAAGCTATTACCGTAGTCGGCATGGTAAGACCTAGGCCCGGGACCATGATAACTTTTCGTTTTGAGGTCCCCAGACCCCAAAAACACCATTCGTTCAAAACTGTATATATATATATATATATATATATATATATATATATATATATATATATATATATGTGTCCGTGAGCACGATAACTCTCGTAAAAATTATCCGATTTTGATGAAATTTGGTATAAACGTGTAAAGCAACATTTATGACTTTAAGTTCGAAAACCAGCCAGATCGCTTTATCCAAAGGGGTATTTTGGGGGGGTTTTGTACCCCAAAAATGGGTTTTTTGAATTTTTTACATATAATTTTGGAAATAGTCAAATTTTAGTTTTTACCATTGGATTCAGCTTAAAAAAACACACAATTTGGTATTTTTATCATTTCTCTACGTCAATTGGTTACCGAGATATTGAAAGTGCTAAACACAGTACGTTGTCTAATGTTATTCTTATGGAGGAAAATACAAATTTTATATCTCGCTTATTTATGAACGTATACTGACGAAACTTGGTATACGGCTTCATCTGGTTGTGGACCATTGATATTTGCTCAAAAAAATGTTTTTGCCAAAGGCTCCCGTAGCAGCAAACCTGCATACTCAGCCCCATGTTATTCTTATGGAGAATAAGTAACGTGTTATCTCCCTTAATTATGAAAATAAATTAATGAAATTTGGTATGTGGCTTTACCTAAATGAAATATATTGATATTTGTATAAAACCCCATTTTTTGTTTTCCTTCCTTCAGCAAACCTGCATACTCAGCCGCCATGTTATTCTTATGGAGAATAATTAAAATGTCATAAATCGTTTATTTATGAATGTATATTGATGAAACTTGGTATGTGGCTTTATGTGGTATTAAGATACATATATATGCATTGGAAATTCGCTGAGTACGCAGGTTTGCTGCTACGGGGGTATTTTCTATATCTTGACTTGTTGTATTAGTTTTCTATTTTGTCTGTTACTATTCATGATAGTAACAACAAATCTTTAAAAAATAATACATTTATGTTAACAGTGTTTTCGTGTTGTGCCTGGTAAAACGTCTTTGCACATACAGTAAAACCTTGACGTAACGAACCTCAATATAACGAATCCCTTGATTTGACGATCTTTTTTCAAATCCCCTTAAACTAGCCATAACACTCATTGCAAATTATACCTCTACATCACGAATAAATCGTTTTTAAAACCTCAATGAATAGTGTGCTTTTGGGGCTTCTGGCTCAACAGGTCTGAATGTGTCGATTTTTTTGTATTGAGAAAGGGATGACGTAGCTGATGACGTCACGGTGAGGTAGGTCATCCTGAGGATGTTTTAAAAACGAAATCTTGCACAAGTTTTATTCGATAGTAGTGATTGTGGGGCTTCTCCCCACATCCCTACAAGACAATAGGTCAGACAGATTAGGGGGCAAGGTCGCAGCGGGGATGCGCGCGCACCGGGCCAAACCGGACCCCTGGTGAGTGAAGGTCAGAGCGGCGCGGCGGGAGGAGTCGTTAGTAGGATCAGCGAGGTACTAGAAACCATGGAGAGCTCGCGCCTATGGTCGGGATAGACCAAAATTCGGTCCGGCCGGGCTCAAGGTCACATCTCAAAGTGTAGGATTGTCAACGATCCAAACAAGCCCCTAATACTAGAGCAGGACTTTTATCATCGGAAGTGACAATTAGGCTCCTCGAGAAATTTTGTATCAACCATATAGGCCCCTTAATACGATCAAAAAAGGCAATAGATACATAATTACAGTCGTTGACTCCTTTTCAAAATTTGCAGTTTTCCTCCCCGCCAGAAATACAACAGCATCAACCACCGTTTCTCTCCTTCGCTCAGGATTATTCGCTTATTTCGGCTTCCCTAAGTATTTGGTATCAGACAATGTTTCTTCCTTTACATCCAAGGAGTTTTCAGATATGTGTCTCCAACACTCCAACTAGGAATCCGCCATGCAACAACACCTTACTATCCAAAACCAAGCCATGCCGAGCGAGTAAATAAGAAAATCAAAATAGCTATTAGCATTTATTATTCAGAACACCAGACTGATTGGGACTAGAATCTTCATTTGTTCCAAATAGCATTCAATTCAGCCAAACATTCGAGCACAGGGTTTTCACCAGCCGATCTTTTCCTGAGTTTTCAAATACACCACCCCTTAGCTGGGACCTCGATCAGTCACTCAATCGAGAGTCCACCCCCCAAAACACCCCAGACAAATGGAGACAAGACCACCAAAATCTAGCTAAAGCCAGACAAGCCCGAGAAACAGTTTAACAACGGACGCCATCATCCGTCTTTTAAAGTAGGTGACTGGGTCATGTACAGAATGCATCACCAAAGTGAATCAATAGATGGGGTGAATGCCAAACTTTTGCCACTCTGGTCAAAGCCCGGAGTCATTCAGGGTTATACATCATCTGTTAACAGATCCCAAGACAGGCAAAGTCATAAGACGAGCTCATGTCTCGCAACTAAAGCGTTATTTTCAACCAACCCACCAACCAATTTCAGGGAAACCGACCAACGATCACACCAAGTACATAGTACACCCCACTACCCCAAAAAATAAACCCAAAGAAAAAATTAAGCAAATCAATCGTAGAAGCAACCCAATGAGTCACGATAATCCCAATGCCGGTGATATTAGATTAAGTTAGGTTTGGTAAGTAATACAAGTCCATATAGTCCATACCGTTACACACACACACACACACACACACACACACACACACACACACACACACACACACACACACACACACACACACACACACACACACACACACACACACACACACACACACACACACACTCACACACACACTCACACACTCACACACACACACACACACACACACACACACACACACACACACACACACACACACACACACACACACACACACACACACACACACACACACACACTTTCAAACCGGTAGGCTAAGTTATCTTTAAGGAAATGAAAGTACCTTGGGGCAGCCATCACGCCAACAAAAAGGCGCTCTATAGGCAAAAGAAAAAATTTTAAAACAAAAATAAAAAAAATATATATTATGTTAAGCATTTGTTTTATTAAATAGAGCTCTATATTAAGTTATTACATTGAGATAAACATATGTGTAAATATTACAAGAGATTTAATATTATTTGAAATATTTTATGAAACCACCACTGGAACCACAATTCAGGGTGGCCTTATCAAAACCCCCACAATTTAATCTACCTGCACCCCTCCAAACCACTTTCTTCTTTTAGTACTGATAGTTAAGTTTCATTTCAGATCTCATATCCAGCATGCCACGCTCTGCCACTAGCAGCCTTGACCACTCTGCTCCCCCTCTTTTTTGGGGAGCGGGGGATAGCTGTGGGGCTACTCGAGGTCCCTACAATTTGAAGGGATACAATTTGTAGGGATTGTAGGGATACAATTTAAAGCACTTTGTAATCCAAATCTAATCACATTTTTACTGTAAAAATCGGTTTATAAATAAAAACGTTATGGCAATTTTTTATAATAAATTTCAAAATGGCGGCCATATAACATTTTCAAAGTCAAATTCCCTAGTGCATTTGACGAAGTCCTTTAAATTTTAGGTCTTGTAAAATTTTGTTTTAGTTGCTAGTTTTCCAGGAATTTGACTTTGAAATTTGTATATGGCCGCCATTTTGAAATTTATTATAAAAAAATACCATAACTTGTAGATTTGGATTACAAAGTGCTTTAAATTGTATATCTTGTAAAATTTTGTTTCAGTTGCTAGTTTTCATGGAATTTGACTTTAAAAATGTAAAGTGGCCGCCATTTTGAAAATTAACGTCGGAAAAAAATATTTTTTTGTGGATTTAGACATTTATCCTGTAAAGCTCCATATCAAATTTTTACTTGATACATTAATCCATTACGGAAATATAAATGTTTAAGTGAAAAAAATGGCGGATAGCGGCTAAACGAAGTTGAAATCGAAAAAATGTTACTGAACATTTTCGATTTATTTTTGTATGTAGAATATGGTTATGTATAGCCAGTTCCGGATTTTTGTGACACTCTGTATACTGCCACTCCTCCTCCCTCCTTTTTCTCCCTGTCGTGTCTTACTAAATTATACTGGTCTAGATTATAGGATTGAGATGACAAAAATGGTTTAAGAAAAGTTTCACTAACCCCTATAATATCATAGGAGTTTTCATTGATAAAATTCAAAAAATTATCCCTATGAGCAATAATACTTTATACATTAACATGAGCTATTTTCATTAAGTACTTATTTCTAGCAACAACTTCGTTAGAATCTTTTCTGTTACGAATATCAGACATTGTTTATAAGTACAACAACAAACTCTGCTGAATATTTCCCCTTCAAACATTGAAATAATTGATGACACAAAAACAGTTGTGTGAGAGAGAGAGAGAGAGAGAGAGAGAGAGAGAGAGAGAGAGAGAGAGAGAGAGAGAGAGAGAGAGAGAGAGAGAGAGAGGGAGAGAGAGAGAGAGAGAGAGAGAGAGAGAGAGAGAGAGAGAGAGAGAGAGAGAGAGAGAGAGATAGAGCGACAACTCACGTAAAAAAGGTCCCGTTAAAATTTGGTACAAACGTGTAAAGCAACATTTATGACTAAGTTCGAAAACCAGACAGATCGACCCATCCGAAGTGGTAGGCCTATTTTGGGGGGTTTTGTACCCCAAATTTTTTATATTTTTTATTTGTACATGTAATAATTTAAAAATTCAAATTTTAGTTTTCACCATTGTATTTACCTTTAAAAACACACAATTTGGTGTTTTGGTCATTCCTCTACGTCAATTGGTTACAGAGATATTGAAAGTGCTAAACACAGTACGTTGTATATGTAAAGTAAGAAACAAAAATTATATCTCGCTAATTTACGAACTTATACTAACGGAACTTGGTATACGGCTTCATCTGGTTGTGGTCTATTGCTAATTGCACAATAAAAATTTACCGATAATTTCCGTAGCAGCAAACTTGCGTAGCCAGCCCCTATGTTATTCTTATGGAGAGTAAGTAAAATGTAATGGCTCCTTTAATTATGAACATAAAATAATAAAACTTGGTATGTGGCTTCACCTTCTTGAGTTATACTGATATTTGCATACAAACCTATTTATTGTGTTCCTTGTTGCTGCAAACCTGCGTACTCATCCCCCATGATATTCTTATGGAGAATAATCAAAATTATATAATTCAAATTGTATATATCGCTTATTTGTGAGTATATTTTTATGAAACTTGGTATGCGGATTTATGTGATATAAAGACATATATTATGCATTGGAAATTCGCTGAGTACGCAGGTTTGGGGCTACGGGGGTATTATTTATCAACATGACCTTGACCCAGTGTAGGACTTAGAAATATTCCATGTAGGGATTATATTAAAAGTAAAGGTATAGGTTAGACCGTTACCCAGAAATGATATGCATTGTGTTTTGGTCAAATGGGAATCTCCCTCTAACATTGAACTTTTCTATTTTATCAAAATATCGTGCAAGGATTTTTGTGTAAAACGGATATCAGTCTCCTTCGTTTGAACTTGAGCTTCCTTCCAAAGTACAAGAGCAAAGGTAACCCTCCCCCCTTACCCTATCTTACCCCCTTCACGGATTGTCGGCTACAAAAGCGGGGGCAGTCCCCAGAGGTCTCACAGTCTCAGGCCGACAGCCTAGCTAGCTGTTTGCCCGAGCTGTCCGTAGTAGCATCTTTAGTATAGAGTTGGTACCGCTGTATACTAAAGATTTTACCTTAGCATGTTAGTTTGTTAAGCATGATAGATTAACGCTTGTAGTTTGCTGCTAGTAAATGTAGTTAGTGTTGGTGTTTGTAATTATTTTTGGTGTTGGTTTGAAGTGTTCTATTTACTAATGAAATATATACTTTTCTTACACGCTTTAAAACTGGGTAAAGTCTTTATTTATATCAAAGGTGTTTTTATCAAAGTAATTTAATATGTTTCTCAAATAAACCCTTTCCTAACCCTTACAATACCTTACAAAACCCTTTACAAAAAGGTTCGGCACGAAAACCGGCCTATGTCAATACGGCACGAAAACCGGCTGACATTACCTATGTTTAGTCCTCACGCACGAGAAACCTTTGTGAAAATTAAGTTGATCTTTGTAAACTGTCCTTGGTCAAAACTTTGGTTCGCAGTAGCTTGTCGCCCGTTTCGATCTAAGTCCAACTGGGTTACAGTATGCTGTTGATCTTTGTAAAACCGACCTTGGATGTTATTTGTAAACTATCTTTTGCTTAAATATCTTTTGTTTTTTGGGGAATATTTTTTTCGGGGAGAAATTAATGTTTCGTTATCAGGTTTATCGCCTGTAATTGTGAGCTTTCTTATTGATCCTCTTCCCTAATACAGAGCGGGGAACAGATCAGTTTTTGGTCAAAGTGAGAATCACTTACTGCTCTATTCCCCGTTTGGCAACATATTCAGATGACCTTGGGACTTGGACGATTTTCGTTAGGTAAAATATTGGAAGATGTATTTATTTCTTACAACAATATCCCTTCCCTAACTCTTGTGTTCCTACCACTTACCCCACCACTTAAAGTTTCAACAATATACACCATAATCCCCCCTTCACCCCTCCCCTCCCACCACCACGGATTGTTAGCTATAAAAGCGGGGGCCAGTCCGCAGATGGCTAACAGTCTCTGGCCAACAGCCTAGCTAGCTGTTTGCCTGAGCTGTCCGTAATAGCACCTTTATTATAGAGTTGGTACACCTGTATACTAAAGATTCTACCTTAGCTTAAGGCATCTTAGTTTGTCAAGAATGTTAGATTAACTCTTGTAGTTTGCTGCTAGTAAATGTAATTAGTGTAATTAATTGGTTTGAAGTGTTTTATTGACTAATGAAATATGTACTTTTCTTACACGCTCTAAAACTGGATAATGTCCTTGGTTTTTTTTAAACGAAATTTAATATGTTTCTCCAATAAACCCTTTCCTAATCCCTTATAAAAAGGATCGGCACGAATACCGGTTGACATTAGCTATCTTTAGTCCTCACGCACGAAAAATATAGTAAATATTAACTCGGTCTTTGTAAACTGATCTTGGTCAATACTTGGTTTGAAGATACCCGTCAACTCCATCTCCTTCCCTTGCAAGTACGGCACGAAAACTTGCTCTCCTTTGCTTTTAAGAGTGTGGCCAGTAAACCGCCTCTCGCTTTGCAGTGTTTACGGCATAAACACCGATCACTGCATCTTATTTTCATACCGAATGGGGTTTCGTATTTCCCCGGTTTTCACTAGACCTCGGTGAGAGAGGTCCTAAGTCCTGATCACCGGCTCCTTTATTTTAGAGTATTGCAATGTACATATGTTAATAAAGTTTATATTGGTTTGAAGTGTTTTATGTACTATTCTTACATGCTCTAAAACTGGAGAAAGTTTTTATTTATATCAGGGGTTTAAAATTTAATTTAATATGTTTCTCAAATAAACCCTTTCCTAACCCCTCACAAAAAGGTTCGGCACGAAAACCGGCCTATGTCAATACGGCACGAAAACAGTTTGACATTTCCTATCTTTAGTCCTCACGCACGAGAAACTTTTGTAAATATTAAGTTTGTCTTTGTAAACTGACCTTGGTCGAAACTTTGGTTCGCAGTAGCCTGATGCCCGTTTAGATGTACGTCCAACTGGGTTTCAGTATGCTGTTGATCTGTGTAAAACCGACCTTGGTTGGTCTTTTTAAACTATCTTGGTCAATACGGCCTGTAAACCGGTTGACCATTGTGCTTAAATATTTGTAGTTTTTTGGGGAATATTTATCGGGGGAGAAATTAATGTTCCGTTATCAGGTTTATCGCCTATAATTTTGAGCTTTCTTATTAATTCTCTTTCCCTAATACAGAACGGGGAATAGAGCAGTTTGTGGTCAAAGTGAGAATCACTTACTGCTCTATTCCCCGTTTTGGCAACATGTTCAGATGACCATGGAACTTACAACAATATCCCTTCCCTATCAGTCTTTTAATTAGGTCAAGGTCAGAAGACTGTTTTACTAAAAAAGGGAACAGATATATGTGATTGAATTTTAAGGACTTTAACTTCAATCTTGTTTTATTTTATTGATTTAGGAAAGGTTTTGATCAGTATAAAATGTTATGTTGATGATCCAGTTTCTTTGGACTAATGGTTCTGTTATGAACATTCTCGTTAGCTTTATTTTTTTATTATAGTTTGTCTTGTATGGATCCTGTTCACTGTTATACACTTGACCTGTAGGCTTCCACATGTTAATATAGTAATTAACCTCCATGTCAAGAAACCTTTGCACTAATGTTCTTAGGGCGATTAACTGATGAACATTCTCAATCTTTCTGCTTACTACTAGTGTTGCTGCAACAGTAGACGAACTCATTGTCAGTCTTCTACCACAACAAGCTCTACTAGCTCTGTGCTTTAACAGCCTTACAAAACATTATATACCCTGTGATAACCCCACGCTCCTACCACAACTAATAACTGGATTAAGAGAATGTTGTCGTTTATTACAGAAATATCCCTTCCCTAACACTTTTACTTCTTCCACTTACCCCCACCACTTTTCGAATTGTGTATAAATAGAGATGAATTAGCGGTGGTGTCATTTGTAGCAGGTTAACCTTTGAGGAGGACACACCTACAACATGTACCGCTGCGATATTTGTGAAGATTCATCAATAGATCAAATGCTAGCTCAACACCAAATTTCAAGACCCATTGTTATTCATTATGCGTCTGGACTATCAGTGAATGTGGAATTACACGCCAACCACTACCAGGTAATGTAGTAACTCATTTTAAAATTGAAAATGCAAAACTACAACTTGATGAATTTGTAAATAACGCAAAAGGATTGGTAAGCAAAACTATGCAAAATGAATTAAAAAGATTATACCATATCAAATTTGGACTGTTACTGGATGATTTGTTCCCTAATATTCAAAAAGAAACATCACCAAGAGTATTCTTAACAAAAAACCGGACCATCATGTTTTCATCTGACATTGAGTCATTCATAAATGGATGTTTTGATGAACTTCTGACAAAATTACAAGAACACGAAGGAAATTACAAGTTCTGGATGAACTTTATTAAGCATACCAGGTCTAGACGTAAGAGTATATAAACGTAAGTATGGAATTAGAGGAAGTAGCTACAACCCTTACCGAAAAAAGTATTATAATACCAAATCCTGTATCAACGTACAAAATCAAGAATATTTTATACATGCAATGTTGGTAAAATATGTAAAAAACATTGCGTTTAGACAGAGTAGAGAATATGAACGAGTTTAATATAAATATAATTTTCAGGGGATGAGTTACCCTATTGCAATTAAAGATGTATCAAAATTTGAAAAGCAAAATCCTTCATCTTCTGTCCCTTGCACATAACATCAAATGAGCGCAGGAAATATAAAGATTTGTTATTGATCACTAAAGGAGATCCATCACACTAAATATATATTAAAGATTTTGAAGCTCTTGTTTATAAACAAATATCAAAATATAAATGAGAGAAAACCACTTGCAAAAGATGTTTTTGTCATGTAAGCAAACCATTAAGAAGGGGAGGTTCAGAATGTTTAACAGAACATCAAAGATTATGTAGTGGAAACTATGAGGTAAGAATTAAATTGCCACCTCTTGGCAGAGCACACGTATAATTTGATAAAGTAATTCAACAATACCGTACTCCAGTTGTTGTGTATGCTGATTTCCAATCAACTTTACTTCCACTTGAACTTCAAGAAGAGGAAGTTGCAAAAAAAAGCAAATATCAGCTGCATACACCAAACAGTTATTGTTTAATCATCAAATCCACACTTTCTGGAGAACATCTCCGTAAATATGAATTATGGTCTACACCGAAGATTTATCGTGGTGAAGAAGCAGCTCGATACTTTGATGATGAATTTTATAACATAGCTGGAAAGGTGGAAGAAATGTATAGAAACGTGTTACCGATGTCACTTATGGAAGAAGATGAATTACTACAACATGATTTGGCAACAACATGTTATTTGTGCAGTAACACATTCACACCTGATAACTTAAAAGTCCGTGATCATGTCCATCTTACAGGAGCTTATAGAGGTGCAGCCTGTAACGCTTGAAAACTAAAATACAAACTTCCATCTTTTATTCCAGTTGTTCTGCACAATCTTAGTAGCTATGACTCTCACTTCATAATCCCGGAGTTAGGAAGAGATGATGGAGCAATAGATGTTTTGGCTACAACGATGGACAAATGTATAAGCTTTTTTAAAAAGGTTGGCAAAATAAAACTATGATTTGTTGATTTTTTAAGATTCATGCCTTTTAGCCTTATGAAAATAACTGAAGCCTTAAAAAGAGAAGATTTGATTGAAACAAGCAAAATTATACCTGATGGAAAAATGGATTTAGTTCTTCGAAAAGGAGTCTTCCCCTATGATTACAACGATGGACTGCATAGATTTGATGAAACATCACTTCCTACTTCAGACAAATTCAAAAGCAAACTTAATGATATGGAAATTGGACCTGAAGATTATCAACGTGCATGTCGAGTATGGAACGAGTTGTATATGAAGAACTTAGGAGATTACTCAGACTTTTATGTGAAACTTGATGTCACTCTTCTTTGCGATGTGATAGAAGAATTTTGAAACACTTGTTTTGCTGCATATATATGGTTTGGACCCTTTACACTCGTATACTTCTCCAGGATTAGCTTGGCAAGCTATGCTGAAAGAAACAAAATGCAAACTTCAACTTTTAACAGATATTGACATGGTGTCAATGGTGGAATCGGATGTTAGAGGCGGATTGACTCAAAGTGTTGCGAGACATGTTAAACCCAACAACAAACACCTTCCTGACTATGATGAAGGAAACCCATCTATTTACTTAGGATATTTCGATGCTAATAATTTGCATGGATGGGCTATGTTGAACCCACATCCATTTGATAATTTTTAATGAGCTGATCCAGACTCTATTGGCGATGTTTCACAAATTCCAAAACATGAAGACACTGGATACATTTTGGATTACGATTTAGATTATCCAGAACATTTACACGATCATCATTACGACCATCCACTCCTTGCAAATGCAGAAGTTTCTCCAACTGGAAAACACCCTAAATTAATGCTGACTTTAAATAACAAACAACGATACGTAGCTCACTTTTGGGTTGTTCATCAAGCTATCGAATTAGGATTGCGTGTTACAACAATTCATAGAGTTTTGGAATTTTCTCAATCATGCTGGTTGAAACCCTACATTGACTCAAATACTACCAGAAGAGCAGCCGCCACGTCAGCCTTCCAAAAAGATTATTTTAAATTAATGAACAATGCCATATTTGGTAAAACATTGAAAAACAAATGAAGACACAAAAATGTTAAACTTGGTACCGATCCGAAAAACTACAGAAACTTGTACAAAAGCCAAAGTTTGGAACATCTATTAATGAAAAACTTGTAGCATTATCTATGAAGAAGACAAATGTGACGATGGATCGTCCTTTGTATACTAGAACGTCAATATTGGATATCTCCAAAACACATATATACGATTTTCACTACAACAAAATGGTTGCATCTTATGGAAGAAACAACATCGCCATCAGCTACATGGATACATACGCATTTATACCGGGTGTTTATAAAAGAAGTATACAACTTTTATAGTCTAATACAACTGTGTTTTATTTACAAGGTAGATACAACTTAAATGTTCAGAAAGCACATATTTTTAAGTTTTTCTCCATATATTACAAGTGTTTAAAATGTAGAGCTTGTTTCACATGACAAATAATAATCCTAAAATCAAGTTGTAACTAAACTCTCTGAAGTGTGGGCTGATCAACACTCTCTACTGCAGCTATTATTCTGCCTCTTAGCTGTAAGAGGGGTACATAAACTTTGTCTTTAACATAATCACATCAATAAAATAACAAGAAGTAAAATCAGGGCTTTGCAGAAGCATTTGTAACATTGACTTCATTACAAAAAATCTCTCTAAAAGAGTAGGGGCCATTTTCTTCCTAAATACTAAACATTGCCGCTTAACACATAGTTGACGACAATCATATGTATGAAACAAAACTTGAGGTATTTTCTTATCCACATATATCAACTACACCGAAATAAATTATGTAGTTATTAGTTTATTGATGTATAAATTTGTTTACTTCCTTTATAAACAACCTGTATATTGGATAATTACTAATGACATGTATAAAGATCCTCGAAAATTTGATCAAAAAAACGAATTTGATTTTTCCGACTATCCAAAGAATCATCCCAACTACGACAATGATAGAAACAAAAAAGTACTAGGCAAATTTAAGGATGAAGTTAATGGAGTTCTACTGAGAGAGATTGTATCACTTATGTCCAAACTTTATTCTTTGAAACTATGTGAAGGTGAACAGGAGAATAAAGAGAAGAATAGCTTCACTAAGAAAGCTAAAGGTGTAAAGAATTTATATTTTGAAAGAAAGCAGCTATTACCGAAAGATTCAATAGAACTTTACAAGCAACCGTGTATAAATCATGTTCAAATAGAGGTTCCCACGTGTGGTATGATATACTTTCCGACTTGATACATGATTATAACAATACGTTTCATAGAACTATCCGTATGAAACCGATTGAGGTGAATAAAAAGAACTGTAAACAAGTCTTGAAAAATATTAAAAAGAACAACAAACCAACAGTAGAAAAGAAATTACCACGAAAATTCGACATGGGGGATAAAGTTCGTATTAGCAAATATAAAGGAGTATTTAGCAAGAAATACTTACCCAACTGGACTAATGAAGTTTTTACCGTATATAGAGTTCAACCGACATACCGAGAAACCTATATTCTTAAGGATAAGGATAATAAAGGAGAACTTCTACAAGGTGGTTTCTATAGGCATGAAATGTTTAAGTCTACTTCTGGAGATGTTTATCTCGTGGAAAAGATATTAAAACGGAAAAATGATAATGTAATGATGCGCTGGTTGGGTTTTGATAAAACCGCTGACTCGTGGATACCTAACACGATCTTCTGTAGGTTTTCACTAGTATCACATTAACCGTTGAAGAGTGCTGACATGGAGATTATTAAACTCAATGATTCTTTTAAAATTGCGAATATAGACGAATTAACTGTGGATAGTGTAAAACGTGAGGAAGGGAAACATGGAAATTTGTTCCCAAACAGCGTTAGGTGTATAGTGAGTGGACCTTCAAACTGTGGAAAAACAAATGTAGTTTTTAATTTAATAACTAATCCTAATGGATTAAAGTGCAATAATCTATATATTTTTTCCAAGTCTCATCTCCAACCAAAATATCAGTTATTAGATAAAATAATATCTGATGTACCCGAAATAGTATTTTTTTTAATTTGATGCAAGTAATATAATTTTGAAACCGAATGAAGCTAAACCTTACTCAGTCTTTATTTTTGACGATGTCTCTTGTGAAAACCATGACACCATTAGAAACAATTTCGCTACGGGGAGACATCACAATATAGACTGTACCTACATCGGTCAAACATATATAAAAATCCCAAAACAGTTGACTAGGGATAACGCAAATACTATCGTTAATTTTAAACAAGATGATATGAATTTAAAACATATACACAACGATCATGTTGGTCCTGACATATCAGGTCCTGCCATAGCGTTTGAAAGGTTAAAACAAATTAGTAGTAAGGCATGGGAAGATAAATATGGATTCCTGCATAAGGAACAAAGTGTTAAAAATGGCAGGTATAGATTGGGATGCGATTGAATCATTTTAATTCAATAACATTAATACATATTCTTAGATAAAATTGCAAAATTGACCTTCATTTGGTAATGTATATAAATGGTTTCATAAACGATGATGTAGTCATTTGTAAAATGAGTGTGGACAAGTTTGGACGTTATACCGAAACCGGTGTAAGATCAAGATTTTATGACAAAGAAGCTCACACCGGTTTGCCTCTTACACCGGAGGGCGATTATAACATTTAGTTAACATTAGTTATAATAAACGTTTAAAGTATATTAATGATTAAAGTATACTGTGATATTTGTTAAAAGATTATCACTTTCATTCTGACTGTTGATGAGTTGAGACAATATTTAACTAACCTACAAAGACAAAAACAGAATGGAACATATAATATTAAAGAAGAAAATTAAATTTCCGAAATACTCACAATTACAATCCAGATTAAACACGTTTAATGAAGCATTATAAGACTCGTCTCTATATAAGTTTAGAAAGGAATTTGCAGATGCTGGTTTCTTTTACATAGGGCGAGATGATAAGACCATTTGTTACTATTGCGGAGGAGGATTGCAGGATTAGAGAGCGACAGATAACCCAGATACTCTGTGGTCTCTTTTATTAATGGGCTTGTATAACTTACATGCATTTTAGATGGGGAAATGATGTTTTTTGTTGATTGCTAAAACATTAACAGAGATTAGAGGTTGGTGTAGGTTAGAAAGTTGTTATGATTTCCAAGACTTTGAAAGTGATACTGTATAAATTTGTGACATACATTTCTATTTCACTTTTTGGAATTTTAGTAAAATAAACATAAAAAGCATTTTTTAAATTTGTAATTGGTTTTAAATATTGTAACACAGCATATCAGGGTAACGCTGATTTTAATATGAGTAAGAATTTTGAATAAGAACTAAGACATATGCCTTGTGGTTTAGCAGATACAGGGTATTCCGTAAATTATAGAATTTTTCAAAAAATGGCCGCCATTTTGAAACGGATAAAGCTAAGTGAGTTCTGTTTTCACGAAAATCGTTGTCTGTTGTAGAGCTTTAAAATGGGTTATAACATGACTTATGTTTATATTTGGCAATTCCAGGATTCAGACTCGGTTTTTGGAACACTCTGTATTTGTAACAAATTAAACATCATTTTACGTTATTCCTTGGGGCCGATTTAGTCGGAAATAATTTGATTTCATCCTTCTCGGTAAATTGTTTTGCCTGCAGGATTAAGACTAAGGGCCATTGGCGCCACGACTATGTGTGAGGTAAACGATTCAGGTATGGGGAGGTTGATGTAGTTAATAAACAATCCTACCTATAAAAAAGTAGCATGTTAACAACAATATGGATAAAGGATTCTCTCTTCTTGATGAATTTGTTTTCGTTTTTATAAAATCAAACATATTGGTCGCAAAGCAACCTGTGGTTTTAAGTCCAGAGATCAGCTGGCATTCACCAAACCAGCCCCCCACGGAGAGAGTTTGCCTAGGGTTCAAAACGAACACGAGGCCGGATAGGTCTGCCTGACCGGGTGTGATGTTTAGGCAGTGGTGGTGTTAAAGGCTGGCAATGTTGTGGGCGCTCGTTTTTCTCTTTGGCTGGTGCAGGTAGATCTTTACTGGTGTTTTGGTCTTTTGCGTTGTGTACCAGGATGTATGCTGGTTTCACACGATCCAAGGATACTTTAACTTCTTTTCTATGGATCTGTTTGGTGATGGTTTTTTCGTCTCGGGTAACCAATTCATATGGCCCGTTGTATGGCAGCTGCAACGATTTTCGAGTGGAATCCTGGCGAAGAAAGATGTGGCTGCAGTTCACTAGATCCTTGAAAACAAATGATCCCGGTTTGTTATGACGAGAAGCGGGTTTGGGTCGAATGCGAGCCATGCGCTGACGCAATTGAGTCACAAGTTCTTTAGGAACACTGTATTGAGTGCTGTTGGGTGGAGCAGCTAAGAACTCTCCTGGAAGGCGGAGTGGCTCACCATACACCAATTCAGCTGCGGAAGCCATGAGGTCTTCCTTAAAGGCAGATCTGATGACAAGAAGGACGAGAGGCAATGCTTCAGACCAGTGGCGGATTTAGGGGGGCTATTGGGGTTGTAGCCCAGGGCGGCAAGTTTTTAGGGGCGGCAAATTTACGGAAAATTAATAACTTGTTTACAAAAGATATGTTGAAACGAGGAACATTTTGACGAAAACGGATGACAATGACGGTGTGCCGCCCTTTTAAAGGTAAAAGTACGAACCAGAGACTAATGTATAGCCTAACGCTTGCAGTCCCTTACACTGCAGTTCCTCAAAGCAGTCATAATGCATTTGTCATTCATCCGTACTAGCAACAAGATGGATTACGCTACAGAGAAAGGGCGGCAAGCCACGAACTACATCAGGCACTGCGCCATTATGACTACGTCCAACCATAGATTAAAAATACTCCTTGTGGTATTCTTTATCTATGGTCCAACTCACGGACTTCCAAGTTTACCCATACATTAATGTTACATAGCATTACATAATGTCGCATAGCATTACAATTACAGTATTTGTTATACAATATCAATAATGACCAAGGCACACGGATGAGAAATGTTGCAACAATTGAATTTAAGATGACAATAACAAAATTTAGACTACAATGATATTGCCGTTTCATTTTCAAACTCAAGGTGACAAAGAAAGTTATTTCAGCCATCTTATACTTACTATCAAAGGCTACCACACATAATCGTTCATTCTGGAGGATATTTTAAAAAAATAAAACATCTGACCAAAGACAAATAAAGATTAACATAATTTGTGAAGAAAGGATTTGACTGGTTGTTGCCATGGGAGCATAGCTGACAGAGGGTCAAAATGGTGGTCAGCATGTAGGCTGCAGTTTTTTACTCCAGGCGAGACCTCTATATATATTTTAGGTGGAACGGTGTCAAAATCTCCCATTTCATTAAATGAAAAACTGTGATATTTGAAGTCTTTATATTAAATTAATATCTTGTCGCATTTTAGGCGAATCATGATGGTAAACTTAACTTTATAATCTTAAGACATTTTTTATATGTATTTTTATTGTTTATCTCGAAGCAAAATTATGATTTGAGTTAAATGAAAACACCCTTTTAATATAGCTTTGGAAATAGTGTTGAAAACAAGCCGCCTTGTACATCGAATGACACCGTCCCACCAATTAACACCACAACAGGACAAAATACCAAATATGACGGCACGCATTATGAAGGTTATTTGTCAGAGAGTAGTGACTCCTGTAGGTATTATATTTTAATGCGTTGGACCTACAACATCGTGGAGGTGAAACTAGAAGAAGTGTATGAAAATGTGTAGAGTTTTATGAAGATTAGGCCTACATAAATTAATTTTATATTTTTATCGTCTAAAACATATAAACAATTCCTTGTATAAAAGTATAAACTAGTTCGCACGCAGCACGCTGACGTGAGGGAAGTGAATTTCCACAAAAAACTTGTAAAACTCAAAATATGTGTAAAAACATACATTTGTGCATTTTTTAATGAAATTTGAAAACACTGATTTTTTGGCTGTTCTGATACCCCTGGTTATTTACTTGCAAAGCTGGGAATACAATTTTTCGCATTATAAGGTTAGGAGAAGGTCCAGACAGGCTTGAAAGTAGGCGTGAGGTTGATGGGGATGATAAAAGTACTCTAACAAAGGAATAACAGGCTTTTCTAGTATAAAAGCCCCATAAGACAACGTACTGTGTGTTTAGTCGCTACACATTTTCTTTAATAACTCGGTAAATATGTATGCTAGAATGACGAGAGAGGGCTTAAAACTTTTGCTTCACTAATTCCCATATTTTTACATGCATTGATTTTACATATAGGGCTTTTATGACCCTTATTGGGCCCAAAAACTCGAAATTTGAAAGATTAATCCCCAAAAAAGGGGTTTAGAGTTTTCCGATTATTTCCCCCAACGAACTTGTCCAACTGATTACAGAAAGGAACGTCCCTACCAAATTTGAAGTAAATCGGACAAAAAATGCGACCGCTAGAGTGCAAACACACACATATATATATATATATAATTTTGAACGACCCCCCAAAACGTGTTCAGGGGGTCACGTTAGGAACTTCTATGGTGGTCCCGGGCTTAAGTTTCACCGTGCGGGTCATGCTAATAGTTCACTTTCCAAAGGAAATTCACTAATTACAAAATAACTGAAAAACTGTATTAAAAAGCGCTAATCCAGGATTAAAATAGTCAGAATTTTGAGGCTAATGGTCCGAATTACATATTTTAAGGCTGCAGTTTCATAATATCTTATTTATTGGTTATTTATTATAATTTTCAGTAGTCAATGCGTTGGTGTAAAAATTAATGTTTTTATAAAGTATAAGAAGGGATTTTTAGGTCTTTATTGAAGGATTTTCTTGTTATTAAAAGTAGCACTGTAGCACTGCTTCACTGCTTTTATTAAGGCAGTGGCTACGTACACGTCCGACGTGAGCCACTACTGTTCACGTTCGTTCCAAATTATGCACCGTACGTTACTTTTCCTGTGATTTTTAAAACAAATTGAGAGCCAGAAAACCTCCTAACCTAATCTAACGTAACCTAACCTATCCTATCCTAACCTAACGTAACGTAACGTAACCTAACCCAACCTAACCTAAGCGGTAGCGAAGTGAATTTGCCCTTACATTGGACGTGTACGCAGTCACTTCGTTTTATTAACACCAACATTTGTCTCTAGGGCTGATTGTCAGTGGAGTAGGCTATATTGAATATTAAACTCTGTTAGTGTAAATCAAGTCAATTATACATTATTTTACTGGATTTTTCAACTAGGAAATAACAGAAATTTCTTAAACTTATTCATTCAGTTAATTCGTAACTTCTTTAGATACTATCACAAAATAACCAAACAAGATATATAACATGTGGGTAAACCTGGGTGGCGAAAAGGACAAAGATTCTATAGTGGGGGGGAGGGCGGCAAATTTCCTAATAGTCCTTAGGCGGCAATTGCTTAAATCCGCCACTGCTTCAGACCAGTCAGGATTATTGTACGCCATAATTGCAGCTTTCAGCTGGCGATGATGTTTTGAAGTTCTTCGTCTGTTTTGTGATTTAGCTAATGATTCAAAATCTAACAGGGAAGAAATAGCTTCAACACGTGACAAAGCATTAGCAACTATATTATCAGATCCACTGATGTGTTTGATGTCAGTTAAAAACTCAGAAATGAATGAGAGTTGGCGCAGTTGAGCTGGAGCCAGCTTGTTACGGCGCTGATGTAAAGCAAAAATGAGAGGTTTATGATCGGTGAAAATGGTAAATGATGTAGTTTCCAAAAGATGACGGAAATGTTATACAGCTTCATAAATAACAAGAAGTTCACGGCAAAGCCGTAGCCAGGAACATTTTTTGGGGGGGGTTTGGGCTCCGCGGTTATAGGAAGTAACTTCCAAACTTTCATTTTAACGCAATTCTTAATATAATCTAATGTTAAAGTAAGATTTTTGAAGTTTTAAATATTTAAATAGTACTTATATGTTATATATATATATATATATATATATATATACATATATATACATATATATAGTTATTATTATTATTAAATAACCCAGAAAACACAGCAGTAATCTTATCAACTAAATTCTTCTTTCTTCTTTTTATTTCAAGCTTGCCAACTTAAAAAACATACTTTTGAACGTCCTTAAATGTCACTACTAACAAGCTATAACAACATAAAACGGATATTTTTCAACACAATAAATACCAGAGTTTCGTTGTCGGCATATTTTCACTCAGTCCTCAGTCTATAATGATAGAAGGTGGTTGGTACAAGAAAAAAAAAAAACTAAAGTATATGGAAATGGAAAAATCAAGTTTTAATGATTACAGATAAACTAAACACGTTCTTGTAAGAAAGATACTTCATTTACAAAACAAAGTTAAGCCTCCAGTTCTTTTTTTGAGAAAAACTATTAATTACATCTTCCGTCGGAATTTCACAAAGCTTTAGTAAGACTGTCACTATGAAAAACTGTAAACTGCACAGTGCACACACGATCAGCCGAATACGTCCTGATGAGTGAATTGACAGGTTATGTCAAATTCCCGCTCATTCGTTCACACTCCCCCGCGATCCCTACGACGGCGACGTGACGTCCGCACAGCTGACTAACTACGACTTTCGTTATGACTTGAACGAACAAAATTAATTAAACAAATAAGTAAATTTGTATTTCCTTTGTTTTTAAGTTTATTCCTTGTCATCATTAAATTTTCAAACAATTTGTTATGATAAAATTCTACACATTTTTTGTTGGTCTGTTTTTTTATTATTTATCTCAAAATTTCGGGGGGGGTTTCGACCCCCTGACCCCCCCCATTGGCTACGGCCTTGGTTCACGGTAGTACGCTGGCCAATTGCTTTGCTTGGGTGAAAGTTTCTTAGAGAAAAATCCAAGTGGCTGCCAGGCGTTCCCTATAAATTGCTGAAGGCACGCGTAAACACTAACTCCGGAGGCATCCGTGAAAAGTCCAAGAAAATCCTGTTTGGGATGAAATAAGAGGGTTGCTGACGACAGGCTGGCCTTACAAGTTCTCTTCTGACTCCGGAGTCCAGGGTACAGGAAGAGAACCTTTAGAATTCGCACACAAGTATATAGAGTGCAGTGGCGCTTGCAGTTCTGCGGCCCAGGGAAAAAATCGACGGTAGAAATTTATCATTCCTAGATATCGGCGAAGGCCTCGCATTGTCTGAGGCAACTGGTATTCCTGGAGAGCAGAAATCCGGTCCTGGGGTGGGCAGACTCCTGAAGCTGTAACTCTATATACAGTATATCCTAAAAAACGTGACTTCAGATTTGCTAAAAACACATTTAGATGAGTTCACAAATACTCCATAGCTAGAAAGTCGTTTAAATAAAGTTCTAAGGTGCTGTTCATGTCCTTCAGCTGATCGAGAAAATAAAAGCATGTCATCGATATAGCTAAAACAGAAATATAAACCTAGTGTAACTTCTTCGATAAAATGCTGGAAAGTTTGACTAGCATTTCGTAGTCCAAAAGTCATAAATGGGAACTCAAAAAGCCCAAATGGAGTTGTAATAGCATCAGTTTTACAAATATCGTCTGGGTTTACTGGAATCTGTTGATATGCTTTTACAAGATCTATGGTAGAAAATATATTACAACCTGAAAGAGCATGTGAAAAATCATGAAAATGACGAACACGATACCTGTCAGGAATTTTGCGGGCGTTAAGAGCCCGGTAGTCTCCACAGGGGTGCCATCCATTCTCTCCCTTAGGGGCCAGATGCAGTGGCAACACCCAAGGACTGTCAGACGGACGTGCAGTGCCAACCTTCACCATATCGACGAATTCTCACTTAGCAATGATGATTTTTTCAGGGGCTAGGCAACGTGGTTGGCAGAATATCGGTGGTCCTGGTGTCGTTCGTATGTGGTGAACTGTCTAGTGTTTCACTTCCCGAGGCAGTCCTGGAGGATGAGTGATTTCTGGATACTCAAGTAGAATTTTGGAGAACGGGGAAGTCGAGACGACTGCCTCTCCACTGCTTTGTGGTATGGTTGTAAGTTGTCCACAAGAGGAAAGTCATGTTACGGCATCGATGATGCGCATCAAACAGCAGTCCGGGAGCAGATGGTAATAACTGAGGAAGTCTGAACCGATGACAGGGACACTGATGTCAGCAATTGTGAACTACCAATTAAAACTCCGGCGAAGACCCAGGTTGAGCGTCAAAGTACATGGCCATATAGGTCTTGATGGTACTGCCATTAGCAGCACTGAGTTCGAAGTTAGTAGCAGTGCGTCAGTCTCGCAGAAGACGACGTGGATAACACGATAGGCCTGAGCCAATGTCAATTAGGAAACGCTGTTTTGATGTCTGGTCCGAACTGAAAATTCGGCGGCCTAGGTCCTGGCAGTCAGTCGCCGCTGTTACTGGCTGCCTTAGGCGTTTCCCTGATAGGAGCAAGGAGGTGCACATTTCGTGGCTTTGTCGTTGAATTTGGCGTGATACCAACATAGACAGCTAGGAGATTTAGACTTCTCAGGGCTTGAGTTGTTTGATGTTGTCCGTCGGTGACTATTGGATCGTCGGTGAAGTAAGGAGGCTTAAATTGCGTAGATTCTTTCAGCTAGTTTTGCAAAAGTAGTGGTAAGGTCTTCTCCAGTGTGTGGACAATCACGCTTGGTTGCTGCGTTCACCGCGACATGCGGCGAACTGGGCGACACTTCCATGATTTTGTTGGCTCTTTCCGCAAGTTGTTCAGTTGGCAGCTTGGTCTGAGTGGTAAGGATGGCTTAGACATGATTTAGGAGTCGACGTAACCAGAGTGTACGAAGGAGACTGTCATGTAGTGGGTTGATCCAACTAATGAGCGGAGATGTCTCAGAAATTGTGATGGCTTGCGATCCCCGATGTCCTCTTCCCCAATCAACTGACAAACACGTTGCTCTTCATTAGTGGACAGCCTTTCGATTAGATTTGAGTGAAGCGTGGTGTAGCGGTTTGAAGCAGGAGGGTTGATAATGATGTCCTCCACCTCCGCCGCATAACGGGTTTCAAGTTGTGACACGATGTAGGGAAAGCGGGTGTCATCACTAGTGATACCCGAGATGGCGAACTGGGAATCTGCTTGGGCAAACCACAAACTCGGACGATCGGACCAAAATGGTGGTAGTTTGATGGCGACACGATGGACTAAAGAGATGCTTTGATGCTGTAACTCAGTGCTCAAACGGATGTTTTCCTCCTGTAGTGCTGCTAGTTGTGTTTCAATTTCTTCCAAGGACATGATGAGTTAGATGAAAGAGAGTACCTGAACAGGAAAGGTAAATGAAGTTGCAAAGTTTTCTAGTTAGATAGATGTAGTTATCGTTTTCTAGGTTACCAATTATATGGGGAGGTTTTTGAGAAAAAAAACCCCGATCGGGGTCCGCAGCATAATGTGTTAAGCAACTTGAAAGGCCCCAAATTCAAAGCAGCTATAACCTAGCATACAATTTTGCTGATAACCAATATGTTATGTTTGTATAGGCCTAATGTTTTGTATTTTGTACGTTATTAAATTTCTTAGGGTAAAAAATAAATGTTAACCCTTTGAGTGGCATGCAACGACATATCGTTGCAAATCTTAATCCTAATTAATAATGTGGGAATATTAATTATATTAGAATACATATTTATAGTAGGCCTAATAGATCGTAGAACTCTGATATACTGTTATTGAATATATTAGGGCCTATACCATTATATCCCATCCGAATAGTTAGTGAACGTTTATCACACTGCATCCCATTAGAGCCCTACAGTTGTTAGGTAATTCTTTACAGCTTTATACTGAAATGATACTTAATTGAAAATACAGTTGTAGGCTCTACTCATTAAAAAGTGCCTTTAGCTCCTTTTTCAAAATTCTGAAGGGTGCCACTTATGTTTTCTTATTTGAAATTGTACACTTTACGTTTACCCTCAAAGAATCTAGGCCTAGGCTAATTGCCTCTTTTATAACCTATCAAAAGTTACTGGAGTACAAGATTACAAGTGATCAAAGCTAGAACCTATAGACCTCTTTCAAGTAGTTGCCTATGAAAAGCAAGTTGACATATAAATAGATTTAAGTTAAATACAATACATATGCCTTTTATCAAATTTACCTCTTAGAAAATACCTAAATAAAGATAGAATAAACTTATGGTAAGGCTAAAATTAGAATATTATGATAGGTATATATGTGTCTTGGCCAGATTGAGATTACTGACGACAGATTTTAAAATATATTGACAACACCATAAATCAGGTTGAAATAATTCTACTCTCATCTTCTTCCTTTTATTACAAATATCCATATAAAGGGTACATCGGTATGACTATGCGACTGTGATGAAGAGGACGTATGTAAGATGTAAGCATTTGTAATTTCCCCACCTAAAAATGTTGGCGTTCTCGCCAATAATGACACTTTCGTATTTTAACATCCTATTTCAAAGCACAGTCGTATTTACAGAAAGTTTACATCTGTAAAAATTATAAATTTACTAAGTAAGATCAATAAAATTATTATTAAGAAATTAAAAGTCACGTTTCATATTTAGAATAGGAAGGTGTAGATCAATTAGAATCAATCAAACTATACATAACTTCAACATAATATTGAAATATGACACTTTGAAACCAGTAATTCAACTGAATATTTGACAGTTCGAAAACTTCACCACATGAACCAAATCAGCTACTGAATATAGTTCAGTTAAAAAACTAATAATTATTAAAATGTAAGATTAATTCTCCGTTTATTAGAATCATTAATCCATCAAAACGTTACCCTAAAAGTTTCATGACAATCCATTAAACCGTCAAAATGTAGTTAGCGTTACACTACTTCGACTTTGCTTTTTCTTTGCAAGTGACGTATAGGGAATCACTTCGTTTCATCCAATTACCTTCTTCCAAAGATATGTTTTTCACATGCTCTAATTTTTTATCACCAACCTCAGAATTAATAATATCCCAAACTGCTTTTTGTACGTGTTCAGATTTTTCAATTTTTTCCTCAAAATAGTTCGTTTTGGCTGAGGTCAAATTTGTTTTTAACTCATTTTTCTTCACTTTTAAAAGATAATGTAGTGGAGGGAGATTGTTGCTGCTTGTATCTTTTTCCAATTGTAACAATTGTCTTTTTTAACTTAAGTTTTCTGTGAGCCAGGAATGCTTCCTCCTCCTTTCAATTACTACAGTTTTTGGAAAAGATTGGTTAAAATAAAAATAAAATATCGTATTTTCCATCAACTGGGGCCATGTAGACATTTTCCCAGAGCTCATTTTCAACCAGTTTAGTAGAATATTTTAAATTTTGAGTTTAAAATTTACGTACTTCACGTTTTATTGGTATTTGCTTTTCTGACTTTAACTGTAATCTTTTTAAATGTAACAACTGACCATCATGATCAGAGAGACAAGTTATAATGCCTTCAATAACTAAGTTAGAAACCTGAAGGTTTTTTACAATAAGATTATCAATAGCTGTTTTTTAATGTCCTGTTACCCGTGTGAGGAAATCAATAAGGTATCTCATATTGAGACTTGTTCAAGTATTTTTTTAAATGATATGATTTATATAACTTTTTAAAACATCAATGTTTATGTCTCCCACCAGAATTATATATTTATATTTCTTTGAATAAAAATCAACCAAAACACATAATCTGTCAAGGAATACTGCACAGCTAGAAAATGGTGATCTATATATCCCTATAACCAGTAGCTTAAAACTATTAAATACATATTTGCAAACACAGAACTAAAATTGTTTACCTTCCAGTATTTTATCTGATAACACTTTCGGCACCTCCTCCTGTTTCCAGTTCAAACTCTTTTTCCCGAGTATCAAAACTCCACCTTAAGAAGTGCTTTCTCTGCAGTAAAAACTGTTAATTTCATAATTTATCTTAAGTCTACTTATTTCGTTATTTTTAATATCGTGCTCTATTAAAACTACAATTTTGGGATTTAACTCATCAAGGGTAACCGATAATTGTTCTATTCTTGAAGCGAGGTGTTAGATATTTTGGTGAAAAATTGTTAGATATTTTGGTGAAAAATTGTTAATTTATCTTTTTGTTCTTTTGCTATATTTTTATTTGACTGGTTGTGACTACTGAGTTTAAAGACTGGACAGTAAGTGAAGATGCCTCCTCTTCTGCTTCAATTCCATCTTCTGAAATCCTTGCTTCCTCTTGGTCGGTGATTTTAGTAGTCTGAGATAGTGTAAGTGGTGAGAAAGCGTTCATGTCCGACATTTTTGGAACTGGCTCTGGAGTGGAGGCTGTCGGAGCACTGGCAGCTCTAGAAATGATGCTCCGTAGTTGTCTAGAAAATTATTGATAATTCTGTCAATTTTTTAGTAAACCATTTGATTTACTATCATTAAAGACTGATGCACCTGTTTTATTAATTTGTTAAATTCTAGGTGATAACTTTTATTTTGATCAGCCGGACAGGAGTTTTCAATAGTTAACATATTTTAAAACACAAGACCCTATATATCAAATTCATTTCTATTAGTTCTATCACCTATAAGTAGAACATTGTATTGCATCATCAGAAGAAATATTTTAAATTTTACAGTAATGCCATGTGAAATTGCACACATCATGAACTTTGGTTTCTCTTGTTTTCATACAGAAAGTTTTCCACTGCATCTAACTGATAACCTCGTTCCTCGTTACAAAGATCACAACAACAAATTAGCTACAAAATAAACTGATTTGCGAGAAAAAAATATTCTTTGTTTTCATACTATTTCAATGACTCTTAACTGCCACACCGTTAATATGACTTTAATTTGCACTTTTTCAAGTTATTAACAGCAATGCATTACTTGTTCAACAATTTTATTTAACTCATGCTATACTCTATTCACCATGCAGTATAGGTCTTATGGAAGATGGTCATCTTACTGCTTGAGATGAGTACATTGTTGGTGTTGTTATCTGGATTGCATCAACTGGCCTCGCAACCCGCGTGAAGGCGCTCAAGTAAATGCTTTCTAGTCAGCTAGTACAGTTTATTTGCACAATTGTTTTGCAACGTTTTTGTTGTTATTGTGTCACAAGCAATAAAAGCTGCTCATTGTATAATCAAGGAATAGAAACCGTATAAGGTCAGTATTCCTTATAGACCCTTATAGATTCATTAGTGTAATCTAGTCCTAGAAGTAAGAGATAAGAGCTACTCTGATTTATTTACAGTATAAACTCAGTCAAGCCTATACCTGTATCTGGTTTTGGCTGGAAACCTGTTAATTCAAAGATGGTGTCACAAACCACATCTCAATAACTTTAGAAGCAAGGATGTATTTGGTCTCTCAAATTCTGTCATCAAAACAACTGGGGGCATTTTAATTACTCCCCTGACATTTTAAATTAACTTAGTTCCTGCTCAGGGGGTTAATACCCCGACTGATTTAAATTGACCAATGTCACCCATATCTTTGAAAAAGGCGACTCTAACATGCCTGATTACCCTTATAGTGACTTAAATCTGGACTTTGAAAACGGTGATGTCTTAAAAAGATGATAGAATGTTAATAAGGTTCAGAGAGAGTTATTATAACATCATGTGCCTAATCCTATGATTAGCAGGGTTGACTTTATAACAAAATATCCCCTGATTGTAATAGACTGCTATAGACAGAACGAACCAGTAAAAAGGTTGTAGATATAAAAAAAGATTTGGGTGCTGAGAATGTACCAGCAAACACGTCTGCATATTGTTTAATAATCCATGAACAAATGTAAACTTGATTATAATTAACACTTTAGAAAATATTTGATATTAAGTAAAAATTAAATCAAATATTCAACAGGAATTAATAGACTACATACAAATCAGATAAGAGAACAATAAATGGCAATAAAACGAGGTAGATTTTAAGAAGCAGAAGAGAGGTGTTATAGACATTACAATGGTTAAAAATTTAACTTCTAAAAGTATTGTTAAAACAGAAAAGCAAGTTTTCCTAATGATTTTACCAAAGACCCCTTCAAGAATACCTATAAACTATTTAAATTGTGCTTGGGCTGTTACTATTGGATTTCGGGGTTGTGTCATCCAGGGTCCCGGAGGAGCACCATGACCTTCCTCATCTTTTGGGCTTTGGCGGAGAGCGCTGCTTGGGGGTTTTATCTCCACTTCTGCCTGCCTAATTGGATCTGGGCCACTCTCCAGCCTACCCTCCGCCCTCCGATGTTTTGACCGCCCTGCCATGCCATCGCCTGCCGCAAGTTGTTTTATTGCCTGTTTTCCTGTATTTTTATTGTACTGTGATTCTGCTGCCAGAGATTTTGAGACTATTGTTGAATTTTGAAGAGTTTATTGTTATTTAGTTGTAAGGTGCAGTTATTTATCTATTCATTTATTTATTCACCAGTTTTCATTTGAGGGGCCCCCTCCATAAAACGCAATGTTTAAAATTCCTTGGAAGTAAATTAATTGTAATGGTAATTGTATAGCTTGTTGCTTGTTATTTATTTATTTATTAATTCATGTATTCATTCATGACAGTGGAAACCTTAAATTTAAATTAATATCCACTATGAAGTACCTTGCCACTTGTAAAATCAACATTGATTATTTTTTTTTTTTTTTTTTTAAATGGAGAAATAAATATAATAAATGTAAACTGAAAGGAAAAGGTAGGAGGAAAACTGATAAATTTGGAAAAGATTATGGACATGTATTGTGCATGCATTTTTCTGTTTCGTAATACAGTTTGTGCCTCTCAGCAGTGTGTTGTTCTTGAACTCCTTCCTCCACGGTCTAGTTAGGTAGGGATGTGGGCCGCCCCTCGCCCCGTCCCATGGGAACACGTTTCCACTTTTGGTTCGCTTGGGTGCGGGTGCGGGGGCGTAGCTAAGATGGTAGCAGAGCGTGGTTACGATCCACGGACCTCTGGGCTATGGGCCCAGCACGCTTCCATTTATGAACTAAATTGAATGAAACTTGCCGGGAACATGTATGAGCATGAGTTCTAACAAAATATGACCGAGCTTGGCACAGCATATCTTGACGCTATTTATTGTACAGCTTGTGCATTATGTAAATAAAGATTTGTGACTATGACTATGACTATATTAACACCAATGACACCAAACAAATTAGAGTTTGGTCTTTTAGCATCTGAATACGATAGAAATTATTTTAGTAACACTAGTCTTACAGCCACCACTTATGGTAGTAGACGAGAAACAAATCATATTTTTATTGGAAATAAGGAGGTTAAAATAGCCAGTGATGATATTACAATTGGAGATCAAATCTATAAAGGGTCTTTGATACTTTTAACTTTAAAAAACCTTTAAACTTTAGTGAGTTTGATTTACAAACGTATAAAGAGAGTTTGGATGCTACAAATGAACATTACAAAGGCCATAACTCTGGTGCTGCAATATTGAGTAATAAATACTTAAGATATGTAAACATAAAAAACCTTTGCTTGTTCATTTGTATCTAAGATAGTGGAAATTTTATTAAAAAATTTGGTCCTATATATTATTTAATTTTTGAATTACCAATTGGGGCTTATCTAATATAATTTGTCCATTGATTATTGTGTTATGATAATGGTTTGATGCACCAGTTTCAAAGTTTTATTAATTTGCTGCACATAAAAGTTGTTTCATAAAGACTCTTGACCGTCATAATTTCCAGCTCTTTCTTTAACATTATCACCTCTTTCAATATTAAATATCAACCTAATTCATTGTTATGTAATTTGTAGCAGATGCTGATCCATAAAGACAAATATAAGCTGGTGTTCTATTAAACAAATTAATTCCAAAATTATTAACTGCACTATGCCATACAAATTCTAAACTGCTATTCACATAATGAATATATATATAATAACATAACAATAACATTAACTAAATAAGGGGCTAAATGTGTTTACACTAACATATTTTAGTTTATAAATGTAAATACAAAATATTAACAAGTTTTAAGTTTATAATTGTTATTGTATGGGTTCTAACATACTTTAAGTTTTTAACTTATTAATGGAGCTTTTTAGGAAATAGCCACCCTTAATAATAGAAAAGGCTTGGATTTTGATGGTTCAGTTCAAGCAATTCCAGAAAGCATATGAGTTCAAACAATGTACCTAAATTTTTTCCAAGCTTTATCTCTGAATATCAAGTTTTATAATTCTATAGGTGCGTCCACACTGATTCACGAGCGTCTTTTTGCAGCTCGCAATACGCTCATCGGAATTGTTCTACTTATGAGCCTCCCGCGATCTGTAGGCAAGTGAGAGCCAGTGACGAGCACAAGCCAGTGACAAGTCGGTTGAGAGGCTGATGTGCAATGACAGATCATAGTGTCGCTTTGCTATTTTAATTATATATGTTTAATTCACTTGCCATTTCCTCCCAATAATCTTCCCTTAAGTTCTTTTTAAAGTGATGAGGGTGTTTAGGGTTCCATAATAATGCGTTTTTAACTTATTAATGGAGCTTTTTAGGAAAAAGCCACCCATAAGAATAGAAAAGGCTTGGATTTTGATGGTTCAGTTTAATAAGTAATTCCAGAAAGTGGTATCGTCAGACCACTCGATTATGATGAATTACAAACTTAATTATAAACATATTAACTGCTCTCCTAGCAACAAAACTAACAGCTTACAATAAGTAAGCAACAAAACAATACAACACTTCCAAGGTCTGCAAACATGGAGGAAGGCTCGCAAGCGCAGGGTTAGTGGCTTAAAAGACCTCCAGACTGGCTCTGCGAATCTCTTTGTGTTTTTTGACCCTTAGACTGACTTTTGGCAGAACAGTGCGAGCCTCGAACAAGTGACCCGCGAGCAGCTTGAGATTGGTTCACAAACATTCCTGATGTCCTCCACACTAGGCTCGTGAACTGCTCACAAGGTGCTCACGAACTGCTCGCGAGCCTAGTGTAGATGCACCTTATTTGTCTCCATCACCAAGGGACTATTGTCTTTTAAACTCTCCCAAGCTGCGTGAATGTTTTGTAGGCAGATTTATTAGCCACAGATTTTATTGCCTGTAATTAAATGGGTACATTTGGATATATAAAAGTCCAGTGCATATTTAAGTCTGTCTATTCTTGCACATTTAAAAATACATAAAGCAACATTTGTAATGATAAAACTCTTAATAACAAAATGACCAAATAAGACATTTGAATCAATATACATATACATGCATTTTTTAATACCATGGCGACTACTTATAATACTAATATTACATGTTGCAAGTTTTTTTATCACATTATGGTGCAATTATACTAGGAAATGCTGTTTTGCAGCTTGATATGCAAGTAATGCTACTATATATCTATATAAAAATATCTAACAAAATAACCATGTTAGTTGCCGTGGAGGAAACTGAAACCCCAAATTTGCATAGGCAAGTGGCAATGCCACTCTCTGAAATTTAAAACTGCTGAAATTCATACGTTTCTTCTATTTAATACACTATGTATAACATGTTGTGAAAGCTCGAGTGCAACTACAATCCGAGTTGCTTTGGATATTGCTAACTTTTTCTGCCTAAAATGATTTTCATACTTAACTCTAGGCACAAAGTTGCCTGTTTTAAATGCGTCCTTACAATATAAACATTTTGTTACAAAAGTGACAAATTTAAAAGTTAGATTACAAAAATATTTTAAAGACTTTGTAAAGCCTAACGAGTGAATCGCTTACAATATTCAACTCAGTCTTCCATAACTTTATTGTGCACTGCTGGTAACATTAAGAACCATTTTCACAAAACTGAAAAGTTTCACTATCAATATTTCATAGAATTCAAAATTACTGCAATATAGTCCCTAAATAGGGTAAAGGCACAGTTCCCCAAGTAAAGCGTCCCGTCCTAACCTTTTGTCGACAAACAGTGCCTTTTTTGGGAGCGGCCACCCGGCACAGCCAGCATCCCTGCTATTCCAAGGAATTCTATGACCTACTAGAATTTGTAATGAATTTATCAATTAAGCCTATAGCACAAAATGTTGGCTCATTCTTGTTGTCAAAACTAGACAGATGAAATAAACTTTATTCACAGTTCTACAAAATCCCCCTAAGCTCCATTTCCAATAGGACTAATTTGCATAAAAACATGAGTCTTCACAAGACGATACATGTTTCTGTGATTTGTATAATGGAAATATCTCGGGGGCAGACAGCAGCGCAAGCAGAGACTCAAAACTGCCAGGAGAAATTTCGCCAAGGCAGTGGCGTAGGTACGGGGGGAGATTAGGGGGATATATCCCCCCCTTGTAACTTGGAAAAATTAAAATGTATATTCTCCTGAAATCAAGCTTATACCTTTTGATTAAAAAGACATGCTGTTACTGAAAAACAAAACAAATATGTGTGCAATATATCCAAAATATCTTATTTATATATTACGGATATTGTTTGTGTACAATCAATAGTAGCAGATTAACTGCACCGGCACAAGGCACGGTATTTGCGCGCCACAAGTGGGACGTGAGTCACCAAACAGTCTACCCTCACCCCCTAGCAGCCAGTTCGTCAACTAGCGCACCTGACCTTGACGTCTAGACGGTCTTAGTGATGTGCTTAACTTACAGTTGCCATATAAGATTTGTAATTTAATTAACTGCAGGGAGTGATAAATATTCATACTGATTTTCAGCGTTCTATAACTGCAAATAGGTATATGTAAAAGTCAAGTATATTTCCCGACGAAATAAAGCCAAAGTGTATAACAAATAATAGAGGTTAGAGTGAACAGGGAAATAAGGGTTTAGCTTATTTGGCAATCGTTGCATGATGATGAAGTTACAAACGTAACTACATTTTCATTCACAGATATAGAATTTCAACACAAAATTTGTGTTATTCAACACATTTTTGGGAACAATTTCAAAAAGGGGAGATTTTTAATTTTTCAAGGAAATTCCCGGAGCAATATTTTTATCTTAAAACTCCGGTAATCTCCGGGGAAATCCGGTGACTTGCGAACTCTAGCTTAACGATTACTTTCCAGTACTGATTACAACTGATACAAGTACTTTTTAGTCCTGTTACAAATACTGATTACTTTGTATCAATGGTCTATGTCTTGGATGTGTAGGCCTATCAATAATTATGAATGCAAGGGACACGTCAATGATATGTCTTCAATTTTGTATACCGGTATCCGCGCTAGTCACGAACACAGTTTTCTGTTTGGAATTCCCTAATGAAATATCCCCCTCCTTGACAAAGTTCTATCCACGCCACTGAGCCAAGGGCATTTTACCATCACACGAGTCTCAGGTTAATGGAAATGGCTTACAACATAACCCCAGTGCAATATTGTCAAAAAATAGCCCAATACCACCTGGCCTTGTATACCATTACTGTATACTACAAACATTTTACGATCCTTGATTTTATATATTACGATACTATTCACTATTGATGGATTGATTGATTGAAAGATCAAATTTCAATATATAAGTAGAATTTATAGAATAAAAAAAACATAATAATAATTTTGAGTTTACAATTTGTTGAGAGAGAATTTTCTCATTCTTAATACTTTTGTTATAATTTTCTATGTTACTAATTAGTTTTACCAATTTAATTGGATTGTGACTTTTGAAGAGTGTGAATACCAAGTTTTGAATGTTTTTAAAATGTTACATAGGATTTTTCAGAAACCAACCGTTTTTGAAAGATCCAAAAATATTCTACTATGGCCTTAAAATAAATTTATTATGAAAACATATTCACAGTTATAAGAATATATAAAACATTTTGCTGTGATATAAATGTTAGCTGTACATTTTTAAAGTGATATAAATTAATTTATTTTTTTACATTTTAGTAACCAGATAATTAAAGGATTCTGGTTGCTAATAATTTTGGATAGGCCTTGAAATTACATTAAAGTGCACATTTTCATCGAAGAACACTCTGAAAACTAGTTAATAAGGACAGAAGTGTGGCATTTAAGGGGAGTCGCTACTGAAATCGTTAAGATTGTTATTATAACTTATTTGTACTTTGTAACAGGCTTTTATACTCAAGAAAAACCTAAAACCAAAATAAAAAAGGTCATAATAAACAAAACAAAATATGATAGGCCCTAAAAGTGGTTTTTCCCCGTTTTTTTTGAACATTTTTAAAATTGATATTCAAAGAAAACCATAAACAATTTCAATGAAATAGTTTTGTTCAGCATGAAATTCACTTTAATATCATGTATTTATATTGTATTACAGCAACATTTACTATTTTTTTAATAACAGCTAATTTTAAGAAGTACTTTTGATTTTTTTATATATATACAGTAGAACCTCGATAACACGACTTTCAAGGGGATCTCTAAAATAGTCTTCTTATCGAGGTGCACTTGTAATTGAGGGTCGTGCTATCAAGGTGGTTTTCACAACAAGACGTGCTATCGAGGTCACAGACTTTTTGCTATACCAAGCACATTTGTTATGAAACATTTCTAATAAGTTGTGTTTTAAGTAGAAAATTACTGTATAAATCCGTCATAAATAAAAGAACAAACGTACAAGTAAAACAAACTTCTTTATTATTGTGACAGTAAGAAAAAAATCAACAGACTCAGTTCACTAAAGTACTGTATAGAGTTAATAAGCTCGAAATACAGTAAAACTTAACCTATTGTGAAATACGCAATAAAATACTGTAATGTTAGAAAATGAAAATCTACATATTGTTTCAACTAAAAATACAACACAAAATCAAGTTTTTCTCATAAACTAAAGCAGTAAAATGTTACTAAAAAGTCAATAACAAAGTTAAAAACTATAATGAAAAGTCATCAATTCAAGTCAGGTCTTCTATAACTCAACTAGTCAATAAATGTACAGTAGGTACAGTAACAATTTAATCAAAGTTACATTATAGAAAACATTTTAGTTTTTCCCGTGAAAGACATCTTCTGGCCCGTGATAGGCAAGGAAAGGCCGGAATGGCAAGGGGGTGGGGAAGGGGTTTTCTTGTTGAGACCTGAGCCCAAGACGTTGTTGTTTACTTCAAAACATCCGTTATAACCGTGGGAACTATGCGTGAGAAAGGTTTAGTCGTGCTATAAAGGTTCCATAACGCAAAACGGCGCGCTATTGAGGTTAGAGTCATGTAATAAAGGTTCACTTCAAAGAAGTGTGTTATTGAGGTGGGTGTCGTGCTATAAAGGTTCAGTTATTTGAAAAGACGCGCTATAGAGGTTTATTTATTAGTAATATGAAATTACAAAAAGACGTGCTATCGAGGTATTTATTTGAAAATGAGTCATGTTATAGAGGTATTTATAACATTGAGCGTTATGGGAGATTCACGGGGATTAGAAAATCAGACTCATTATCGAGGTTTTTGTCTTACCGAGGGTCGTCATAGTGAGGTTCTACTGTATGTACATTTATATATCAAAATCTATTTTACCAAATGGATTCAAAATACGTGTTTTTTAAGTTTTTATATGCAAAAGCCATGTACAAAATTTTAGAACTGTAGCTCAAGTAGTTTTTTTGCAATATCAAATTTTGTAGGCTAAAATATGAAAAGACAACTTTCGGGAAACACAAGTTATTTGGCAGACAGCTGTCACTTTGAAAAAAAAAAAAAAAACAACACAGCTGATTTTCTTTTTCTTTCAACAGCTGTTATTAGGTTATGTATTTGTGTTATTGTATTTATATGATACTTCTTGAATTTTGGCAAAGTCATTTTGCAAATAAATATATATAAAAATACCATATTGCTGTATTATACCTAGTTTTAGATGCTAAGAGGGGAATCCTCGGAATATATATATTTTTGTATCCTATGTACATGTATGTAAAAATTACTCCGGGTGGTTTTTAAGATATAAAAAGATATGTATAATAATTTACAACAAAATTTGGAATTTTTTATGATTTTTCACTAATTTTGAGTAGCGACTCCCCTTAATACTGTTTCATAAGTATAGTTTTAGTAAAAAACAACATTAAGTATTATTCTAGCTGGATGAAGATTACTTATGGCGTTCCACAAGGTTTGATCTTAGGACCCTTATTTTTTTTGTTTTTATTAATGATCTAAGAAAGCAAGTTCCTTAAAATATGTTTTTGTAAGCTGACCAAACAACAGCATTGATTCCTTGATATCACTGGAATCGAGGGCATTAAGGAATCGGGAATCAGAACTGGCCCACTCTTAATTTTAAGGGATTAAAGACAGAAAAGGAATTTCTCTTTGAGAAAACTTCATTAGCACCTTTATAGTAACTAAGATTTTGTCATACATTCGTTACTTTAAATTAGTAAATTTAGGATCACAAACTTATTCAGGATAAACATCCTACAATCTTACATTAACGAGTTTTCCATTCACGTAAACTTTGGCAATGTTGCGATCATCTCCTGTAAAAATAAATTTCTGGAAAAGTTCACCAAGTGTAAGTTTGGAATGTACTTGCATTGGATAAAATTCAGTGTCAATCAACAAAGCATCGAAATACTTGCCGACTTCAAAGTTTCCAAGTTTACTCTCCATATCAAGAGCTGCAACAGAGTTCAGAAAAATTAAGAGGGAAAACATAAATATACCATAAAAAATAAAAATTTGAACAAAAACTATACAAAGGAAGCTTGGAAACAGCATATCTCAATACATAGATGATTTGATACAACCGATATTGAAAAATACTAACCGATATTTATATTGTTATATAAGTAACATTAACAATGTTAACAGTTGCTACAATTTAGAATACTTAAGTATAAATTATTAACATCGCAAACGAATGGATTACATGCAATGGCAATGGTTGCATTCCATTAGTTTTTTGCTCAGTACCAACAAATTAGAGTAACTTTTGTTAAAATGTCCTTCTTTCTGAGAATCTTTAGATTACCAAGTAGAAATATAGTAAATTATATATATATATTTCTATGTATGAAAAATTAAATATGAACAAAATTGAGTTGAACATAGATCATATATTCCCACACTACACAGGCCTACAGTAACCTCCCTCTTCACCAGTCACCTTTTAACCCTCCAAGTGCTGAACGCCGGGATCGCGATCCATTTCCGTTACCTTTATAGTGCTAACATCATGACTGCGATTTTTTTTGTCACAGTGTGATACAACAATACTCAAATCATTTTGGACTCAGGGCTATATGATTCTACAAGGAATTTTTAATTAAATAATGTATTGGAAGTAGTCTTTTGACGTTTTTTGCTATTTTTATAACCGATTACAAAATGTTGCTTCTTTTCATCCTTGAAGGCATTTTGAGTGTTGCGATAGGGGGTTTATGCCATTTTTTAATGTAACCCTGAAAAGGATACATTTTTGGAACCTGCAAAACCTTTAGCACATTTTGGCTATCCTAAAATTGTAAATTACTTCTTTTCTTTTCTAACCACTATGGAACCTAAAGCAACATTTTTGTTCATTTTAGTTTTCTTAGTTTGCCACTGCTGTGTAAGAAGGTATTCATTAACCAGTAATAGTTTTTTTTAGATTCTCCTTTTCTTGCTGATCAAAATGAATACAGGATGCGCTCTTTTAACTGGCATGTTTGGGACCACGGCCATGCTGGATACTGATTTTTCCGGATAATAGAACATAATAAAGTTTTTAAGGAGAATAC
The DNA here is from genome assembly GCA_963675035.1 of Allygus modestus. NCBI lineage: Eukaryota > Metazoa > Arthropoda > Insecta > Hemiptera > Cicadellidae > Allygus > Allygus modestus. The sequence continues at coordinate 58,665,619 of OY776113.1, forward strand.
TGAAGATAATTAACTCTATACAATACCAAAATGAAAAAAAAAACACTTGTTTTACATGATAGGTCGTGAATAAAAACACACAGTACAAAATACTGTAAAGTTCTGGTGGTTTATGTCGGTAGAGGTCTGTGAGCGCCCAAACATAACCAGAAAAAGCCGACTGTGAGTGGCTCGGCTGATGCATTGAGTAGAGCGTGATGGTTCTTAGAATACCGGATAATAGAGTGTCTACTGTATAAGGTTTATATAGGTGGATTCATTGTTTATATATTTTATAGATTTGAAAAACTCGAGCAACACAGTGAAAAATAACTCAGCACTAAAGAGAAATATAATGACTGCTTGGAGGGTTAAAAGGTCTCCACCTTAAATTAGTCTAGGAAAGGCTGAGAATTAGCCTAGCCACGTGATACGACAGCCCACCTGAGCCCCATGACACATTTACTCATTGACTTAACATGACGTGAATCTAAATAATAATAATAAATATAGTTTATTTTGAATGATATTTGTCTGGAATGATACTTTTTTTATCCAGAAGACGCAACATAACCAAGATTATTCTTTTTAGTTGATTATTAATATTTACTGGAGTGTATACACTTTCCGTTTTAGATATATAATTATTTCTATTAGTTAACAAAACGTGTGAACGTTGGGAAAAGTAAACCAGTGTCATTCGATTTTTTTGTTAACGTCATAAGTGCAAACCGTTATTACCTAAAATACAGTACTGTGGTTAATTTTTAACTCATGCAGATCTAAGGGAGTAATTTAATGACATTTTAACGCATAAGTTTAACCGGCCAGAGTCCTGGTCCCGAGGTGGCCAGTTAGGTGAGAAGCTACTGTACTACCATTTCAAAGTAAACACAAGAGGGGAATGGGTGTGTCATATACTGGAGAACTGGTCTAATAACCCTTGGTAAAAGAAGAAACAAATCCGTAAAGGAGAAAAAACACACTAGTAGATCCCATCACAAATGGTAGCCTTTCAAACTTTCATGGTAACATTTTCAACCACAACTGAAACATATATTTTCTCAAATGAAGTTATTACTAATACTACTGATAATGAGTAGTTAATAATAAGCACATAATATCGTTGAAAACTACAACTGGACCATGTAATATTTGATATTTCCCCAAACGAGTTTACCATTTTGCCATTCAATCCTGCACTGCACCAGTCTAGCGATTTAGACGAGCGTGGAGGGGGAATCAAGTTGACATATGTTACTGAACGTTGCTGTAAGCAAAGGACTTCCAGTCGTTCAGTTGCCCAGAGATTCACCCAGCATAAACTTGTACAATGCCAGTTCCAATTCTGTTGTTCCATCTTAGTATAATAGTATTTTTATTTTTAAAGATGCTGTTGTGTTAAATGTCGTCATTGTATAAACGAAGACAGGAAATATTAACATTAGAAGCTTTAAAAAACATGATTCTAAAGAAACATAATAAATGTGATAAGCTGACTAACCTCTTCATGAATGCAGAGTTAGCCGCGCAACGCAACAGTTCACAAGCATAACCTACTAAAATCATGTTTAGTTGACACATTTTGAAGACCTATGCAAACCATTTGGTTTTAACACATTATTATGTCACTTTTAAGTGTTTTTATTAACGAACGGCCTTCCAATAATCTGGCACCACCCTGGTCTGAAATTCACTGAATTAGTGAGAGCGAGAGTCAGAGTCTACGGTAGACCATGAGATATAGAAAAAAAATTTGAAAACTCTTTGACGCCTCTTACCGATTGCACCCCCCATGGTGGCGAGATAGAACGCCTCATGGTGAGACAAATGTGTGTAACCGGGTTTGGTGAATGACAGGACCAGAGATGTGTTTATGCAGCTCCTTATGGCATCCAGCATCATGTGATTGCAGCCCCCTGCAACGTCTGGAACCAGTTATATTACAAGATATCTGTTGTCCTTTAGGGTTGTAAAAAGTGCATATATATTTGAGAAATGCTGGATAATTTACCATAGTATGCTCGTAAAATTACGTGGTGTTTTCTATCAAAATGTATAAGTTTGAGACATTACCACAACTTTATTTAAGAATATTTTATTAAAATGGAGTGTATTATGTGTTTAAGAAGTAAAACTACATTACTAAAATTTCTATTTTTTTCAATTCAAAAATTGAAAATAAAAAATTTAATGCACGGTACATAATTTAAGTTTTTAGTATTTTTGCGATATTCTAATGATGAAATAAACCTAAATTTCAATAAATCAGTTGCTCCATTACTTGAGTTTGTTAGTACCTTACCTGTTCCCAATGAAACATTGACTCCAGCATCAAGCAGCCGTCGTATCTCACACAGGCCACTGTGTAGGCAGATGTTAGAGTTAGGACAGTGGGCGACACTGCATTCTCTATCCCTCAACATTGCCACTTCACTGTCCTCGAGGAACACACAGTGAGCCAGGATGGTCTATTACACACATCACAATCACTTAAAAGAGCTTGTGAAAAGAAGCCTTATCATACACAAACACCTTTAAATACTATCCAAGGTGATCAACCATAGCTATAATACTAATACAACAATAACAACAATAACCGATTTTGTCTTTACTTTTGGACACAATGACCAAGCATCTCTTTTGCTCACAATGAACAGCATATTTTATAATAACTATTTTGTTTTGGGCAGAATGTACAGAATATATTACTCTTTTTGGACACAATGAACAGTAATTTTACTTTTGGACAGAATGATCCTTGGACACAATGATACAAATTCCAAACACACACACATACACACAAATATACAGTGTGTAAAAAAGTGCTGGAACGGTTTAATATCTTTTAACCAACACAGATACAGCAATACAACTTTGTATCTAAACATTTATCATAAAAACCTACCTTTTTAAGCAATTATCAATTTCCCACTCCTACAGGGGGACGGCCCACAAGGAGTAAGAAGAAAATCTTTAATGTAAGCATAGGTTGAGATGTACATCAAATTAAAGGCCTTAATTAGTAGAATACAACGCCGCAAACCGGACCTCAAAAGGTTCATCCCAAACAAAATGGCAGCAATTAAAAAATTAATAAAGATAAAAAAGATTAAAAATTAAACGATATGATTTTAACCATTTTATTACAGCTTTTACAATAGGATATTTTCAAAATTTACACTTCTTTTTACATGTGTATGCTGTGTAGTAAAAGTTGAAAGATTAAGTGAAGATTTTTATTGAGGTTTTAACTTACATTTTATAATTATTAATATCCTTCTCAGAATGTCTCTCACTGAGACTGAAAGAATAACGTTGCTGATGATGAGGGGGAATGGCGATCAATTAAGATTATTTCAAAAAGTTGTTTACTTACTACAATCTTTTATTGAAGACCCCAGAAAATAGACAAGAGCTGTGGCAACTGAACACGATGTAAGTCATGTTTCAATTCATAATGTTTTAAATAAAAACTCCCATCAACCGTATAAGGTAAAATTATTCCAGGAACTTTCAGAGGACGATTTTGACAGAAGAGTTGAATTCTGTGAAACAGTTATGAGTAGGTGTGTGGAATCACAACATTTCTTGGACAACATAGTGTTTTCAGATGAAGCAACATTTACGCTTCACGGTCATGTAAATGTTGTGAGGAGATTTCAAAATTCTTATCCATTAGTGGAAATCCTTTTAGTCCACGTGTCGGGAGTCTAAATTATCAGATTGGCTTGTAACGAACGGAAACCCGAAACCGACACTAAAACTTACTTAAGCGGAACCACTGTCCAACCTCAGATAAAGGCCGGATGTTCCCGATGTTTCCCAAGACCATGCATGAGATGGCCATGGACAGTTCCATACATGGTCATGTGCCAAAAGTAACGATCTGATTGGTCGGGACATTGGGAGGTGGCCGGGTATATAAGCGGTAACCGCAGGTTAGACAGACAGAGCAAGATACAGTAGCTTGTGCGTGCAGTCTGCCGGGGATCATCCTAGAGCCGCTCCCGTTACCATGCCAGGCGCCGTGACGCTACTCCTGTACTGTAAGTCAGCTTGCGCTAGTTCAGTCTAGGACTGTTACTCCTTGTCTCTCCATTCCCACACATTAATATCTGTATTAAACATGTCTAAATTGTGTACCGTTTTGTAGAACTACTAAGAGGGTTTTAAAAAGATAAGTTTTGCACCCGAAGGGCCACTGGTCCGACAGCTGGGTTAGTGTAACTATCCTGACTTGTATTGTTAATTTATGATCAATAAAAGTCCACCAATTGGTAACGCCCATACCACTCGAGTTATCATTTAAACCCAGCCACCCTTTAAGAGCGCCGCATGGGTTGGGCTTATCCCTCCCCCTGGCCGCATACAACATAAGTTGTCACAATTGTCGGTACTGGAGTGACGAAAATCCTCATTGGATGAGTGAAAGCCATACTCAGAAACCCAAAAAAATCAACGTATGGTATGGAATAGTTGGCACTAAGATTGTAGGGCCTTTCGTAATAGGTGGAAATTTGAATGGGGATTCTTACGAGTTATTGTTAAGATACAATCATACCGACATTACGTGATTTGTTAGGTCGATGTTTTAACACAGTATGGTTCCAGCAGGATGGGGCACCCCCTCATTTCGCTGTGCAGGTACGAGGACTTCTGGACAGAGTGTTTCGAAATCGTTGGATGGGGGACAACAGAGTGGCCCCCTAGGTCACCTGATTTAAACCCTTTGGATTTCTTTTTGTGGGGATACTTATCTACCCAAGCCTGCCAACACCCCGGAGCTCATTCAACGGACCACAGAAGAAGCTCGGAAAATACCGCCTGGGATGTTCATCATCATCATCAAAAGGGGCGGACTTAGGTCCCAAGGCACATCAGCCACACTGGGCTTATTGCGCACCCCCGAAAAAGAAGAAATGAGAAGGTATCAGTACTCGTCCAGGTTCAAGAGCCTGATGAACTGCATCATCCTGTCGACGAGCTCCTCAGGAGGCAGGTATCCACCCCTGAACATAGATCCCAGAGTTGAAGCCCTTACCTCCCTAAGCTCATCGCCATCGAAGAGCAGATGATCTGCAGTCTCCTCGTACTGCCCACATTTCCTGCATGCAGGGTTACCATTGAAGACGCCCATCCGAGAGAGGTGTTTCCTTAGGTAACCATGGCCCGTAATCATACCTGTGATTCGCCTATGTCCAGCCTACTGAGACCCAGGAGATTTCTTGTGACCTGCTGAGATGGTCCCTGGAGGTTGAGCTTGCTGACCCTATGGAGAGGGAGCCTTGCCCATCTCCTTCTGTGACAATCCCGAGCCCAAGCGCCGATCACCTGCGAAGCACAAGAACGAGATATCCCACAAAAAGGGGGAGGGCCCATGGGAGCCAGGGAGGCAGCCGTGTTAGCCAGCCTGTCCGCCACCTCATTACCCACGATCCCTGAGTGACCAGGCACCCAACAAAGAGTGACCATGTTACGTCTACCAGCACAAGACACTGTTTTGTAACAATCCCACACAACCCTAGACCTGAACTCAAAAGAGTCCAGCGCCCTCAGAGCCGCCTGGCTGTCAGAAAAGATGCTGATAGAGAGGCCCTCTTGTCCCCTCCTCAGAATTTCCCCCGCACACTCCATGATGGCGGTAATCTCCGTCTGGAACACAGTAGGAAAAGAACCCATTGGCACCCCAAGACTGACACCATCCTGCACCCCGTGGATGCCAGCACCCGACCCGCTCCTAGACTTGGAACCATCCGTGAACCACACTCGGTCACCAGGAGGGAGCGGACAAACACCTTCGCTCCAATCATCCCTGCTGGGAATGCACACCCGGAACGACCTGCTGAAGGAAAAAGTTGTGGGAAGATGATCAGAGGGCATGTCCAAGACCTCACTCTGAACCACCTGAATGATCTTTGTGTGGCCAAGTGGTTCGCCCGGCAACACCCAGAGGTTCTCACACTGGAGACGGTACGCACCCATTCTAGCCACCATCTTGATATGAATGTCTATGGGCAACAGATCAAGGAGACACTCCAAAGTGGCACCCGGGCTGCTACTAAGAGCTCCAGTGACCTGCAAGCATTTGAACGCCCGCAAGCCTCCGCATCGCCACGCCAGCTTCCAGCTTCGTCCTTTAAACGATGGATCCGAACGTCATCGCCGGTCTTACTACTGCAACATAAAGCCAATGCATTAGTTTGGGCCTAAGCCCCCAGGTCGATCCTATCATCCGCCTGCAAGCAAATAGGGACCACTTGCCTCGATCAATGACCCTTTGCAACTGCGGCCCCCATTGAAGGGTCCTGTCCAGAATGACTCCTGGGATGTTGCACAATGTTGCTGGTTTTTACCACAGGATGGGTTACTGCCAACAAACACTGGGCCAACATTTCGAGCACTTATTGTAGGTAAGTTATACTTTGTTGCGATGCAATGACATTGTAGTTAGAGCTCTAGAACTTTTTTTAATATTTTTATTTCCTTTAAATTAGTATAAAAATAGAAAATTTAAATGGCTGCCATTTCGTTTAGGATGAACCTTTTGAGGTCCGGTTTGCGGCGTTGTATTCTACTAATTAAAGCCTTTAATTTGATGTACATCTCAACCTATGCTTACATCAAAGATTTTCTTCTAACTCCTTGTGGGCCGTCCCCCTGTAGGAGCGGGAAATTGATAATTGCTTAAAAAGGTAGGTTTTTATGATAAATATCTAGATACAAAGTTGTATTACCGTATCTGTGTTGGTTAAAAAAATATTAAACCGTTCCGGGACTTTTTTAACACACTTTGTGTGTGTGTATATATATATATATATACACAATTTTTAACGACCCCCCCAAAACGTGTTCAGGGGGTCACGTTAGGAACTTCTATGGTGTCCGGGGCTTAAGTTTCACCATGCGAGTCATGCTAATAGTTCATTGTTCCGTAGGAAATTCACTAATAATCAATCAAACTAAGATGAACATCTTGGCAACATACCAAGGTGGTTGATGAGTAAATGGTGGCATGTTTCAAATGTTACACGTAAACATAGTTTTAAAAGAACTGACAGAATTTGAAATTAATCTTTAACTTACCTTTCTTGTTAATAATTTGGCCTGATCGTAGACATCTGCATAGTTTTTAGCATTTGGGAATAATTGTCTTACTTCTTCTATCTCTTTTTTATTCTCTGACATATGGGTCTGAAAAGAATCAAAAAGTGAAATTGACATACAGATACAGCACAGTCAACAACATTAAACAAACATTTGTGTTATTGTTTCATTATTACTACTTTTTTATCCTGTCTAGGTAGTAAAGAGAATAAGAATTGGAAGACTTAACAAATTTTGATTTAATTATATTCAATAATGTTTTACAAATAAGGTAAACATTACAGGCAAAGACTATATCGTAATAATGATCCTTGATTCTCAAAACCCAGGGATTTCCTAGGTAACTAATTATCAATTTATAACAATTGTATGATTTCCCCTTTATTTTATGAAGGCAGTAACAACAAGTTAGGTGAAATGAAATTAACTAAGTAAAAAAAGTTATTTTGTTGTTCAAACACAAAGTTGAATCCCCAGGAGACAAGTCCAACTCAACCAGTCAAGTGCTTCTAGGCTTAATGTTTGTTAATTCCTTCTTCCTGTTGCCAAAGCTAAAGGTATCTCGTAAAGACAAAAAATAAATGCAATTACAGTACTTTATCTGCTTGCCATCTGCTTTCCCCTGCTCTCTTGTGTTTAATTTACCATATACCGTGTCCTTTTGCTGCTCTGTCAAGAGGATTTACACCATTATCACCGCTAGCTAACCGTCCTGGAGTTGTGTCCCAGGTCCTAGAAAATAAATGCTCGGCGCATGGAGTTCAAAGGGTAATTTGTTTGTTCATGCTTGTATAATATCATACAAAATTCTGGACCCTTCTATTATTTTCTCTGGTAAGGCAACCAAACATCATGCCAAATAAATATACCAGATCATCTGGAAGATCAATCTGTTGTTCGAGAATGCTACAAACAAATTGAAAGTACCTTTTTCATATTCAATGTCATTACCGACTGTATTTTTCCAATTGACCAATTATGTATTTAGATGAAGGTTTTGGTATTGAAAGCAGACATTGCATAATGTATTTGTGTCTGTTCGGGTTTTCCTTTAATTCTATCGATCAATTGTAAACAAATTGAACAAAACCTCTCTTTTAACTAGGGGTGTGCGAGTAGTGATTTTTTTAATCGAGTCGAGTCGAGTAGTGCCAATTATTTTTGAGTTTTGAGTATTTTCGAGCGAGTATTTGCTATCAGTTGGTAGTTTAAATTAGGGCGTAATGGGATTTGGATACCACCCTAGATCTGATAATATAAACATGGTTTCTAACTAATACATGAGTAGCAATACAAAGTTTTGGCCAGTACAAACAAACTGGATTACGTATTGACAAACAAAACACGGTTTGACATTCGTTTCCGCCCGATGAAACAGGGCCCAGTTGTCATTTGGCCAATTTCACCTGGTCCAGACATAGCTTATAATCAATATTATATGACGAAATCGTTAGTTATGGCCGAAATTACGCGGTCCGATCGTCATTTTCGGCCGATTTTACGCGATGCGATCGCCTTTTGCGGCCGTTTTACTACGCGTTTTGGCCGGTCGCAATCGTTCGCGGTTGTCATTTTCGGCCGATTTTACGTGATGCAATTGCCTTTTGCGGCCGTTACTACGCGTTTTGGCCGGTCGCAATCGTTAGCGATTGTCCGGAAATAGGTGGGAAATACTCGCTCGAACTTTCGAGTAGTTTTCAAAACTTCGAGTCGAGTTCGAGTATTAAAATACTCGGCCGAAAACTCAAAGTTTCGAGTACTCGCACACCCCTACTTTTCACTAAGGAAGTTGTCAGTATTCTCTTTTGCCTGTAGGAAAAAGCCTTACAAAGCCTTACAAAGAGGTCTTCACATTTTGTTTTGTGTTGTATTCTACTGGATATCCAACTGCAAATTGTCACCTAAAATTAATAATTTTTTTGGGGGGAATCACTGAAATGGCTTATTTCTGGGAAAATTTTGCCGTTTTTGACGTCGTCTTCCCAACCACGCTCGTGACGTTGAACTGTGTATATATATATATATATATATACTATTAGTACTAAAAATCATTACCCCTCCTTGAGTTGTGGTTTTGCAGCAAAAATAAGAAGACAATTTTTATTTGATAATTTTAATTTTAATAACTTTAATTTGAAGTCTGTCCAGTTAATTTTCCCTCATGTTGTGTTCACAGAGTGTCACTATGTCAGGATTTAACCCCCCTAATGTAATCTCTAAAAGTTCTTCCCTTGTAGGAAGAAACTGGACATTTTGATGAAAAATTTGTAAACTTGATGTGGTTTTAAAATTAATCTGTTTTACCTTAGGGTCTGATGTCTTTACATTGATTATTTTATCATTAACACGTTCGCTGCGGCCCACCAATGGCGGGCGTGCGCCGAGCACGGCAGCGAACCAGATTGGCACAGACGAATTCAATTATTTCGGTCTGACGAATCACAAAACAGCGGTTCGGTGATGTGCTGCTTTTCCACGAGACTGGACGTAGTTCGCTGAAACACCCACAGGTAGCAGCACTGCCTGGGTACTAGCCATTTCCCTTGTAATGTCAATAACAGGGAGAATATCCCAGAAATATGGGGCAAAAACTGGTTTTTTGTCCCTTATGAACGGGAATTTTACGGGGAAATTTACTACCAACCTACACCAAAATAAAGCTCGCATTCCTAGCTAAAACTCTGACATAAAATACCCGTTCTCACCACAGTGCTGCCAGCACGAGACCAAATTGAACTTAGCATGTAGACAGAGCGCCATGTGGCGCTCTCAGATCGTGGCGTTGTTCTGCCGAGCGCCATATGGCGCTCGCCGCAGCGAACGTGTTAATATTGGGTACTACTTGAAAGGAAGCCATGGCCAGGCTTGAGAGCTTAAAGAAATATCATTGGTGGATTGATTTTCACTTGACCTAGGCTGGTGCTCCACCTTGTTATCAATAACTATCTTGCAACTATTTTTCAAGTTCTTCTTGTCAAAATTATTTATGTGATTTTGCCTTAATTTTATACGAGAGTTTTTGCAAATGTTGGGCTTGGTATAACTTCATCTGATTCACATGATAAATGACTAACCATACTATGATCACTTTCACCTTTTGAGTATGTTTGGTCGTTGGTTGTCGTGAGGTACTCTGCTTTTCACCAACACTAACACTGAGATGTTCATGCACTTGGGACGGCAGTGGGGACAAGCCTGTGAAAGTGGCAATGTGAAGTGGCTATGAAGTTTTCTGAGGAGTTGTGTAGCCATAGTTTAGTCAGAGTCTGCCATCGAAGATTGTGATTGACTTCTGCTTGATACTATTCTAAGATCTTTTATATTTTAATTTATTTCTGTTTCTGTTAACAGGTTCTCAACAGTGCCAAGAGCTGATAGTTGTTGTAAATGTTGATGTTATGAAAAAGATTTAAGAAAGCTGTGAAGGCATATCTCATAAATAATCCTGCACATTCCATGAATGAGTTTTTTTGTTTAGACTTAATTCTAGTTTAATGTGCACAATATTGTTATTATTTATTTTTAATGACCTTGCTAAAATTGTTTTCACATGACACTTTTGAGTTATAGTTTTTATTGTTACTATATAGTTTTAGTTTATGGTACATAAAAAGTACCTTTATGACACTATTTTGTCTGTATAACTTGTACAGTATATTTTAAATTGATTTGTTTGTACATCCATTCTGTGATTACCCACACATACCAGCAGGACTTCATAAGAGGGGAGAATTTCCACCACTACAACACAAGGCAATCAAAAAACAATACTTCCAGTACACCATACAACACAGTACAGCAGAAAACCATCTTGTAGTGATCTTTCAAACCAATTTTTCATCTTATATGGGGCACAAAGTCTACAATGCACTGCCTACAACACTGACAAATCTGGAAGCACTAGAACACAAGAAAAAACTGCAAGACTGGCTTGTGGAGCGACCTCTCTATTCATTAGACGAATACTTCAGCATGTCACCAAACTAAAAACTGTAAAGCAAGAATAGAGAACTGTAATTTATTTTTATATTGACACCATTACATTTCTTAGTGAAATTGTCAATAAAGAATTTTGATTGATTGAAATAAAGATATTTTAATTGAATTGAATCGAATAGAATAGTCAGGACCTTTTCCACCACATTGTTCATATCAACTGCTGATTGTATTGTGTTGTTGTGTTGTATTTTTTCCTTTTAGTATTGGTATGATTGTATTGTGCTTTATTTTTTACGTTTGACATTGCTCTGTAATTATACTATTTATTGTTAAGCCTATGTAAACAAACAGATAAACAACAGACCTGTATATGAATGTTAAATTTGGAAGCCAGCTGGGCCAACTGGGTCATGAGAGCTTCATTGCAAGTGACTGCAAATCTTGGAGTCACCACTGGCTGCACGAGCTCACTCTACGACAAAACATTATTTTTCAGATAATCAGCTTTCATTAAATCATAAAAAGTCCTATTTGTATTTTAATTAAAATTAAAATACAGCAGACCCCTCATATCTGTGGCCTAAAGAACGTGATCGGAAAATGATAAAGGTCGGATAATAAGAGTAGCAAGAAGAGACTGACTCGGCTCAGACACGGCGCAGCGCTGTGACAGTGGCGGTGGCAGTGCTATGGACAGTCAGATACACGGCCAGCTATCCCGAGGAGTCTGTTATCCTGAGGTTGGATATGAAATGTTCTACTCTACAATCAAAAGTACACTATAGAATACATCACTAGATATAAGTGGGATTAAACATTATTAATCATATAGGGATAATTGTCTAGGAGCTTGAATTTTGTTGAGTTAATTATTTCAAACCACCACAAAAATTGCTGGTCAGTTTTTACATTTAGTGAGCACAAAGACAAGCACAGTATGGAATGGCAATGACACCATTTTAAAAATGCTATGTTGATCTATGGTTTTAGTAATGACCAAAGTTATCAAGTCTTGCTTTTTTAGACACTACTACGTTGTTACTATGGTCTTTACAATTTTGGTCATGTGGTACCCCTTTTCAAAACTTTGTGGATATTTGAGGATCGTCCAAAAAATAATCTCTGTTCTTGGGTAGTGTGAGAAATAGTGGGGGAAGCACCACCATTCCACATCAGCATCTCTGTGGTTTGAAGTGAAATGGAATTTTGTATTGACACAACATGTCAAAATTTGCTTTAATAAGTGTTAACAGGTGTAGTTATCATTAAAATAAGGTTATTTATAGCTTAACACATTAGCTGCCATACATGTCCGATTGGACCTATTGAGTTACTAATGTAAACTCTTACTTGTATGCTCACAGTGAGTCATCTGAGCAACCTAACGGCATCAAGTTGAGCTCTCAGCATTGGTGAAAGGTTACAGCAACAGGGAATGGATTACTATTGTTTAATGCTGTGACCATGGTTGCCAACTGCTGTAAAAGTAGATGAAATTGTTGGAATTATAATAGGTCCAATCAGAACTAATGTGAATCTTTTTGGAATATTGGAGTATTCTAACAAATATTTGACACTAGGGGTGTGCGATGCAGCGATTTTATTTTGATTCGATGCAACGATGTGATTCAAAGAATTTTGATTTGAATTGATGCAATGCGACATGTTTCAATGATTAAAACTCAGCCTATACACCAATTTTTATGACCAACATGGATGATCTACCATCTTGGCTAAAGTCTAGATTTAGTTGTTCTCCTCGTTGCTCTCCAGTTGTTCCATCAAACTTGAGGCTTCCATTTTTACGGTCTCAAGATCATCTTCATCATCTTCCAACACCGCATCTTCCTCTTCATCTTCTAACACAATGTTTTTAATCATTTCAGTTACTTCTCGAGGAGAAGGGAAAATGATGTCTCTCGGTGCCATGGTGAGACTAATTCGACCGCTGACTCAATAAGACTCAATAAGACTTTATTAATGCCATTAAACATATAGTACAATGCAATAGGCACAGGTCACATTTATACATGATTAAATTTCAAGGTCAGTATGGGATGACAGTTACATTATTGGTCTATCTACAAAATCAAAATTAAAATATTCATCTACAGAGTAAAAAGACATTTGTTTAAGCCACATAGACACAACATTCTTAAACCTACTTGTACTTAACATTCTAACAGGTGTTGGTAACTTATTAAAAAGTTTTAACTGCAAATAAAAATGACTTTTCAAAGTTTTTGTCAATCTAACATGAGGAGTGATGAGATTTTCCCTTTGTCTGGTATTATAACTATGGTTAAAAGATTGTTGTTCAAATCCAGTGATATTATCTCTAACATGTAGTAAATTACTTAAAATAAACATGGACGGCAAGGTTAAAATTTTATGATTCTTAAAACTAGTTCGACAAGATTCACGGGGAGCCAAGTTATCCAATATTCTCAAGGCCTTTTTTTGCCATACAAACACTCTTTGACTATGAGAGGCATTACCACATAATCTGACACCATACCTAATTACTGAGTGAAATAATCCATAATATACCGTAACAAGAACTTCAGTGCTGACACATGTTTTTAGTTTTCTCATTAAATAAATAACACGAGACAGTCTCCTAATTACAAATGATATGTGAGGTTCCCAACTTAGTTTACTATAGCTATGGCTATACTATAGCTATAGCTGATGGAAACCCACCTTTTATACCAAATTATAGTGGTGGGGGTAAATGTTGGGGAAGGGATATTGTTGTTAAAAACACATTATGTATCAAACTAAAATGTTTCCTAGTCCCGAAGTGGGTCAAGGTCGTTTGAACATGTTACCAAAACGGGGAATAGAGCAGTAAGTGATTCTCACTTGTACGACAAACTGATCTATTCCCCGCTCTGTATTTTAAAAGTCTTTAATTTTGTTACGCCAGTTATTCATCCTGGTCTTCATCCATGAGTATGATTTGTTTGTAGGCTGACGGGTCTTCCTCAAAAAAGTGATGTTGCGCCGAATCATCTTCTACCCGAAACACACATTCTATCGGTTCAGGAGAGTTCGTCACCGGGTCTTCAGGAGAGTCCGTCACCGGGTCTTCAGATGGTTCTACTGCAAGCATTGACTGGAGATTTTTAATGTGCTCGATTGCCAGATTTATCATTTCCTTTGTTGTGGTATTAGTTTTGTCGCGTGGAACTTTGCTTGCTAATCTCCGGTAGGCTTTTTGTATTGTCCATTTATATATCTGCGATCTTAACGAGTTGATGGCTCTTTGGTTCCGCAAGCAATTGTGAAACTTCAGAAACTCTGATAATTCATCTTCATACTCTTTAGGGTCTTTGGATGTGCTTGCTTGGGAATCCATAGCTAACTACTAAGAATATTCCGATGCGCTCGCTTAAATACCCAATTTACGTGGTGGGGGTACATGTAAGGGATATTGTTGTAGGAAATACATTTTGTATTAAACGAAGATGTTTCTAAGTCCCGATGTAGGTCAAGGCCATCTGAACATGTTGCCAAAATGGGGAATAGAGCAGTAAGTGATTCTCACTATGACCACAAACTGATCTAATCCCCGCTCTGTATTTTAAAACCCTTTCATTGTATTAAAGGATTTTATTGGATCTCTTCTTTAAGCTTCGGAGGTTCAACAAAAAAGTTTCCCAACTCTTCTTTTAAAATTGAGGGGGGCAACGGTTGATCAGGCAGTTCGGCTTTTACATATGGTTCTTGTAGCTGTGCTTGGAGAAAATTAATATAATTTATTGCCTGTCGAATCTTTGAAAGTCTTGGATCACTATGATTAGCAAATGGTACGACGGATTGCAATCTTTTGACCCCTTCTTTTACTCTATTTTCAGTTCTTCGCGAACGTACTCTGTTTTGTTCCGCTCTACGTTCCTTGATTGCTACCATATAAATAGCTGATGAGTTGGATGAACCTGTTGGAGTCTCCATAGCTGACTAATGAATATGTTCTACGACGCCTCGCTTATATACCCACTTACCCCCACCTAAACAGTTGGTGAACACTGCTTTTTGGTTTGTAAAAGAATTTAAACTGAGTGAAGTATTTTCTAAGTCCGGGATGTAGGTCAAGGTTGTTGTAAGATTATAAAAAAAGTGTGAACAACCTATTTAAATTTTGTAGCATATGCTGCAATACTTAAATAGGTTGTTCACACTTTTTTTATATGGTTTTTTTAATTTGGAAAAGACTTTATTTTAATTTGGAATAAACTTTTTGGCCTTTTTTATTTTAATGTTTTCCACACAGTGAAACCTGAATCATTTCGAATTAAATAGTCCTGTTTGGTAAGTTCTTCGACGCTGAGGTCCATGGCTCTAGGCAACTCTACATAGTACAGTTTACCTTCACATTGAACCACCACCTTTGCAAAGCCCACTGATTTAACAAAAAAGTATAGTTTATTTTTACAAAGCCTATTAATTCGAATTTTGGTTGGCTTCACTGTTGGATACGGTGTAGAAAGAGAAACGGTACCCTTGTGATTTTGTTTTAAATGCGATCTGCATACTTCTTCATTTAAAACACAAGACTTAGCACAACGTTCCCCTTTCCTTCTAACTTTTTTAAAACTGTAGCTGCATTTTGGTGCAGAAAGTATAGACTGTTTTCTCAAGGCTTTTAATTGTTTTAATTTTTCTGAAGGAGATTTGTTGTTTATGCAGATTACTGAAGGACGATAAAGGACACTTGCAGAATGTGTAGAAGGTCTGGTGGGAGAAGAAGCATAGACACTTGCAGATGGTGTAGAAGGTGTAGAAGGTCTGGTGGGAGAAGAACTTGAGGATCCCGAGCTCGATGATGATGAAGAGGATCCCGAGCTCGATGATGATGAAGAAGATCCCGAGCTTCATGATGAAGAAGATCTTGACCTTGGTGTTGGAGAAGATGGAGAAGATTTTGATGGAAACCTTGACCTTGGTGATGGAGAAGGTTTTGATGGAGAAGATGGAGAAGCTTGTGGCGAATCAAGACACATTTTTCCGGGAGAATGCAAGACATCATTAATGCTTGGCGGAGTATGGATGGAAGACTGGATGATACAGAAGCCTGGCGGGGTAGAGACGGTGCAGTAGAAACAGTAGAAGTTGGTGTTGAAGTGGGTGAAAGAAACGGTGTTTTCGCCACGTTCAACTTCTTCGGTCTGGTTTGCTGCCTGATATGCTCCATGGTTCTGAGGAGAGCAAGCACAAGCAGCAGAATTATTTTACCAGTGATGGGGAACCTCTTTTATACCCAATGTAAGTGGTGGGGTAAGTGGTGGGAGTACAAATGTTAAGGAAGTGATATTATTGTAAGGAATAAATATATCTTCCAATGTTTTACCAATACGAAAAGTCCCGATATGGGGCAAGGTCATCTGAACATGTTGCCAAAACGGGGAATAGAGCAGTAAGTGATTCTCACTTGGACCACAAACTGCTCTATTCCCCGCTCTGTATTAGGGGAAGAGGATAAGTTTAAGGCTCACAATCATAGGCAATAAACCTGATAACAGAACACTAACCTCTCTCCCAAAAAATTATTCCCCAAAAAGAAAACAAATACAGACATTTAAACAATCTGATCAATTAAGGTTAATTTTACAAAGCTGATCAAGGTTGGTGGTACAATGGCTAACAGCATCCTGAAACCCAATGGTACGTAATACAATCAAAGGGCGTCAGGCAACTGAGAACCAAAGTTTTGACCAAGGTCGGTTAAACAAACTGATCAATTAAGGTTAATTTTACAAAGCTGATCAAGGTTGGTGGTACAATGGCTAACAGCATCCTGAAACCCAATGGTACGTATATACAATCAAAGGGCGTCAGGCAACTGAGAACCAAAGTTTTGACCAAGGTCGGTTAAACAAACTGATCAATTAAGGTTAATTTTACAAACACCAACCAAGGTCGGTGGTACAATGGCTAACAGCATCCTGAAACCCAATGGTACGTATATACAATCAAAGGGCGCCAGGCAACTGCGAACCAAAGTTTTGACCAAGGTCGGTTTACAAAGACTGACTTAACTTCTTAATATTTACAAGTTTCTCGTGAGTGAGGGCTAAGATAGGTAAAGTCATCCGGTTTTCGCGCCGTAATGACTTAAGGTCGGTTTTTGCGCCATACCTTTTTGTAAGGGGTTAGGAAAGGTGTTTATTTGAGAAACATATTATAAACCCCCTTGACATATTTAAAGACTTTACCCACTTGTAGAGCGTGAAAGAAGAGTACATATTTCATTAGTAAATAAAACACTTCAAAAACCAACACCAAACACCACAATCAGTTAAACTAACTACATTTACTAGCAGCAAACTACAAGCGTTATTCTAACATGCTTAATAATAAACAGACATGCCTTAAGCTAAGGTAGCATCTCTAATATACAGTGGTACAAACTCTATACTAGAGATACTATTGCGGACAGCGCAGGCAAACAGCTAGCTAGGCTGTCGGCCTGCGACTGCGAACCCTCTGCGGGCTGCTCCTGCTTTTATAAGCATATTCAATTGGGGGGGTAACCTTTGCTATTTTACCTTGGAAGCAAGCTCTACTACGTTTAAATTTAATTTTTATTTTTAATACAACATTTTTGTGTCTACGTTGTCCGCATGAAATATCTCTAAGTCCACAACTAAAGATGAGGGGGAGGGGGTTCTTCCAGCTTTCTAGCCATGTAAAATAGTTTCTAAGTCGTGAAGTAGGTCAAGGTCACGTTAATAAATAAAAGCGTTGAGTGTTAAGCAAACATTCAATGTACAAAGTTATTACAAAAGCGTTAAGTGTTAAGCAAACATTCAATTTACAATATTTTACCAAACAGAAATTTTCTAAGTCCCAAGGTCATCTGAACATGTTGCCAAAACGGGGAATAGAGCAGGACCGGTGGGTGCTCTATTCACGTTCTGTATTAGGGAAGATAATTTTGAAGAATACTCATGTTATAGGCTATAAACCTTTTATTAATTAACCCCCCAAGAAGTTACAAATGGTTTGCAGGTTGTATTAACTAAGGTAGTTTACAAAGCTGATCAAGGTCGGTGGTACAATGGCTAACAGCATCCTGAAACCCAATGGTACATATATACAATCAAAGGGCGTCAGGCAACTGAGAACCAGAGTTTTGACCAAGGTACTTTACAAAAGTTTCTCGTGCGGGAGAGGTAAGATAGGTAATGTCAACCGGTTTTCGCGCCGTATTGACAGGTCGGTTTGCGTGGCCGAACCAAAGGGAAAGGGTTTGTTTGAGAAACATCCCAGTTTTTATCATATTAAATTACTTTGATAAAAGTTAAGACCGGATTTCGACGTCAAGTACATATATATCATCAGTAAATAAAACACCAAATATAATAACAAACACTAACTACATATAATAGCAGCAAACTACAAGCAATAATCAAACAATCTACCATGCTTAACAAACTAAGATGCACATGCAAATGCGCATGATCTATTAACCGCGCGCCGGGCCCAAACGCACACTTAACAGACCTACGCTACAGCAGAGTGCAACCCACTGGGACGTATATCCAATCAACGGGCGGCAAGCTACTGCGAAGAGACCGTGGACGCTCCCGCTTATAAAGGCAACAATCGGGGAAGGGGGGTGACCTTAAGGGGGGTGACCTTAAGGGGGGTGACCTTGAACATGACTCAAAAAGGGGGGGTGACCTTGAGGGGGGGTGTGACGTAACGAGGTCACCAGCTTTCTAACCATATATGGATAGAGCAGGGTTTCACTTTATGATCCGCTATACTCCGTCGGCAACCTCATTCTAGCTTTGCCACTCGTACTGGAACCACGCTCTACGATGTCGTCCCCAGTAACCCCTGAGAAGCTGTGTTGTTTGAAGGAGTCCCAGAAAAAAGTGGAGAAGAGGAGGAGTGGCTTCAAGAAGCCAAGTTCTTTAGTATCAAGACTTGAGAAAGATTTGCGAGGTCATCCGTTGTATTTTAAACAACCATCAAGTTCAAGTCACCCACGTCCATCGACTTCGTCTTCAAGTGAGCCTCGACCTCCCACCGTCGATGAAGTAATGGAGGTGACCAAGGTGTTGAAGGAAGATCGAGTTGGTCACGCCCTTGGCCTTCATAACAACTCAATTTAGAAAACTCAAAGTGAATATTAATTATAAATTTGTGGCAAGGGTAAGCGAGGACATCTACATTTTCTTCAGCGAAGACATGTACATGAAAGTGCATTTGCCACGGTCGCTTCCACGTCAAAGTTCCAAGTGACAAGGACTTGTATTTTATCAGACAAGAGGGAACAGCTAATTGGTTTCTAAAATAGAACTCAGATTTCTCCTCCTCCACCACAAACCTCTTCCAGACAACACAAACGGTCCTTTTCAGGACCACCCTAGGCATTTCAAGTTAGGGACTTTGCCTTTAATTAGGCAGGAGACTTTTGTTAGTCTCAAGATTGTGTAGCCGCTTTCTAACCGGTTATGCAAGTGACCTTGACCTTGAGTGACTTTGACCTTGAACATGACCAAAAAAAGGGGCGTGTACAAAGTTTGTCCGAAGAATGTCATGTGGGTACTCAAATTACGCGATTTGATCAGACAAACAAGAAGGTGTAAACAGAATTCAGACCCGACCAAGGGTATTGCAGCAATGGTCGAAAAACAACTTGGAGGTATAAAGTTCGTCCAAAGTATGTCATGTGGGTACTCAAATTACGCGGCTTGACGAGACGAACAAGTAGGTGCAATCAGAATTCAGATTTGACCTAGGATATAGCAGCAACATCGAAAAACAACTATTTTTGAAGGATAAACCTAAATAACTTCTTTATTTATGGTCTAAAGTATATCAAGTGGGTACTCAAATTACATGGCTCGTCAAGACAAAAGGGATGGTGCAAACAGAATTCAGATCCGACCAAGGGTAGAGAAACAACGGTGGAAAAACAGCTATTTTCAAGGTTAAACCTAAATAACTTCTTTATTTATTGTTTAAAGTGTACCAAGTTGGTACTCAAATTACGCGGCTTGGTCGGACGAACAAGAAGGTGCAAACAGATTCTAGATTGGTCTAAGGGTATAGCAACCGTAGCGAATAACAACATTTTGAAGGCCACTGTAACGTTGTGGTGGGGATAGGTGCCTATCATAAACGCTAGCGCTACATCATTATACTTCCAGCTCTTGACGGATGAAAATCTACCTAGAGGGTCTGAAAAATGTCACAGTTTTACAGAAATATGAGGAAGGTGTCCTTCAGTAGTCCGCTTGCCACCACCTTCTACTGCTCCGACTATGAAAATAGAATGTCTACGCTTTTAGCGGACAGTGAGTGGTTCCGTCGCAGAATAGCCAAGGCTGAAACACTATTAGCCAGTTGTCTAGAGCAACTACACAAGAAGCAACACATGGATACATGCAATAGTTTACATCACAGTGGACTGTTATAATTGTACACATCACAATGTTGAGCAAGAATGATTGAAGTTTTCAGTTACGGAGCTACGAACCTCACAGTGTAAGAGTTAAACCATAACTAACGCATGTTCCGTGGTTATTGCGCAATGTAAAAACTTGGGGGGGAAGTGTTGTGGTGGGGGGGGGGGAGTTGTGTGGTGGGGTACCTATCCAACATGCATGTGTCACATCAGTGTACCTCCGGCTCCTGCCTAGTACACATGGACTCGCCACTCCAAGACACTTTCTTCCACAGCTGCCTCTTACAATATTGAACAAGAGGTCACTGATGAAAATACATCTGGTGAAATACAAGTACATGAAGTTTCTACAACAACACCATCTGATACGGAAGCAATGATGTCATCCTTGATGGACATTTTATTAAACAATCATGGAAGACGGTGGTAAAAGTAAAAAGAACTTTGCTATTATATCTACTGTTACACAGACTTGGAAATAAAATTCAAGAATTACCATCTGCCTCGTGCCAGCTGCTTTGCGATCACCTGCCTTGCGCCAGCTGCCATCTGCCCTGCGCCATCTGCCCCACGCCAGGTGCTTTCTGATCACCTGCCCCGCATCCTACATGTTTACTCCCACTATTTTATTTAATACCGGAACAACGCTAGCTTGCGAATGGTCAGTACACCTCCGGCTCTTGACTGGTGAACATCAACCTCTCCGAGACGCTCTTCACAAAATAACATTATCATGTCACTCAAGATTCGGTGTATTCATTATGACTCAATTTATCTATCGACTTATACGGACCTGGAAGTTTTTAAAGAAGAGTTAAGACTTCTCCTAGCGACTGGCTACAGTTTATATTTAGAACTGTTCGCAACAAACAACGTAGAAGGCTCTGTGCAGGGATCAAAGTATCTACCGTCTTTCATCAGGAAGAAAGATGATGGCTGCGACTCGTCGGGGTCAACAACTTCGATTATAACCAACAACGGGGGAAGCTTCGCATTGTAAATAAAATATATAAGGACAAACAATGTAAATAAAATAAAGTAATAAATGTAATAGTACTACCTCACATTCGTATCATTCGATTGCATCATTCGATTGTTTTCATTCGATATTTTTTATCGATTAAAACTAAAGAATCACGATTTTAATTTTACGCGTGCAAGGTAGTACTTTTTTAAAATACCCTCCCTGTGACCTTGAACTTTAACGTTTCCCTCATTACGTCACAAAACCGCCTACGTCACTGGCTCAGCCTCAGATGACGTATATATTCACTCAGCCCATCCGGTCACGTGACGTGTGTGACGTCACTTCCGCCCCAGACCTCCCCTTTCGCCACTACTGGGTTTACTGATATTTGCATACAAAACCCATTTTTTGTGATCCCCATGGCAGCAAAACTGCGTACTCCGCAGCTATAATGTTTATAATGTTTCCGCAGTCTATAATGTCCGCTGAGGATGCAGGTTTGCTGTAACGGGGTATTTTGTTTTTTCCTTCTTTACGATCCAGCTTTTCTATACAGAGGGAATTTGAAAGATGATGGAACAAGATGACAAGTACAAACTTGGATTTGTTTGGAAACTATGTACAAAAATACAGATTTGTTTAGTTTTAAAATTTCTACGATAGATGCTGGGATTTGTCTTAATCATCCCGATTAATTTGTTATTAGCAAAGCAGAAGATTTTTCTGGATGAATCTCATATCCTGTTATCATATCACTTTGAATGTGCATATCTGATTGTTTTAAATGGGTAGAATAGTTCATTGTGACACCGTTAGTCTGATAATCTTATATTAGAATACACTTTGATGATACATACCTTCATATTCAAGACTTGTTCAATGAAGGTCTCTGTGTCTTTGATGGACTGTAGAGTATCTTCCGTCATCTCAGGCACACAGTTCATGTTCATGCAAACTTTGCCCACCAGAGCTCTCTGTCCCATGCAGTGTGCGATGTCAGCTAACGCTTTACAACTGTCGACGTGAACTGTACCAAAATAGGCAGCAGTAGTCGTGCCACACATCAGTGTGTTTCTCTGCAACATGTGAGAACAAGATTAAGGATTTAGGCGCTGGTTAATCGAGCAGCTCACTCACAATGATAACTTAAATAGAAAGAAAGTCTTACTTTGTCATAAAAATAATAACTAAAACCAATATAAATGAGTTCATTAATACTATCTAGACTGTCTTTAATTCAACCCTGTACCAATGTATATGTAACTTTTTATTTGTCAGTAAATATATATAATAATTAATTACTGACAAAGAAAGAGTTCTGAGATTACTGGCAATGTAAAATATCACATGAACCGACAAAACATAGTATTTTTTATTACTTGGCAAATTTTAACAATTGTAAAATTACTGAGTCAATAATTTACCTTCTTATAGAAATATATCACAGACCATATGAAACCCAGACTAGACATCCCTCTTGCACTAGCACTGCAACTGGTGAGCCTATTTTAAACAGGTTTATCTTGGTATTCCAGATTTATAAATTCCTGATTAATAAGTTATTAATGCTAAATTGAAACAATAATACAAATTAAACTCCATTCTAGTGGCTCCTGGACTATATAATCACGACTAAATAGGTACTTTACCTCCGTCAATAGTCCAATGAAGAAGATGAATCCTTACACTTACATGTTTCGTTGTAATTACAACATTGTCAGAGCAGTTGAAACGTCAAAAAAACTTCACTCTTGAGGAATTGGAAATATACACACTGTATCAGGAAGAGCATGGAAATGATTATATATACCTTCAATGAAAAACTGCAGTTCAAATCCCATTCAATTTTCAATGTAATCATACATTCAAGGAAACCACCACCTGTTAACCTATAACGTAATGTAACCCGTAACCGTAAAGTAACTATAACTGATAACGTGGGAGAAGGGGAAGTAACCTGAAGCTACAGTCTGCTACCCACGCCGGGACCGTCCGTGTCACACACCATGATAAGCCTATCTGTTTTAAACGTTTTTGTGTTTTATCTCAGTGTAGTGTATATGGGTTTGTTTATTTATTTGACATTTTAACTGCTTTGACAATGTTGTAATTGAAACGAAACATGTCGGCCTAAGGATTCATCTTCTTCTTTGGACTATTGACGGAGGTAAAGTACCTGTTTAGTCGTAACAATACAAATTTGAATTTTGGTAGAGCTGAGTAAATTTAAAAAAAAAAAACCATCACAGTAAGATTAACGTTGCATATCTGTTGGATCCTCAAATCAATTTTGTTAAGTTTAAGTTGTATTTTCAAAGAGACGTTTTGATTGCCATATAGATTTATAGAAAGCTGATCCCTTTGGATATAACAGATAGTGTAATGCAGTAGTATTATCAATAGTACAAATCTTTTTCAAAAGTTTAAAACTTTTTTTATGATTTGTGTTGTCAAATGGTTTCATAAAATATAAAATCTTAACAGAATACGGCTTCATTATACTAAGAATAAGAATTTATTCAGCCAGTCAATATTTTAAACAAATAAAATGGCACGTCAAATACAAATACACAATCTAAGTTATATTAATCAAAGTCCAATGAAGTCCAAGAACTTGACATAAACTCTTCCACAGAATAAAATGGGTGCATACAAAGAAAATTATGTATTTTATACTTAAAATCCTTATCATTAAGTAATCTTATTGCTACTGGTAACTTGTTTAATAATTTACTAGGCCTACTTAAGATTAACGGACTTTTATCAGTCTTAGCTAGTCTAACTTGAGGCAAATTTATGTTTCATTTAAAACGTGTGTCATGACTGTGTATATCACTCCTATATTCTAAAATACTTAATTGAGTTCTTAAATATAACAGGCATTGCTTAATAAATAAGGAGAACAAAGTCAATATTTTGTATTCTTTAAAAAGGTCCCTGCAACTATGATATCTAACTACTCCAACCATGACTCTAATAGCCTTTTTCTGCATTACTAATATGTCTTTGGCATGTGCAGAGGACCCCCAAACGAGAAGTCCATAACTTAAATTACAATGAAAAAGACCATAATATGCCTGTATGAGAGAGGCCAGTTCAAATCCACTAACGCTTGTTTAACTTAGTATCCAAATCCTTTAGATTCCAAATCCAGTGTAAGCTTACAGTTGGCTAGCTGCAGCCTTAAATGAGTGATAATTTCTTACTACAACAAGGTTGTAAACTCGTCTTGCCAGTTCCAGATCAGCATACTGACTCTCCAGTGGGAAAGTGTAGGTAGTGAGCCAATCCAACAACGGCTTGTCATACCCGAGCCCAATATTAGGAAATTGTGGGGCATGAAGATGTGTGTCAATGAAACCTGAACAAACAGTACAATTGTCAATGATGAAACATGTACTGTTTTGTGATTCTGCTAGTATAATGTTTTGTTACAGATGTACGTTTGAAATCTAAAAGCAAAAACATGGTCACATACATTTTTATAATTATGTAAATAGTTGTAAGAGTTGATCTGATTTGATTTCATACATACATATTGTTTTCTGAAATGAAGAAATATTGATTGAAGAAGAAAAAATGAATTGAAAAGCTCAGAATATAATGCATTTTTACTATCATCAATCAATATGGCATAACGACTACCTAAGGACTGTCACATCCTGACACCAGTTTGGTAATTTTAAAAATAAAGATAAATTAAAAAATAATAAAATATCAAAATAAAATTATCACATAAAAATACCTTTGGCTTATGAGAAACCACCATATTATACTTTATTGTTATAAAAATAAAATTATTAGTTACACAACTTAGTTGACAAGCGTATCTGAGTGTTGATTTTCCACTGAAAATAAGGTATTACATAATAAATTACAACTTAAAACTAATGCATACATCAAGAAACTGTTCACAGACCAAATTTCCTGCTCAGGATAAGATACAAATAATAATAATTTGTCGAGATATATTCAGTGGTACAAATTTGTAGGACAAAGAATACTCCCATTTTCCAAAAATTCCAAGAATTTCAACTCACACTGAGCAGATACTCAGAAAACTTAACTAGCCTTTTTTCAAGTTTCTTGTAGATTGAGGGGTTGATTTCTTTACATAAAAGATGATGAATTGCCGCCCACATATGATCCCATTGAATATTGCCATAGACTTAATAATTTTTTGAAGAAAGAACTTTAACACTTTAACACTGTCCCAGCGACTGGATCATCAAATAAAACAGTACGCTTACTAAAGAATAAATCTCATTCTACATTTAATAAATTAGAAATAACAAAGTTTATAAACTTAGTAGTGATGAATGTGAAAAATATTACACTGGCCAGACAGGGCGCTCTTTTCTGAAAAGAATAAATGAACACAAACCCAACCCCTAAATAAACCCTCAGAAATCCAGTTATGCACAGCATCTTATAGAAGAAGATAATAACCCCGGTCAAATTGAAAAAAAAAACAAAAAAAAATGTAGAGGGAGTTGAAGTTTGCAATAAAGGGTTCATTCTTGACACTTTAGAAAAATTCCACATATAAAAGACCCTCAAAAAGGCTAGCAATAAGGTGTTCAATGATAAATAAAACTACAACTCTCATCTAATTTTAAATAAAATAATTGAAACTCATCAGATGAGTCAATTAGCTGATAACCCACAGTACGAGTAAGGCCACGGGTACAAATTTCATCTGATCACCGCAGGGTCCGGTAAGAAGGGCTGTAACATTTCGCCTGTGAGCGGACCCCCCCCCCCCTGTCACGTGACCCGCTACGTCACCGCGCTGACAGCCGGTGTAACAACCCACCCCCAAATTTACATCAGCGGCTGTAATCTAAGGATTCAGCAAACATTTGTTGCATTTTATTAAATATTAGTAACACCACATTTGAGTACCACGAAGGGCAGTTGCTGCTGCTGCACGTTCCTAGTATAGGATGACACAGGGTTAAAAAGCTCTTAAAATTGTGGAAAGGTCCTTATAAGGTCATAAAAGTGCTCTCTCTGCTGAACGTCGTGTTGAAGATCAGGAAGCGAGAAGTAACGGTACACGTGAACCGTATAAAACCGTGCCCGAGGCGCGCCCCAGTGCCCCCTCTGCCGGTGGTAGAAACAAACGCGGACCCCGAGGTAGGGTTGGAAGAATGGGTCGATGACCCGCAAGTGAGTGACGACGAAATAGGCGAGCCACAGGAAGTACAGGAGCCTGTCTCGGACAGCTCAAAAAGGGCCCGTAGGAGACCCGCATATTTCCAGGAGGTATTAAGGAGGCATATTAAGTGTAGGAGGTATCGGAAACTCATGGGGGATTAAGAAACAAAATTATAGAGTGGAATAAGTAACAGTGATATAACCAAAATTTAACATGAATCAAATCTGATGTAGGGTACATTGGGAGCAGCTAGCTGCTTCCCTCAGGGCATCATCTTCGAAGGAGGCCAGGAGGTCCTGCTGACTGACAGACTGGAGGGTCACACTGAAGTACAATCTTACGGAAATGCAAGAACGGAGCCGGAGTCTCGGCAATTTGGTGGTAGAGGTAAAACAGTATCTTGATAAATTGTATTCTGACCTTTTGCGCGATAACGTAAGTATGCACTCTAAACTTCCTCAATTAGAGGAGGTTTTTAGGTATGAACTTACCATTTTGCAACAAGACGTCCATGAACACGTAAAGGAAGTAAATGAGTTGGTGTCTTTGTTTCCCCGATGGCGCGCCAAACGCGGACTTATGGTCGCGGGCGACCATTTTCTGAAATATATATTTGTTACCATGGACAGTAACGATCTGGAATTAATTGATGGAGAAGTTAAACACTTGTATGACGATTCTGAAAGTACGATCCACAATGGTCAAGAGCAAATGACGATCCTGGCCAATGTGGTACATCAATTGGTAAATCATTGAAAAACTCTAAATTCAGTAAATGTTATCAATCAAATCTTATCATTCAGTAATGCATCAGACCCTTAGTAGACTTTTTAAAATGGACCAAACCACGCAACACCAGTTAAGAGACCTGTTTAGTTATTTAAAATTAAATTCAGTGGTGCCCATAATTACATGACTGAGCAAACCCACAGGGTTGTGCTGCAGCTCCCGTTGAAAAGTTACGATAAGTTGTTTCAGGTGTGTGACGTGTTCACGTACCCAATATATGATAGAACGTTCCAAAAATGGGCCCAATGGGGTGTGCAAAATCAGAAGCTCCTAGTGAGCAAGGATAGATTACAATATACTTTGTATAGCAATGACAAATTCGACCGTGACTGTCTGAGCGACCGACTTGCAGTCTGCCCGCTTGAGGAAGTCATAATGAGCATGGCCAAGAGACCAAGTTGCGTGTCCGATCTGTTTATTGGGAAACTTTCCTATAGTTGTGAGTGAAAATTGATTACCGGCTTGAGGTCCCCCGTGTTGTTGAAGTCACCGAATCATTGGGTGTGCAGTGCTTAAGACCCCTACAAGGTAACTCTGAACTGTTACAAGGATGGCGGAAAGATAAACGTGACCACCATGCAGTTGAGTGGAGTGGGAGTGGTCTCCGAGGCGTATAAATGTGATGTTATTAGTGATGAGTTTAAGGGGCCTGCCCGTATACACGGCAGCAACACTCATGTCGGCCAGATAAGTAGAGTTTTTATTCCTGATTTGAAGTCGATGCTCTACGACGAAGAGACCGAATTGACAAATATCGATGTGAACGCCACCCTGGAAGTCCTAGAAGGACTCGACAATGAGCTGGGCACCGTGAATGTGCAGGAATACCCTTTGGGAGGGGCACTTTTCCGTTTGCGGTCCCACCACGATTTTGGGGACAGGGCACAGAGAGTAGGTTTGATAGTAACAACGGAAATTTGTGTTGTGACAACCATGATGCTGGTAATTGCATGTTGTAGGTACTGGAACGTGCTTGCCGCCTGGTTCCAGAGCTCCCGACTCCGGTGCAGAGCGCGGAGGACTGCGACCTTGACCAGAACGCCGCCGACGTTCGCAGACTTGAGTGACGTAACCAATCCTGATGTTGAGATGGGAACAGCTGTTCCGAGACTTGGAGATGACGAGGGGACTGCAGCCCCAAAGCCAGCAACTAGAGCTTCAGCTAGCGGTAAACCGTAGAATGGAGTTCGGCTAGAAAGCGTCGTGAGTAAGGCTAGCCTAAGAGAACTCATTAACCGTGTTGGAGTATTGAAAGTTACCGCGGTGTGAAAGGACCCATGATTCCGTGCGGCATCAAGACAGTCGGTATCGCGTGAGGATACGAGAATATTCGTGAAACGACTTAAAGTGCTCATCAGGATGCGACGTGGGAAACAGTGGACTCTTTCTTGTTTCAACAATGATGAGTAAGGCCTTTTAGTTATAAGTGCCGGTTTTGTCTTCTTTTAAGTTGTCTGTGTAGTGGTATTGCAACTGTGGTTTTGTAGTGTCTAGAGTGTAAGTATCGTGGAGGCTGGTAGTGTAAATCCTTTTATTTTTGTTTATAATTTGAGATGCCATTGCAAGGGTAAGACTAATGAGTGGTATCTGGTGTTTACAGGAAGGTAAGCGCGCAACCCACAACCCCTAAAATCCCCCTCCCTTCAACTCCTTCAACTGGACTGTGAATATCTGAGACCAACTCAAAACCAAATTTTAAAGAGCTAGTTTGTATGGTTGACTGTTGAAAATGCCTTGCTGAGGGATTTTATGGACCCCCCAGCAAGATGGCGTATGGTACACTACCAGGCCTCGTATAGTGAATAATGTGTTTTTTTTTGCTGCGTTTTTGTTTTTGGTTTCGCTGTGGTACCAATAAGATTGTTTAAGAGAGGGTGGGCCTGCCTTGCAGCCAGGGGCAGGCGAGGCGAATTAAACCCAGTTCCATTTAAATACCAAGTGGTGGGTTAAAAACAACCAAGGTTGTGATTAGTTTTAAGTTTTGTAAGTACACACTTGCAGTGTCTCAACACTCATTGAGTTCAGTTGTTTGATTCCATAGAGGATTAAAGTTCCCCTTGCCTGTAGAGAAAGATGGTGTGAGAACAGAATACCGATTGCTACAAGAGCCCACCGCATTTTCCGAATAATGGCACCCAAGCACCACTGCTTGATTTATGATTAAGGTGCCCGGGCAGTCCTTTGGCGTCCGACCTTAGGTGTGGGTGGGCTATCCCTTAAAGCATTAACCCTTTATTTTAGCTGTAAGACTTCAGGAGTACCTTTGGAATAAGAATGTTGTTCGTATTAGAGTAGGCCGGTACCTCAGTCCAAAGTTTAAGTGTAAAAACCTTTGTTGTATGTGTAAGTTACACCTTCAAAACATAAAAAAACCAGCTTTATTTACATGCAGATAATTCAAATTTAATTGTATCAGCTTAAAGTGAAGCTGATTTAGAAGTTGCAGCTTTCATTCAACACTTTTTTATTGAAAATAAATTGATCCTGAATACAGAAAAAACAAATGTTATGCCTTTTTATACTAAACAAAACAGAAACCACCCAAATCCTCTTATTTTTGCTGACGCTAAAGAGTTGGATAAAGAGAATTATACTAAATTCCTTGGGTTAACAGTAGATAAAAATCTCAGTTGGGATATGCATGTTGAAAGAATCATTAAAAGGATCAATTCTGGTATTTTTGCTTTAAAGAAAATGTCCTTTCATTGTAATTTATCTGTTTTAAAAACTATTTTTTATGCTCACATACAGTCCCATATTGCATATGGAATAAGTATATATGGAGGGACTTCGAGCCAAAATTTGAAAAAAATTCTTGTCCTGCAAAAGAAAGCTATAAGAACAATGTTAAATCTTAAAACTGATGTATCCGTGAAGCATCATTTTGTTGGGCTAAATATTTTAACCATTCATAGTCTCTACATACTTGACTGTATTATGCATTGCAAGACACACATTGACCAATTCAAGAGTAACAATGATTTTCATTCATATAATACAAGAAACAAACATGATAAAATATTACCACAGCATAGACTAAAATGTTTCACCAAAAAAACCTCCTATGCTGGAATAAATTTTTTTAAATATGTCCCAAAGGAAATAAAAGATATTAAAGACAATGGTAAATTCAAGAGAAGTCATTAAAGGAGTTCCTCATGCAGAAAGCTCTGTACTCACTAGATGAATTTTGCATGGACAATTTTGTAAAGAAATAGTAATTAAGTATTATTTAGACTAATCATTATTTATGTTTTGACACTATTTATTGTACCTTTGTGCAAGAGACGAATAAAGATATTTTGATTTGATTTGAAGTTAAGTGTACTATTATAATATCATGAGCGAAATTTGATATATTTTCTTTTGTGAGATAAAGGATTTTGATTAATGTAATTGTTAACTTGGGAACGTGAATCGTGAAGTCAGGGACTTTCTTCGTGTAGTTAACTGTTGATGTATTTTGTATACTTGTATACTCGAGAAGAGAAGCACAGGTAAATAGGTGACCAGGCTAGATCACTCATATGCCATAGGGGTGACAGTGTGAACGACCGGCCCCAAGTGAAAGCCTGCGCGGCTTCACCAGATCGAGTGAGTAGCGTTCCAAATCTATATAACTCCAAATGCCCGAACCAACTGATTTTCTATGAAACATCAATTTTCAAATTCAATTAGACACAGTTCGGTGCATCGCTTTCAAATTCCAATTGACTAAAATACTTACTCGCCAAAAGGTCCAGTGACGAGTGTATAGCCACTTTGTTCTCTCTTTCTCATTCTCTTGTTGTCGAGCGTTGTGCGCTGTTGGTCTACGTACCATGTGTATATTTTATTTCTTGTGTTAATTGGGGATCTTCATTGTTTATGATTCTAAGAATATCAAAGAGAAGGGAAATGTTAATTATTTGTCAGAGATTTTGTAACCGCGTAGTTTATGTAACTGGAGTATTATGTTGTAATAATTTTGTTGATTTGGGATTTGAGTATTAGATATATATTCATTTTTGTTAAACTTGTTCTGAACAAGTTTGCTTATTTGTACGAGGAGATGAGACGCACGTTCACTAATAACTGCGGAAGATAAAAGTAAACACCGTCCCATTCATGTCAATGAAGCTGAAGTATAGTTAAAGGAAAGTTTTCCTTTCTTTTTTTTTGTCCCCTTACATTTGACTTCGGTTATACTGCGGCTTGTAAACCCTTGCTACCTTAACATTTCACGTCACATTGCGGCTTCCGCCTGCTTTAATTTGAGGTTGGTGGCAAGGATTCATCGACAGAAGGGCTGTTCCGGCCTTGAGGACAGGAGGCCCTCATACACCAGGAGGAGACCTCATGCTGAGGCCAGCATGAACTTGAGGAGGAGGGAGTGTAACGACCCACCCCCAAATTTAAGGATTCAGCAACATTTTTTTGCATTTTATTAAATATTAGTAACACCACATTTGGAATAATTTATTTAAAGTATACTTATTTATAAATCAATACAATAATTAGGAAGACCTCCAACCATTTAAAATCTCTCCAAACAGCCAACCGAATTCAAATATTTGCATTATACATTGAGTCCAGAGTTTTCTTACTAGAAAGAGACATCATAGCCTCGCCCTAGTGTAAGAATGCGGCCGTCAGCGCTAGCCTCCATGGGCCATGCGCTGTGATTGGCTGAGGCCCGTCGTCTCAGCCGCGGGGCCGCTTCAGCAACAGCAAGGGAGTTGCGCGCCGGATCCCGAGTAATGTAGTCACGCGTCTCATCGTTCCTCTAAATTCATAATTTGTCCAAATTTTATTTAACCTTATTTTGTAGTTGACCGCGGTTGTACCTACTGTAAAACGATGTGTTAGATCAGTTCTAGATCACCATGTGTATTAGCATGTGATCTAGATCAGTTGTTGTAAAGTTGATTGTGCGAATTAACAGGATTTAATAAATAGTAATTTGTTTCCCAACCGGCGTTTTTATTATTTTAACTCACGAAATTGGCCCCCGTGACACCGGCTCAAAGTACTGCGCTTCCAGTGCTTTACTCCTACAACTTCCACAGCTGAAACTTGTGTTCTATTAGTCACCGTGATTATACAACTTCACCGTTATTTTGTAGATGAAACAGGCTTTATAGCGATATAAGTTTCAAAAGGATTGGCAGCTGAACTATTTATAAAACTATTTAGTAAGAAATGGAGGTTTGTATTAAGTTAAATGTATGGGTGTGAGAGTAGTGATTTTTTAAATCGAGTTGATTAGTGCCAATTATTTTCGAGTTTCGGGTATTTTCGAGCGAGTATTTCCCATCAGTTGGTAGTTTAAAATAGTGTAATGGGATTTGGATACCACCCTAGATTTGATAATCTAAACATGGTTTCTAACTAATACATGAGTAGCAATACTAAATCTAAATAGAATAATATTCAAATCAACATACTAAATCTAATACTAAATAGAGCAGCTGACTTTCGGCCCTTGGGTGGAAAAACTCTACTTTCGGTATTCAAATGACGTTCCGAAAACAGGTGATTACAGCGTAGTGTGGTGAAAATAATTTTGTGTTAGGGCGTATAGGGCTGTGCCCTTTTGGCTTTTAAATTTTACGTGTTATCCTTATGGGAACATTCGTTCTGTTTTTCGTATTTATTTATACTTTTCATTTCATCAATAAACAGCTGTGTTATTCAAATAAATATGTAGGTCAACAGCAAGAACAGGTGATTC
This sequence comes from Allygus modestus, assembly GCA_963675035.1. Taxonomy (NCBI): domain Eukaryota; kingdom Metazoa; phylum Arthropoda; class Insecta; order Hemiptera; family Cicadellidae; genus Allygus; species Allygus modestus. The sequence goes on from OY776113.1 coordinate 58,698,698, forward strand.
ATAAATAAAATATTTTACTGACTACTGGAATGGTAAAACCCTTCTCTTATCCGTTTTAACACTACATTGAACAAATTAAATCTGTTTTTGAGGGGGTGAGGATGAGGTGGAGAAGTTTCAGGCATAAATAAAAAAGGCTATTGATTACTGGAATGGTAACACTCTTCCCTTATCCATTTTAACTCCACTACAGCAAGAACAGATAATTCAGGACTAATGTAAATACAAAATATTACGAACTACTGGAGTGGTAACACCCTTATCTTATCCGTTTTAACTTTGCATTAAATATACAGTAATTATATCCCTGTTATGAGGGGGGAGGATGCGGGACGGAGAGAGGATTTGGTGGAGAGGTTTCGGGCATAAATAAAAAGGCTACTGACTACTGGCAATGTATACATAACCCTATATGTATAGGGACACACTTATGGAAAAACGATTTATAGTGAGAACGCCGCCCCTCAAACACAGATAGTGCCTCAAAAGCTTATTCAGTCCAATAGGTACATTGTTAGCAGTTTACGGATCGAAAAGATTTTCACAGTTCAAACAGCTGGCTGGAATGATTTGTTATTGTTTAGTATGTTTGAAAATCGGTCCGCAAACGAATTAAATGTAATCATGGCCTCGCACAGACGAAGTCGTTATAGGTTGCTAAACTCGAAAGTCTGTATCGGTTGCTGAATTATACTCGGTCCAAGTTCAGTTAACACAGGGTGGGTCTGTGTATAAACCATTTTTAAAATTGCCGCCATTTTGAATTATAACAATTTTGGTCGTTGCCTCCCCATCTTATTTTTATTGCCTAACCTTAAACTACATTCCCACCAAAGGGCGTACTCTTATCACAATTTGCAGTTTTCTTATGGGTTTTTATTTTAGCTCCTCCTCTAATTTTAATGTTTTCTGGTTTTGATGTCAACGGGTTTTGGTTGAAAAAATACAAACTTAGTTGCCGGTCTGTGCCCATAAGAATTTTAGTATACAAAATTGACAACAATTCTGCTCTACTATGGAATGAGGCGGAGAGAAGGGGGGAGTCCCACAGTTACAAGTTTCATGTCACATGTGCTCTTGAGTTTTTTCAAGTTTTATAGTGGAAAAAAATACTTTCTTCCTCTAAATTTTATATAATTATGTGTGTTTTAAAACAGTTTATTAAGATTGAGTGGCTATTCTAAGTGTTAATGTTAACTGACAATGTAAGGTGAGGAAAGAGTGTATAAACTTTATTGGAATATCTCATCGACAGGTTGGAAGGTAGGGGTCACTTATCTGATCTGATAAGCCGAGGCTTGGCAAGCTGACCTCTGGAACTGACATTCACATCTATCTTATCTGACCTCTCACTCTATCCACTATCTGGAGGAAACAATATTTTTTACAGTTACTGCCTGGCTGATAATATCCACATTTGTTTACAAGCATTTGAATCTGCATTTTTCTTTCATTTATTGTTTTGTTTAGAAGTGTATATATATATATATATATTTTTACTTATTAATTGTAACATGTTTTCATTGAATGATAAAGTATTTGCTAAAGTGAAGGGACACCAACCATGGCCTGCAATCATAAATAGGATTGAAGGGAATCACTTCCACTTAATATTTTTTGGGACAAGTCAAACAGGAGTTTGTAAAGAAGATGGGCTATTTAACTTTGAAAAATATCGTTCTGAAATTCTACCAGCAAAACGAATGACTACAACTATGAGGAAAGCGCTTCAAGAAGCTGATAATTACTTTCAAAAAGATGTTACTGATTACACATTTGATCCAGACAATGAAGGAGACAGGGATGAAGATGAAATCAGTATAATAGAAATATGTGAGATGAATAACCAACTTAAATTTGAAAAAAATAAAGCTGAGAAATCCCTTAGAATAGCAGAAGAAGAATCTCAAGAAATTTTGAATAGCTTTAACGAAGAAATATCTAGTCTGAACAAAAAAATATCACAGCTGACTGATACATTAAATGCAAAGGATGGATTAATTATAAGGTTAAAAGACGAGTTAAAAAACCATCATATAGGCGGTGGGGGGGAGAAAAACTTTACAGCCGAAAATGTTAATGAAAGTGTGCTTAATTCAAATACTACGGTAAACTGTTTTACTCAAACAGATTATTTACTATCTGAGAGCATCTTTACTAAAGAAAGAGGCAATGAAAAACTCCTGGATGTCAAGTTCTTCCAAGAGAGGACATTGTTAATAGAGGAAGAATTGGAGAGATTATTAAAAGAAAACCAAATAATAAAAGAGCAAATAAAAAATCATAGCAATCAGGAAGAAGAGTTAGTAAAGGCACAACAAAAAATAACAGAACTCACAGAACAGTTGAATGTTTTTCAAAGTAGTCCACCCATTGCAGAAAATTATCCTAATAATAGCTTAAGAACCTTGAATAGTCGATTGCAAAGCTACATATCCTCTTATAAACGTGATGTACATAAACTAGAAAAATAAAATAAAAAGATAACCCAAGAAAAAAATGAATTAACTTCTACCTTGGTGAAAACGTCCTCAGAGGATAGCTGTAGTGCAAAACAAATAGGACTGCCAACCAAAGTATGGGGCAGAACGTTAACTTGTTTGTCGATCCTAAACAAGGAATGGTTGACAGATGACACAATTGGACATTACTATGAGCTGCTAAGTACAAATGCAGTGTACAACAATAAAACACTACTGATAGACCCAGTCACTGCGCAAGCAATAAAATGTCTTGATGATACAGATTGTTTACTGAAAGACTTAGATCTTCAGAAAAAAAGCAACGTCATCATCCCAGTCAACAATGCTCCAGCAACAGACAAGCCGGGTGGCTCAGGCTCACACTGGAGCCTACTTCTGTATACCAAGGATGGAAATAAGTTCTTTTACTTTGACTCTTCCCCCAAACTCTCGAATTACAACCATGCATTAGAAATTGTACACAAAATCAAAAAACAACTAAAAGTTGCTAACCCTTACAATATGTACAATATGTTTTCATAGTTGTAGTTTATGTCCCCAAGCAAATTAATATTTACGATTGTGGGGTTTATCTAATTCTTTTTACCGATGTACTTGTGCAGCGCTTAATGTTTGACCAGCCATACAGTGAGTCTGAAAAAATATTTAAATGCCCAACCCAGAGTGATTTGCTAGCAAAGCGAGGGCAACTAGCATTATTGTATAACATTAATGTTATGAGTGTGGACCCTATAACAACCTCAGCAATGGCTTTTAATTTTTCCGCTGTCCCTAGAAGTGAGCCAGATACAGAGAAGGTGAAATCAAAACGCAAAACCAGGAACCTGTCAAAAACAAGGAACTAGCAGGAGAAAGTAAACAGAGACAAAGTCAAGGAAATAATCATAGAAAACATCTTGAAACAAGAAATGGATGGACACGTGTCATGTACAAAAGGAATAATAAGGAAAATGCTAAAATCATGAAACAGTCCAGATCTCAGGGATAAAATGTCGCTATCTCAAACAGATTCGCACCTCTAAGAACAGAGGATTCAGAACCAAGTAATATGGAGACTGAAGATAATTATAGCAAAGGAGGTAACACACAAAAAACATTTAAGCAAACTACAAGAAAAAACTTTTACACAAGGCAAAATACCAACTTCCACAAACAACATTTTACATCACCAAACATAAAGGCAACACTTTGTGCTGATAGCCAGGGTACTTTTATGCACGGAAAAATTGAGAGTCAAAGCTCAAACAGAGTAAAAGTATTTGGCTATGTCAGAGCTAATGCTGGCCTTCTTCAGATAATGGATCGGACATAGAGAAAGACAACCCCCTCATAATAATGGGTGGAAGCAACGACTCTTTGGATGGTAGTTTTTTAAACATCTGTATGAATGCCTTGAGAAAAAACTCGAAGATATAAGTAAAATACCCCCGTAGCAGCAAACCTGCGTACTCAGCGAATTTCCAATGCATATATATGTATCTTAATACCACATAAAGCCACATACCAAGTTTCATCAATATATATTCATAAATAAACGATTTATGACATTTTAATTATTCTTCATAAGAATAACATGGCGGCTGAGTATGCAGGTTTGCTGAAGCAAGGAACACAAAAAATGGAGTTTTATACAAATATCAATATAACTCATGAAGGTAAAGCCACATACCAAATTTCATTAATTTATTTTCATAATGAAGGGAGATAACACGTTACTTATTCTCCATAAGAATAACATGGGGCTGAGTACGCAGGTTTGCTGCTACGGGAGTCTTTGGTAAAAATTTGTTTTTTTGAGCCAATATCAATGGTCCACAACCAGATGAAGCCGTATACCAAGTTTCGTCAGTATACGTTCATAAATAAGCGAGATATAAAATTTTTATTTTCCTCCATAAGAATAACATTAGACAACGTACTGTGTTTAGCACTTTCAATATCTCGGTAACCAATTGACGTAGAGAAATGATCAAAATACCAAATTGTGTGTTTTTTTAAGCTGAATCCAATAGAAAAAAATAAAATTTGACTATTTCCAAAATTACATGTAAAGAATTCAAAAAACCCATTTTTGGGGTACAAAACCCCCTCAAAATACCCCTTCGGATAGGCCGATTGGGCTGGTTTTCGAACTTAAAGTCATAAATGTTGCTTTACACGTTTATACCAAATTTCATCAAAATCGGATAATTTTTACGAGAGTTATCGTGCTCACGGACACATATATATATATATATATATATATATAGATATATATATATATATATCTACAGTTTCGAACGAATGGTGTTTTTGGGGTCTGGGGACCTCAAAACGAAAAGTTATCATGGTCCCGGGCCTAGGTCTTACCATGCTGACTACGGTAATAGCTTCTTCCCTATAGGGGAAATTCGCTAATTCCCTATAGGGGAAATTCGCTAAAAAGAACAGTGTTTATAACGACCATACCACAGAGGTACGATGTCCCGGCTAATGATCCCATACATGATGACTTGACGCTTATGAATAGTTACATTAAAGAAATTGTTCTCAGGACAGAAAATGCATGTCTTGTAAATTTGGATCGGCTAAAAAGATTCCATTTTACGAGGCATGGCCTACACTTAAATGACAAAGGCAAAACAAAAGCTGCACAGCTTATAATCAATGTGATTAACTGGAAATGTAAACAAAATGTGGGGGACGAATACAACAATGACAATTCAAACCAAATCAATTGCGAACAGGATAACAATGGAAGGCCAGAGGCTACGGCTACCCAGGACCCCACAACATTGCTACACACTTCTTTAAATTCAACAATGGATGTCAACCAACTACAGGAGGAATGTGTTCTACCCAGTGCTTTGGCAGTTAACACTCCTACATACTTGGCAGCCAGCCTACAACTTGACGACAGCTCATCAACATCTGCAGGCAACCTACAACTTGATGACAGCACATCATCCACTGTCAGCTCCCACTCATCCAGGCGGTGTAGTGAAAGTTGTGATAGTGTAAAAAATGTCTCTTCTAATGATGTGGTAAGGCTGATTTTGTAAATAATTTTAGTAATAGTATAGATTACTTAAGTTTATACAGTAACCATTTTTTACAAAAACCAATGCCCAATTTGATAGCACGATAAAAAATTTTAATTTTAAACAAATATGTAATAATGATAGGCCTAGTATAATTCATTGGAATATACAAGGTTTGAACAAAAAACTTAATGAACTTGAAACTCTTTTAAATGAGTTTAACAGTATGATTAAAATAGTCTGTCTGAATGAGCATCGTATAAGTAAAAGTAATAAGACGATTCTGAATAAAATAACAAACTTTGAATTAGCTGATGGGTTCTTTAGAGAAACATCTGAAGGAGGATCATGTATACTGATACATAAATCTTTGGATTATAGTACAAGACCTGAATTAAATATTTTGAATGAAGAGCTTTTGTTTGAGGTATCATGTATTGAGGTGAAAAAATTAAATTTATTGATTGTATCATTATATAGAATACCAGGCTATAGGCAAACACAATTATTTTTGAAAAAATTCAACAAGTTTTTATTTCATTTGAAAAAAGAGTGTGTTCACAAAAAAATTGCAATCCTGGCCGATTTTAACATTAACATCTTAGAAAAATCCAAATTTTCTGAAAGTTTCTTTGGCATTTTGGAACAAAATGGTTATAACCTTAACTGCTTTACTCCAACAAGAATAACAACCCATTCTAAAACTTGCATTGATAATGTTGCAACCAATATGTTATTTGGACCGGTAAATCTAAGCAACATACAGCATGACTTATCAGATCATAATTTTTTAGTTGCACACCTACCTTTAAGTACTAATATAAATAAAAATATTACCATAATCAAAAGATGTTTTCCAGTACAAAAGCAGGAACAATTTTTAGCAATTTTAAGTAATGGGTTAAACAACTTTTTACTTAAAGAAAGCTTAAATGAAAGCTACAGTATTTTTTTGAGAATATTTATTCAATGTATAGATGAAATATTCCCACAAAAACAAATTAAGGTATCTCAAAATAGAAAATCAAACTGGATAACTCCTGAAATTAAGAACTTATCTCAAACCAAAAGACATTTGCATAACTTGGCAAAACACAGCCAAGATGAAAATTTGTTGGACTATGTAAAACAATTTAAAAAGAATTTTAAGTCAATTGTAAATAAAGCAAAGAAAAATGCTAATAACAAATATATAACAAATTCAGAAAATAAAGCAAATGCAACTTGGCAAGTTGTAAAAAATGAATTAGGTTTAAGACAGGATGTGGGTAAGAATAGGTCAAAACTTGTTTTAAGAAATGAATCTATTGAAAATCCATCAAAGATTGCTAATTGCTTTAATGAGTACTTTTGTAACATAACCAACATTCTTAATGTACCTAAGGTATCGTATATTGCAACAAAATTAAATTCTAACAATAATACCTTCTCTCTTCAAACCCTGAATTACGTTAGCACAAATGAAGTAAAAAGTTTAATCTCGGGTCTTAAAAATTCATGTTCGGTTGGATGGGATGAAATTCCTACTAAGTTACTTAAGTTAAGTGTTGACGTTATATCTCCTGTTTTATGCAAACTAATAAATAAGTCATTTATGAGTGGAATATTCCCAGACAAATTAAAATTATCTGAAATAAAACCAATTTACAAACATGGTCAGAAGACAGACATAGCTAATTATCGCCCAATCTCTGTTCTTAGTAATATATCAAAGATTTTTGAGAGGGCCATTCATAGTAGAATAAATCAATATTTAGAACAAAATGAACTGTTAAAATCCTCCCAGTATGGATTTAGGAAGCAAAAAAGTACACAGACAGCTCTAGTTGATTTTGTTAATGAAATTTCTGAAGCCTTGGATGGGTCACAGCATACTTCTGGTATATTTTGTGATCTATCCAAGGCATTTGATTGTGTTAATCATAGCCTTCTTTTAAATAAAATTAATTCATTTGGAATAAAAGGATCTGTGCTCAAATTACTCCATTCTTATCTTAGTGACCAAAAGCAGCGTACAGTAGTTGCACACGATTATAAGAAATTTAAATCAAATTGGGTCAATGTAACTTCTGGCGTTCCGCAGGGGTCCATCTTAGGCCCCTTACTTTTTATCATGTTTATAAATGACATAGAAATATCTTCTAAATTATTTTTATATGCCGATGACACTACAGCATTGGTGAAGAATAGTAACTTTGATGACATGATCATAGCGGTTGAAAGAACTTACTCGGAATTAAGAACATGGTTTTCCAAAAATGGTCTGTTATTAAACAATTCAAAAAGCAATTTGGTCTACTTTAAGCCCTCAAACCATAACTTCCACTCATGGAAACAATCTGAAAGTATAAATCGTACAGAATCTCACAAATTTCTCAGAGTAATATTTGACCAAAATTTAAAATGGGAAAAACATATCAGTTATTTAACTAACAAACTAAATAGTTTCTGCTGTGCATTATGTATTCTCATACAGTCAACATCCCTAGAAACTTGTAAAACTGTTTATTATTCTTACATTGAATGGTATTACCTTAGATATGGTATTTTATTATGGGGATCACACAAAAAATCTGAAAAAATATTCATAGCCCAAAAGTTTATTATTAGAACCATATCAAAAAAAGCAAAAAAACTAGCTGTAAATCACTTTTCAAAAAATTACAGTTTTTAACATTACCAGGCTTATATATTTATGAACTAATCAAATTAATCACAGAACGTCCAGATTTATTAGAGGAGCACAAATTTAAGTACAATCACAACACAAGAAAAAATTCAAAATTTGTCTTTCCTCAACATAACTTAACTTTATTTGAAAAGAGTCCACTGTATATGGGAATACAAGTTTTTAATAAACTTCCTAATTCCATAAATCAACTGAGCAAAAGAGTTTTTCTTAAAAAAGTTAAAGATATTTTAATTGACAAAGTTTATTATTCAGTTGAGGAATTTTTTGAAGACAGCAGCTGGGAGAGTTTATTGTAGTGTTTTATATTGTTAACATTTTAGTTAGTTAAGATTACATGTATAGTTTTATTTTGATATATTTAACAATGACACTGTCACCTGTTATATTTTTGTATTAATCAGAAAATTTGTTAACGTTTGTTGTGACAATAAAGATGACTTGACTTGACTTGAGGCAGTTATTTTTTTACTTCAATCTCCAAAATTTGGTCGGTAACGTAAGAGAAGTAATACAAAAACCACCTTAGCGTATCGTACATGACAAAGGACAAGTTTTTTGCTACCCCGAAAAGACTATTTTATATTTAGAAAATGAGTTCAATAGTGGTATCACTGTATTCATATTTTATTGCAGTTTAGATTCATATACAAAAGATCTTGATTATTATTTAGATTCGTATTTATCTTGCGATTTCTGGGTCGAAGAGGTGGAAAATACTGGCGAAAGGTCGGGTTTTCGCAATGCTTTTAAATGAGATTAACAGCTGCAATGTTAATATTTTTTATAGCTAGCTAATCCAACAGATTTTTTACAGTAATTTTTAATTACTGTAAATATTTCTTTTGGAAAAATAACCATTACTACGTTTGGAAGGTAGACCTCCTCCGTATTACAGGTTTACGAAAAAGTAGCACTATAGAACCGATGCTATTTTCGACTCTGAATTTAATCATTGTGAGTTACCTAAGGTATTGAATTGTATCTCTGTTTTTATTGTGTTATAGCAAGACAATACCAAATTACCTGAACAAAATTAACAAATATGTGCAGGGGATGGGAATAGTCTCACAAGCAGAAGCGATGCAGGGCACACTGTCAGATAACGGCCAAGGTGAAACAGATAACGCCGACGGCTACAAATCTTCAAAACCAGCGATATTTTAACTTAAAAAAACGAAGTGTTTTTCTTTCCTATTAATATCTATTACAGAATTATCACTAAATAACTGTAGCATTTTGGCGTGATCAATCTAAGCTACTATTGCAAAGATAATGTGCCCGAAGTACAGCATTGGATACTCACTATTGATGCAAAGTCGGTTTGCTTTTTATAAATAAACTAACTTGCTTGCCCGCATAAACTAAAACATAGAATTATTAACACGCGATGTTTACTCTATATCCTTATGATTAAAACCCATTCTAACTGATCTACATCTCATGGGTTGATCCCAGCTGTTTGTTTACACCGTATGATATTTCATGATTATTTAAAAACAACCTTGAACTGCTGGAGTCAGCTACTACACTTTTTGAAAATTAATCTCAAATTGTACAAAATTGAACCCTAAACTGATATTCAGGCTTCAAAATTCTCTTCTACTCAAAATAACCTTTCTTTCATAAAAAAAAATGGAAATCCGTCCAGTGGTTAACTTAGAATCTTTGGATTAAATAACACCAGTATCTTTTAATATATAGGATAACTTTTATTCAATCTACTCTTTACAGTTTACAAGTTCATGGATTCATGGACATAATTTAAATTTACTCTCTCAAGAATTCATATATTACCGGTATCAAATTATATTCACAACGTACTAACAATGAGAAGATTCGTGGTTTTAAATTTTCGTATATTAGGAGTATACAACATTTACGACAATTCTGTTGTTTTCGTCTGTTGGCATCAATGACGGGGAGAGAGCAACCTTGGTCAGAGGGCATGGTCTGCTGGTACAGTAATGGTGGCAGCAGGAGGGGGACACAGGATGAATTCCCCGCGAAACACTCAGAACACAGCGGGCTCCGTGCAACGACAGTTCCCGACGCGAACAATTCTATGCTCCTGGTTTATTTTATATTTATATATATGCAGAACATACTCATTATAAAATATTTTAGATATCAACATAAAACTATTTACAAATTAATTTGATTTTCCAATCTTCATCAATCTTTCTTATGCAACAGCTAGATTTCACTGAAAATATAAAAATAGTTGTATCACTTGAAATTTAATGTTTCGACTACGATTTGCATTTGTCATGTAGGTAAATGATGTTTAATATTACAATCCAATTAATTACAATATGTGCGAGCAAGGACAACAATTAACTAACATTCTTTTTACAATTTTTAAGAACAAGATTTACCCGCATTTTAATGCATTGATACTGGATATTTACTGTTTCAAAATAATACTTTTCTTCGGTATTTTTTTTTTGTGATTGAGATAGTAAAATTCATGGCTACCGGTACCTACTGCTCTCGATAAGTTAACAAATTTAACCATGAAGGTTTTATGTTACTTAATATTGTACTTAAATAGTATAAGAATATGGAGGATGACTGATTGATTACACAGGTTTGCTGTAATGAGGCCGACTAGAAATGGGGTTTAATGCAAATATAAATAGACCACAACCAGAACGTTTTTACTGTAAATAATGTCATAAAGAAGCATATACAATATTAGTACTGTACACTCTTAAACACTCTGTATTTGCTGTGATGTCTGAAAACACGATATAGGCACGGTCACCTCCCACAGTCACACATTTTCCCATAAGAATAGTTTTATGTATGATTAAACTTTAAAAAAGTACTGTTTGTAAAAACTTTTGAGATGTTTATTACTTTGACTGCTATAGATAAAACAGACTTATATCAAATACACATTTAGTGAAAACAAATATAAACGTAGTTAAAAATTAATTAAAAATGTAATAATTATTTCATAAGTTTTATTGTATGTATCAGTAATACGTCCTATGCCCCATATTTAGATGCTAGTCATACCTAGTGTGTACAAATAATATTTGTTAATTGTACATAAATATTTACTAAAATAATTGTAGAATTCATTAATAATTTCCAGGGCTTTAAGCTAATCTTACAAACAATAGTGGTGAAAACTAAATCAATAACAAAAAAAAATTAAGCTCAAAGCAATCACAAGTACACGCATAACACTACAACACTACAAACAATACAAGAAGTAAATAAACTGATCAAGCTCACTGTGCTTAGTAAGCAAACACTTTCTATTTTCTGAGCCAAATACCAAGATTACATTTGAGGATATTCAAAAATAGATCAGGACACGTGTACAAGAGGAAACGAGTGAACGGAAGGGCCCTTGGACAATAGATTTAGATGTACAGATTCGTAGAAATCTGTTGAGAAAAAGTATTCATTTAGCATTTGCGCCAAGCGCGTGGTGTGTGGCTGCCAGCGCAGGGACGTCACAATGCTGTCCGGAGGGGAGGGAGCGGGGCGGGAGGGGGTCATGGCGGCAACGTGCTGCGAATTAAGAAATGGTATAGCCCTTGTTATAGGGCCCTGTGGTCACCGTCACTGCTTTTGTCTTCGCCCCCATTGTCACTGTGCCGGCAACCGCAATGGAATTATAAAGTAGTGGGATGAATATTGCGATTGTCCGTATGAACGCCCATTCCAGTTTAAATGCCAATATGTGTATGTGCGTGTTTTGTGTTTATGTACTAATAAATTAATAACGATGTCGATTTGACTGACAGATGTTAGCTTGATGACTTAATGGCAGACTACTTGAGAATGACGCAATGAAGTGTTGAAACCAGTTTTAATTTAACAATGAAAATTGAACAAGAGACAAAAAGTTAATTTAAAACCACTTTATTAACATAAACTACTTACTTGTCCGGTTGACCTGAAATTTGATACGTTGATAGGTCAAACTCCAGAATCAAACATTAAAGTGATTTATAACATGGTACCACACAAAACCACATTTTGTATTAATATATTCCACTAATATTACCAGAATATACTTTAAAATCTTAATTACAATATACTGTGTTTGCAAGCAATGCCGCGATGGGTAACAACTCGTGTTCTCATAAATTTCTAAGTAACCTTACCTGGAATTAGGAACTGCCCATCTTTCAATATTGTGATGCTGTCGGGCTTGAATTTCTCTTTTATCTTGTCCAACTGTACATCATCTGTGATATGTTCTAAAGTTGTAATCTAGGGCAAAAATGGTTTCATAATAGTGGCAGATAAACAACGTTAACAAAACATAATCAAAAAGGCTACATTATAACCAGAAACAAAACAATCAAGTTTACTCCTGTTGATTTCTGCTGTGGGAATCCCTCCCGCTGGCCGAATGCCTTCAGTTCACAACAGATGGGTAGGTCATTGGATTAAATATCGACTATCGTATTATAGACTACCGATAATAGCTCTTTGTTTGTAACATAATAAAAATGGATTTACATGTAAAAGTAACAACCTTTGCTGCAGTTCACGACAACATTATAGTAACCTCACCTAACCTAATTCCGCAGAGCGCTGAATGGTGGCTCTTCGTTGTGCAACATATTACAAATTAATTAATTTTGATCTAAAATGTATAAAGTCAACTTTAACAAAAGATCCAAACCTTAAAAGGTAAATGACAAAAAAAGGCTTTAACCTTAAAAAAATAATGTAAAATTAAAAAATGCAGACCCCAAAAAGTAATCAGCAAATGTAGGGTTTGAACCCGGGACCGCATGATCGTGAGTCCGATATTCTACCCATTGGTACATCCATCGGATGACGAATAATGGGAAAGTTACAATAATTTAACAAGCTGTGATCCTCTAAATGCGAGTTGAGTAGTCGACTACAATAATCGATAGTCTAAAATACAATGGTCGATATATTTAATCTAATGACCTACCCATTTGTTGTGAACTGAAGGCTATCCCCGCTGGCCATCCACCTGATTTTATCCACTGATTTCCGTAAGACCAGCTGGTCTATTCGGAGGTGATATCTACCAAGGCTGAATTAAAGGCAGACTGTAGTTCTAATTTGAATCAAACTAACTTGATTTTAGTTATTTTGTTATTTGGTTGGTATCAAAACATTGTTTATTATTAGTGTTTTTAATGGACTTTGAAACTGCATTTGTACTGATAAATGTGTAGCGTATGGATCTGATTACTATGGGTGCAGAACATCTGGAGCTCTAAGCTACGCCACTGCCGGCATAAGCCAACGGACGGCAAGCAGCATTGTACTAGAACTATAGAAAACATCAGTCAATCACACTGCACAACGGTACAGCAAGGCAGGTGATTGAGGGGTCAATGGGGTCAGCATTTTTGACTGCGATTCATATGTCGTTGGAACCTAATTTCTTAAGAGTTTGTCTTACACTCGAATTTACTCCTGGAACTAGATTCCCCCTGCTAATTTCAATCTTAGCTCAAAAACAGTTGTACTCCTTTTTTCTTAATCAGTATAAAAGTTATGAACAATTTTCCTAATCAAAGCATAATCAAAAACTGTAGCATTTGATCGCTTTTTAAAATTTAATTTGGCATTACAAAAGAAGTACTTATTCCAGAATCAATAACACATTGTTCTTGTTTCATCCCTTTAACAGTGCTGATTGCAGAACTAGTGAACCTCACTCCTCCGTCTCATGGCCCCCCAACCTAACAAACAGGAAACGTGCTAAAAACCCAAGAGACGAAGGAGGGGCTAACAGTTAAAAACCTTGGGCAACTCAAGAATTAAACACCCAAAGTGACAAAACCAGATGTATTTTTCAGATAAGAAAACCTTTACAGCGTATAATCAACAAGAAGCATCAATAATAAAAAAAAGGATTGCTCTCAAGTCATACAACTTTAAGGTCGTTCACCCCTATCAATCAACATGAACATTTCCATTTGAGCAATTTGATCAAAATCCAAAAACACAATCAAACATGGTTCCTTAAATAAATTAAACAATTGAGTACATATCCTACCTGCAGTAGTGGTAGGCCAACCTAAATTAAAAAAAATATTATATGCACCAGTAAGGTTGTTCACTGATGTGAACTCAAATTATCAAATTATCCAAGTTTCAACAATTAATTCTTTTTTTAATTTGATCAATGATTTTAAAAACAGCGAAGCATCTTAGTAGCAAGTTAAAATAAAATCTGACAATAAATAACAATTAGAGAATCTGGCAAAAAAATTAATAATTCATACACCAGAAAGATTGCTTACCAGTGTGAGTTGACTTTGTTTTTATGAAATACTCAATGACTGGAAATGGCAATAAATATTCAATATAAAATAAACAGCAAGTAAATAACATTAATATACAAATAAATTTATGACACCAAAGTAAATAAATAAATAATCAATTACAATAAACATACACAAATTGCAAGGTTCCCATACATCTAAAAAGAAAAAATATGACATTAATACCCTTTTTTTACTATTTACTAGCTGTGTACCCGTCCTTCGTACGGGTTTTATATAAATGGTAGATTAACTAAATCAAATAACAATCCACATTATTTTACAATATTAAAATTATATTTTACACGTTTAATGTACAATTAAACCAAAGTTAACGAAATATACTGGCAGATATTTTGGGTCCTGTTGCTGTCGGTTAGTAAACGGCGTGTGGTTTGCGACTATAAATCGGTACACGCATCACTTTGGATTCGCTTTTAGAAATAAAAGTACTCAAGCACAAAAAAAATATAAAAATATCATCGAGGGGAGGGAAGGGGGTATAAATATAAAATCGGCGGGGGGAGCAAAATATAAAATCGGGGAGGGGGCAAAATAAAAACCGGACGGAGAGTAAAATTTAAAATCGGGGTGCGGGCAAAAATATAAAATGGAGGGGGGACAAAATAAAATATAAATATAAAATCGAAGAGGGGGGAGCAAAAAATATAAAATTGGGTGTGGGGAAAAATAAAAATGGGAAAAGCAAATATATAAAATCGGAGCGGGGGCAAAAAAATATAAAATCGGGGGGGGGGTCAAAAATATAAAATCGAGGGAGGAACAAAATATAAAATGGGGGGGAACAAAAATTAAAATCGGGAGGAGCAAAAATTTAAACTTGGGGGGATAAAATAAAAAATCAAAGAGGGGAGCAAAAATATAAAATCGAGGGTAGTGCAAAATAAAAATGGGGGAGCAAAAACATATAAAATCGGGGGGTTGGGGCAAAAATATAAAATCGGGGGGGGGCAAAAAAATAAAATTGGGGGTGGGGCAAAAAGAAAAATGGGGGGAGTAAAAATAAAAATCGGGGGGGCAAAAATATAAAATTGGGGACATAAAATAAAAATATAAAATCAAAGAGGGCGGGAAAAATATAAAATCAGGGGTGGGGAAAAAATATAAAATCGGGGGTGGGGCAAAAATAAAAATTGGGGGGGAGCAAAATTATAAAATCAGGGGGGCAAAAAAATATTTAATCGGGGGGCAAAAATATAAAATCAGGGGGGGCAAAAATAAAAATTGGGGAAGCAAAACTAAAAATCGGGGGGGGGGCAAAAAATATAGAATCGGGGGAGCAAAATTTAAAAAATCGGAGGGACAAAAAAGATAAAATCGGGGGGGCAAAGATATAACATCGGGTGGGGGCAAAGATATAACATCGGGTGGGGGCAAAAATATAAAATCGGGGGTGGGGCAAAAATAAAAATGGGGGCGAAAACATAAAATCGGGGGGGGGGGCAAAAATATAAAATGGGGGGACATAAAATCAAAATATAAAATCGATGAGGGGGGAGGCAAAAATAAAAAATCATGGGGTAACAATATGAAATGGTTGGACATAAAATAAAAATATAAAATCGAAGAGGGGGGGCAAAAATATAAAATCGGGGGTGGGCAAAAAGAAAAACGGGGGAGCAAAAATAAAAATCGGGGGGGAAAAATTTAAATCGGGGGGGAGCAAAATTATAAAATTGGGGGAATATAAAATCCGGGGGGGGCAAAAATAAAAATCGGGGGGAGCAAAAATATAAAATCGGAGTGGGGGAGTACATTAAGTATCGGTAAAAATTGATTTTTGTGCAAATAAGAATAGACCACAACCATATGAAGCCACATTATTATAGATCAATAGCTAGCTGACGTAGCCGTTCTTCGCACAGGGGTTTTCCCTACCCGTTCTTTAGTCAATGCAATTTGCATTTTAGTTAGCTTGAAACAGCTGTTCTTGCTTCTGCTCTTTAAGCTGTCAAATGTAGGCATCCACAGCTGTCCGCATTACAGTTTCTGAATGTTTACTTTATTCTGAAATGTAAACATTGAAACTTAGGACGTTTGCGGGGCGTAGCCCGAGGGGATTTTAAGGAAGTGAATAGGCCTATGTGTTGCATGGGTTCAAGATCTACCTATGTGTAAAGTTTCAGCCCAATCGGTTCAGTAGTTTTTGCGTTCACCCGGAACATCAGACAGACAGACAGAGACAGAAACCACCTCTTCTTTATAATATTATAGATAATTAAATTTTGAATCAGATCTTGTCGGGATAAAAGCCAATAGTAAAGCATGAAGGACCTAACAAATTTCCCGACACATTCAGCAGCTTACAAAAATTTCCTGTGCTGAACACAATTTTCCCTGACATTGGCACTAAAAGATCAATGTTGCAAATCTGGTGAAAGTTCTTGCTATGGTGAAAATTGCATTTAAATAGTATGTTGAATGATTCTAGGAAGTTAAATGTAAAATTGGGCAAAAATTAATAAATTAAAAAATGTTCCCTGACAAAACCCGGAAAAATTTGTGCACTTGAAATTTACTAAAAGGCACAATTTGATTTCTTTAAGTAACGTTGCAGTCCTTCAGAAGCTGAAAATTACAATATTGCTAGGATGGGTCTCACCAGTGAGCAGTCTCAACGTAAGCTGTACTTAACGATGACAAATATTAGTCAACCTCAATTATCATTGGCAAATTTCACTTCCACCAGTTTTATATTTCCAAGGTTCTTCATTATTCAATTTAATACTGCTTCAAGGCTTCAGGCGATTATGTTAAGGTCTCTCACATTTAAAAGAACCTAAGCATCTTCACAGTTTCATTATCTTCTCATTTTAACCTTAATCTTCATCATGGACATTTAATTTTTCACCAAATAATTTTAATCTTCAAACATGGGCCTTTTTGTCCTCCCATCATGGACCCTTTGTAAAATACAAAAAAAAATACTAAATGCTACAAATTCATTTCAGTTCCAGTGAACAGCCTTGAAGACAGAAAAATATGTTTGTATACGAATATAACCAATGGGAAAATTGAAAGTGAGAACTCTCTTTATTGACTAGGCTTAGTGAAAACAACTTTAATCATTCACGGACATTTCTCTGATACAAAAGAAACTTGCAAACATATGCGATCAGCCAGTCGTGCAACAGTGGAAAGTTTATTAGTGAAACCAATGAAATGAGCAGCAGTACTTACCCTTGAGCATAGGGGCGGAAAACTTAGTAATACATCAAGAAATCGGATTTAACATTTGGGAAACGTCCTACAGCAATATTTAATGTAACATTATTTCCAACGTCAATCTTGAGCATCAGACACCAGTTGAAGTTCCTGACCTTATAAAAACCGTTGCTCTGGGGTTCACAAAATTGAAAAAAACACGGCCAGCTGGATTGACAACATAATACGACGACGTAGACAAACAACATATATATACATGAGTCGTGACAAAAGCAACATTGCGCGGCGGCACCAAGTGTCACGGCTCAACCTCCCCACCCCCCCCAAAACAGAGCCACCCCCTCGGAACTTGACCTCCATGGGAAAAAACAACAGCCTCTCCCTATACCTGAAGACAACGACACCATGTTAGCTCTGAGGGGAACGTCGGGGAATTTTCCCAACCAGAGGGAAAGAAACTCACCTCCAGAGGTTTGTGCTGGCCAGCAAAATTTACACGGGGAAAAACTCAAACAAAATGAAAGGACAGAAAGTTGATCAGCTCTCTGACCCAGCACACTTCCCGCACAGACCCCCTAGCTACTAAGGGTTTTCACGGTAAGGCTTGGCATGTGAAACGTGATCCTTACAAAAAACCTCCCCGGTTTGGAGATTTCCCAGCTGTGCCGTGACAGGAGTCAGGAACTGGAGAATTCGGTGGGGACCTGTCCACCGGTACGCTAACTTAGTGACTCTTTTGTTCACAGCCGAACTGACTGGATGAGCCTTGCAGTATACAAGATCCCCTACCTGGAAAAGGTTATCAATTCGACCTCGGTTGTACTTCCTTTGTACCAATTCCCTAGCCCTGATGAGGTTCCGCCTGGCTGCCTGCCAAGTTTCCTTGACTCGGGAGTTCCAGGCAGCGGCATAAGGTCGCCAATTTTCCACAAGTTTGCCAAAGGGTTATTGGGTAGAAACCCAAACATGACCTCGAAGGGACTGCCTTGTGACTCTCATGTTTGGCAGTGTTAAAAGCGAATTGGATCCATGGGAGTTCTTGATCCCAGGTGGTCTGCTTTTCTGCATGGAAAGCAATGAGGGCAGAACGAAGATTACGATTAAACCTCTCGGCATGTGAAGGCTGTGGGTATTACGGAGAAGTGGTCACATGGCAGATGCCGTGCCCAAAGCACATTCTTCTGAAAATATGGGTCGTGAACTGACTTCTGTTGTCAGAGACTATGGTAGCGGGAATTCCAAAATGCTGGAAGAACTGGGTACGGAGCACTTGAACGGTGAGCTGCGCTATAGCGCTCCGTAGAGGAAACAACCAACAGAACTTGGAAAAAGCGTCCACACAAACAATCAGAAATTTGTTTCCTGATTTTTTACGTGAGAGAGGCCCAACGTAGTCAATGAAATCCTTCTCCAGAGGTCTCTCCGCCACCTCAGATGACAACCCATATTTGGTATTTTGGGCGGGCTTGCTTTGCGAGCACGTCTGACAAGAACGCACTTGAGCCACAATGTCCCGATCCATACCCTTCCAGATGAAATTGTCCCTAATCTTAGCAATGGTCTTATGAATGCCTAAATGCCCACCTTCAGGGGAAGAGTAATAATATTTAGACAGTTCAAATTCCAACTTCAACCTTTGCTTTGTCCCTCTCCCAACCCTAATTCCTAAAGGCCTAGTATTACTAACAATCATGATCATGTGACCTACCGAACCAATGAGAGTAACTACCCACAAGCCTGTGAGTCATTCGCATTTTGGCCACTACTGAAAGAAGATGGATGTCGTGTGCGGGGTACCACAATTTTGACGACCGCATTACACCATTAAAATTGTACAGGTATCAATCATTATTTTTCTAGGCTATTCCTTATTCCATAACTTCTAATTTTCAAAGACCATCGGCACGAGAAGACTTGGCAGCACTAGTTTAGGCTTACCCCGCTGTCTAGCTTGAAAGCAAAGGGCACCCTGGGATAGAAAATAAGGAGGGTGGGCAACTCCGTTCTGGAGTTCACTCATGATGTTAGCCAGCTCGGGATCTTTAAGCTGGTGCGGAACTATGTCCAGAAAGGCCAAAGGAAGTCCAGGAGCACAGCACCACACACTGGCTCAGAAGCTAACTGATAGTCATCGGGGTTGTGATACATCCTGGAAAGCCTGTCTGCAATGACATTCTGAGTTCCACGGACATGTTGGACAGTAAACTTGCGGGAAGAAATTTGCACGACCCAATGACCAATCTTCCCAAGCTGGCGGGGATGCGCTAGTAACCACGAGAGTGCCTGGTTGTCAGTTTGCAGTAAAAATTCCTTACGTTCTAAAAACCTCCGAAACTTATTTATTCCAAACACGACAGCCAAGCACTCTAGTTCGTAAACGGAAGAACTTTTCTTCTCACATGGGACAAAGTGCGTGATGCGTATGCAATGGGCTGCCGAACACCATCAACTTCCTGTGACAACACAGCAGCAATCGCGACGGAGGAAGCCTCTGTCTGCAAGACAAACTTTCGACCAAAATCCAGCATAGCCAAGACTGGAGGTTGCATGATTGCCTCCTTCAATAAATCAAAGGACGTCTGCTGTTCTTCTTCCCAGCCAAACTTGGCACCCTTTCTCCTGAGTGAATTTAAGGCGCTGCCAATTCATCTATGTTGAGGATGAAGCGCCGGCAGAAATTTACCATTCCGATGAAACAGGTGATGCCTTTTGCATCTTTGGTAGGAGGAAAATCCCTAATGGCCTGAGTTCTAGCAGGGTCAATGCAGACGCCCCGGGAGGAAACCAAATGACCTAGGAAAGAGATTTCCGACTTGGCAAAACTGACTTTGTCCGGATTGACGGTAAGGCCAGCTCCACACCACCTAAAACTTCCTCCAGATGCCTCACATGATCCTCAAAGCTCTCACTGTATACCAGAAGATCATCTAAGTAGTTGATCACATATTTGAACTTCACGTTGTGAAAGATTGAGCCCAACAGCCTGGTTAGGGTTTGGGCCCCCGCAGCTAAGCCCATTGAAACACGAGTGAATTGATAAAGATTCCATGGCACACAGAAGGCAGTGAGAGGCCTGGTCTCAGGCTTTAGAGGGATCTGATGATACGCCTGATTGAGGTCAAATACTGAAAAATATCTGGCCTTACCAAACCAATCGAAAGCTGAGTACAAATCGGGGAGAGGCACTGAGTCAATCTCAATTCGAGCATTGAGTTTTCTGTAGTCAAGGACCATGCGAGATTTTCCATTCGGTTTGGGAACAAGAAATGCTGGACTGGCGTAACTGGACCTTGAAGGTTCGATTACCCCATTCTCTAGGAGTTTGTTGACGTTGCCCCTAAGTACCTCCATCTGGGGTGGCCCGAGTTTGTAAGGGTGGGAACGTACTGGACGGGTGTCAGTCAGACGTATTTCATATTCCAAACGATTGGCGACACCCAGCTTCGGCATCAGCACTTCAGGGAAACAAACACAAAGGGCTTTTATGGCTTCAGCCTCCACTGGTGTCAGATGCCCTAACGGATCGACCACGGCCTCGCTTGCTGTCTCAGGCTCCACAGCAGCAGCCCCATTGGATATCTCGTCAACGAAAGGAATTGACACCCGTCTGGCAAATCAGAAAAAGCACTGGCCTCTGCCTATATCCAAAATCAGACCAGTACCTCGGATAAAGTCCGCCCCCAGAATGACCGGGAAACAAAGGTCCTTGGCCACCAAGAAATTCCACAACCAAGAGAAACCTTCCATTTTTAGTTTGAAGTGGGCTTCGCAGATAATCGGAAGTGGGCCACGCAACACAGTCCAGCAAACAGAAACGCTTCGTCCAACCTATCAGCCCAGAAGTTTTTAAGTAGTCAAAAAATCGAGAGGTATAAGACTGCGGGCTGACCCAGAATCCACCAAGGCCTCTGCAGCGAGTCTCCAATCAAGATGGTTAAACGAGGTTGGACCTTTACGCCCATCGCAGCGAGACCAGGTACCCCCCGCAGAACATATTCAGAAAATCACGGCTTTTCTTCTTTGCAAAAATCAGTCTTTACATCCCAGCGCTGAACATTCCCCTGAGACTTCTCCATTGCATTGTTTTGAAACAACTTGCCCCTTTCGTTATTCACAAACGCATGATGAGGATCATGCCATATCATCCCTCCGTGCTCTAGTAGTTTTTTGGACCCTGTTCCCATCGACTTCTCTGGCAGCAATCCCGCCTGGAATGACCATTTTGCCCACACCTCAACCATCCTGGAATTTGTCTCTAAATCTGCGGGGTACCCAAAGTCTGCCCGACAGGAGCAACAACGGGATGAGGAAGGAGATGGGGATGATGCCCCATTGGCCAATCTCTCTGGATATCTTAGTCCGACGCTTCGAGAAAGAATCGAAAGCCTGTCCAGGTCTCCAAAAGAAATTGGTCTTGCAGCAAACACCAGACATGAACGTTCCTCGGATTTGAGCCCTTGCAAAATTATTTCCACCAACTGTGACTCATAAAACCCCAAACGCAAAACCTGAGCCACCGCGCGAATGTTGCTATCAAACTGGCTGAGGGCCTCGCCTTGTGCCTGAGGTCGAAAAACTCATTCTACCTTCAGTCTTTCCATTATTCTCACCGGTATAAACAATTCCAGTACCTCAGTATGGACGTATCACAAGAGGTCTTCCTCTTTAGGCAATCAAACAGCCTATCACTGAGTGGCTTCGTACAAAATGGGGCAATCAGCTCCAATAGTCCATAATCAATCGTTCCGGGAAAATCCCGAATTCTCAAAACCTTTTCCAGGAAATTCAATAAAGCCTTAACATCCAGGCCATCAACTGGTGTAAGTCCACTCAGCGCTGAACTCAGGGGGTAAGGCAGCTTGGCAAAGGAAAGTAAATTACCATCTATTCCCCTCCCAGCCATGTTTTCCACCGCAGGAGGTGCTACGGCTGTCTCAGAAAGAGTGCTCTGCAAGGCAATCCTTTCACTCAAGGCAGCAGTCAACAACACAGGATGGGAGGTACCCTGTTCTTTGGTTTCACTCGGAGGCACCGACTCCCTATCTTTTCCTTCTTCCTCACTCTCAGGATCGGTAGCGCTCGGGCCCCCACTTTCAATCCTCTGCACAGCTTTCTTGACTGAGTGCCCTGTGACGCACCCTGTCAGAACTGGCGCTGTGGGATGAACCAAACGCTGAGTTAAGGCGCCCGAACCACGCTCTGCTACCTCACTCCTCCGTCTCATGGCCCCCCCAACCTAACGATGACAAACATTAGCCAACCTCAATATCATTGGCAAATTTCACTTCCACCAGTTTTATATTTCCAAGGTTCTTCATTATTCAATTTAATACTGCTTCATGGCTCCAGGTGATTATGTTAAGGTCTCTCACATTTAAAAGAACTTAAGCTTCTTCACAGTTTCATTATCTTCTCATTTTAACCTTAATCTTCATCATGGACATTTAATTTTTCAACAACTAATTTTAATCTTCAAACATGGGCATTTTTGTCCTCCCATCATGGACCATTTGTAAAATACAAAAAAATCAAATACTACATGCTACAAATTAATTTCAGTTCCAGTGAACAGCCTTGAAGGGAGAAAAACATGTTTGTACAGTTATAGTCAGTTCCCAACTAAATAGACCTCAGGAGTTAAAAAAAAAACAGTGAAATGGCCTAAAGCTAAATTACAATTAACAGAAAGGTTTGAAAGGTTTTCGCCAAGAGAACGTTTAGGCCTATGACAGGTTCTCCCAGCCAAAATGACAGAGGTCAGCCTAGAATTGGCACTAAGAATTTCTACCTGTGAATAACCAGTAGGAAAATTGAAAATGAGTGCTCTCTTTATTGACTAGGCTTAATGAAAACAACCTTAATCATTCACAGACATTTCTCTGACACAAAATAAATTTGCAAACATGTGCGATCAGCCAGTCGTGCAACAGTGGAAAGTTTATTATTGAAACTAATGAAATGAGCAGCAGTACTTACCCGTTAGCATAGGGGTGGAAAACTTAGTGAAAAATCAAGAAATCGGATTTAACATTTGGAAAACATCCTACGGCAATATTTAATGTAACATTATTGCCAACGTCAATCTTGAGCATCAGACACCAGTTGAAGTTCCTGACCTTATAAAAACCGTTGCTCTGGGGTTCACAAAATTGAAAAAAAAACACGGCCAGCTGGATCCACAACATAATATGACGACGTAGACAAACAGCATATATATATATATACATGAGTCGTGACAAAACCAACATTGCGCGGCGGCACCAAGTGTCACGGCTCACTAGGTGCCCTGGTTATTTTTTGCTGTCATTTTTCTAGTGGAATAGTAAAACTACCATTAG
The DNA here is from genome assembly GCA_963675035.1 of Allygus modestus. Lineage (NCBI taxonomy): Eukaryota > Metazoa > Arthropoda > Insecta > Hemiptera > Cicadellidae > Allygus > Allygus modestus. The sequence goes on from OY776113.1 coordinate 58,722,698, forward strand.
CAGCCTCCTCTGACATGAAATTAAACACATTCAAGTACTTCCTTTGTTTGACTCTGGATCTATTTTGATTTTCAGTTTAGACAATACTGGAGGATTACAGGCTGTTTTTAACAAGCCAACACAATCAAAATAAGCTCACTATTTTTTGCAAAGGTGTAACAAATTTTATTGATAACTATTCGGACAAAGAGACTGTCACATCAGAAGGCAGAAATACGCAAACTCGGCACTAGGAGGTGAGCAGCCAATGTTTTCAGATGATAGTAGGTGATTGTGCATGTGTTATCGCTGTCCACCAACCACCCAACAGGACCCTGTGTTTGAATTGTGACAGCCAAGGTATTCTGCACCGTACAATACACAACATACCTAACAATCACAACTGATTTTAGAACCCATACCATATTGAACATTACAGGGAAGCTCGTATGAGTCAGTGGTATATAAAAACCACTTTATCCTTCGCCAACTTTTATCCAAAATATATATATTTTTTTATGAACAGTTATACAAAATTCACCAGAAGGTTAAATTTACATTATTTTATACATACAGGATTTGTGAGGCGTATACTATATACAGTAGATTCTCAGAAATCCTGATAGCACTTACCTGGACTCCCGGCTATCCGGATGATGATCTTCATTTTTTTTAAATTTGTTTGTTACAAATAAAAACAAAAAACGGAACTTCATGGTTTAGTGCCTTCACTTTTCACACGATTATCGAGTAGTTTGCATTGTCAGGTGCACTAATCCAACCTCGGATGGTCTGAGCCCTCGCTTAGCCCATAAATACCAATCAAATACTCAAGTAATAAAAAATGGAGTACCACAAGGTTCCATTTTAGGCCCACTGTTGTTTATTTGTAACATAAAAGAGATGCCTAAATGTTTAAGTGACCTTCAAAGCGTTATTTATATGCAGATGATTCAAATGTAATTGTATCAGCTAAAAGTGAAACTGATTTAGAAGTTGCAGCTTTCATTCAACTTTAAAAATGACAACACTTTTTTACTGATAATAAATTGATGGTGAATACAAGAAAAACAAATTTTATTTCTTTTCATATTAAACAAAACAGAAACCACCCAAATCCTCTTATTTTTGCTGACGCTAAAGAGTTGGATAAAGTGAATCATACTAAATTCCTTGGGTTAACAGTAGATAAAAATCTCAGTTGGGTTATGCATGTCGAAAAAAAACATTAAAAGGATCAATCCTGGTATTTTTGTTTTAAAGAAAATGTCCTTTCTTTATGGTTTATCTGTTTTAAAAACTATTTTGTATACTCACATACAGTCCCATATTGCATATGGAATAAGTATATATGGAGGGACTTCGAGCCAAAATTTGAAAAAAATTCTTGTCCTGCAAAAGAAAGCTATAAGGACAATGCTAAATCTTAAAACTGATGTATCCGTGAAACATCAATTTGTTGAGCTAAGTATTTTAACCGTTCATAGTCTCTACATACTTGAGTTTATTATGCTTTGCAAGACACACATTGGCCAATTCAAGAGTAACAATGATTTACACTCATATAATATAAGAAACAAACATGATAAAATATTACCACGGCATAGATTAGAATGTTTCACCAAAAAAAACCTCCTATGCTGGAATTACAATTTTTTAAATGTGTCCCAAACTAAATAAAAGACATTAAAGACAATGGTAAATTCAAGAAGTCGTTAAAGGAGTTCCTGATGCAGAAAGCTCTGTACTTGCTGGATGAATTTTGAATGGACAATTTTGTAAATAAACCGTAATTAAGTATTATTTAGACTAATCATTATTTATGTTCTGACACTATTTATTGTACCTTTGTGCAAGAGACGAATAAAGATATTTTGATTAGATTTGATAACCCTACCGTTCCATTATCTGTGTTTGTTATTGTTTACGTATCCGATGCGCTGCTCCGTTCAGGTCCTCTCCTGTCGATGACTTATTACTGATGATGTAAATCAGTAGACCAGTGAAATTTTGTATTACAGTATACTTTATTTACAATTTGCAGTGTTATAATAAATCTTTATAAATGTACAAACATTTCAATATTTTCTTATTAAACTACAGTTTTATCACATGTAATAAAAGTGTTCCTCTGATAATTTGATCTTTTTTATGTTCCGAGCATGCTCTTGGTCCTGTTGGCGACACATTAACGAGGTTCTACTGTATTACAGAGTGTTTAAACTTTCTTATGGAAACTCCCTCTTGTATTAGCACATAAATGTAAACGCATATTGTCAAAATTGTTCACTATAAAGGTGGAAATGATGATTCTTGCCCATCTCCGGAAAATCTGGATTTTTCTAAATCCGGACCAGCCGTCTGCCACTATAGTCTGCATTTCTGAGAGTCTTCTGTAATTACAATTAGATGTCAACGTATAAAAGCTATAACTGATGATGCTATTTCACCAAAGCCTTGGTAGTTTCATGTTTTTTAATAAAGTAGGTGCTTAATGAATAAAAATATCTATGTAAAATATACAATATTATACAATTTTTAAAAAATTAGGGAAAGATGAATGTTAACAAACCTTGCCATCTGAGACAACGATGGCTGCTCTTGATATGACGGTAACTTCATGTCTGCTGACAGAATGTATCACTGGTCCCACAAACAGCAAATTCCCATACAACAAATCATCACCATTCATTAGGAACATCTAACAAACACATTTAATGAGGATTAACTTAAACTAAAATCAATTAGCAATCCTTATATCAACAACATTACACCATGAAACTACAAATAATTTATCTTAGGCTAAATTAAAATTAGGCTCTATGGAAAAAAAACAGGACCAAAATGCTAACTCAGTTTCTTATTCATTATTGTAAGCCTATTTTACTTGGAACCTGCCTTGGTTTAACTTAAGCTTTCTCGAATTAAAGATTCTAATGATAAAATTGTGGTAATGCATATTATCTTAAAATACGTATCTTATATTATGAGTGTGTGTTAGTTAAAATGTTCAGTGCAGACAAGCTTGCTACTCTCAACAAAGGATACTCAAACAGGGTCATCCAAAAGGCAGGCAAGTTGCCCTGGGCACCGCATAAGATGAAGCACCGCACAAACGACAGTAAATTTGTTTTTAAAACAATTAATTTTGTACCTATCATATTTAGTTAAGTCCTTAGTCAGCATTTAACACCATCAATAATCTTTAAATAGAATTAAAACTGATTGAAAGGTACAAGCATGGACCATGCATCATGATTGTCTTGTTCATTGTTTCTGACTAAAGAACCGTTTTTGCCTATAGGCAATTTTGTGTTAAAATCTGTTATATCAAAAGCACTTAGTAATTTGACTTGACTGGATCGAGTGTCACTCCCTGAATGGTACTTTGGTGGGTACTTTGGTATTATACGGATGCCACCCTTATACAGCGCGCTGCGGCAGTTATGTTAGGATGGGTTATCATAAAAATGATTGTAGGACTTTCCTTGTTTCGTTACAAATCGAATGATACCTGATGAGTCATACTTCCGGCCGCCAAACCCCCTCCAAATAGGCCAAGGTCAGGTCGTTGACCGGAGCGCGCGCATCACCTGTCACCGCCTGTATCTGGGTCAGTGTCATGAGTGATTTATTGCCGTGCACTACGTTACATTTGTTTTCATAATGAGTGACGTTCTTTTGGTGTGGGATTTACCTCGAAATGAAGAGGAAACCGTACGTATTTTTATGATAACCCATCCTAACATAACTGCCGCAGCGCGCTGTATATTTTGCGGAGTACATGTGGCGATCGGGTGTGGCTGCTAGCGGCGGCGACGCATTCAACACGATCCTAGCGGACATCGCTGCCTTTTGGGGGGCACGACACAAAGACCGCTCATCAGAATGATGTAAAATTTTTACAGTAAGTCAATAAAAGTACGTTTTTTCAAATTATGTAGTTATCCTTTGTATCCGGTAAAAATTAACCTCCAAAAATAGTGGCATCCGTATAATACCAAAGTACCCTTTGGTGTTCTAGATGCCCGAGTAAACCTGTATCGGCCAAAGAAGATTGTGGTCACCTCCTCTCCTCAAAATGGAAATTCCACAAATGTCCATGTACCTAGGCATTGGATCCATAGCCACAAACCATCAACCCTGTTCTACTTCGTGAACAAGAAGATGAAAACAGTCTCTACGTAGGGAGGATCCCTGAAGAAGAGAAAGAGAAAGAGATTGTGGTTGGTTATTCCCATCACCAGGAGGTATTTTAATGGGAAGTGCTTCTGAGATTTCTTTGCTTGGTTTGATGGTTTGGATCGTTTCTTGCATAATGCAAGAATTGACAGGATATTGATTAGATTGAAGCCAAGCTTGGAGATGTTAGAATGGATACATATGCAGGCAGTGGACTCCCGAGGCAGTGGACTCCTGTGGCAGTGGATCAACATAGGGATGACAGACACAGCCCACTCAAAAGCAATTAGCAATTTTTCACATGTCAATATGTAGCTATATACAGTAAACTCTTAGAAATCCGGATCACACTTATCCGGACTCTCAGACTCAGGCACTGCTCTGTTGACGTACGTTGAGATAATCCGACCTTTTTTGTGTTCTGACCATGCTCTCGGTCTCGTTGTTGACGGATTAACGAGATTATACAGTATTACGCAGTGTTTATAACTTTTTTCTGGAGGCTCATTCTTGTATTGCCACATAAACATAAACGCATTTGGCATAGTTGTTCATTTTAAAGGCGGAATCGATAATTCATGCCCAACTTCGGGAAATCCAGATTTTCCGAAGAACCATAATAGTCTGGATTTCTGAGAGTCTACTATAATTTACGGGATGTATAAAAGACGTCTTACAACATTTAAGATATATTTACACTTATACTGATTCACATACAGACGGTAAACATATATAAAATATGGTACTAGGCTATCGATTTCGACCAGTCACACCAGTCATCATCAGGCCAATGAGAGAACTGACAGAATAAAAATGGTGTCCTTGCTTATATCCTATTGGCTACCGGAAGTTCCGGATACAGGTTCCTAAATGTGCCACCAGAGTGCGTTGGGGGGAGGGGTATCAAGGATATTTTGCCCCCAGAGATATCTGATCACCTAGGGATGTCAATAGTCAATAGTCAATAGTCAATAGTCAATCATCTTTATTCATGAAGAAGTACAGAGTACAACATTTGAACAGCGTCGAAAATGGTACAATTAATAAACAAACAATCGCATCACCATCTTAATTAAGTACAGCAGGAGCCAATCAAGGATTTCAACTTCCACTTTAAACACTTGTATTTTATACGTGACTTAATGTAGACTAAATCCTTTTAGAGGGAGGTGGAAGAATTCCTCTAACGAGTAAATGGCTGCTTCAATTAAATATTCTTTCAGTTGTTTTTTAAATTTAATGTGATTTTTTTCATTTCTTATTTGTTCTGGGATACTTTTTAGAAATTTTTCCCCAGCGTATGAGGGCCTTTTCTCATACAATTTTAATCTATGATGATTCTGCATAACCACATTCTTTTTTCTTGGATGGACTTGTATTTATTTATTATTTCAATAGTTTTGCGATTTATGAAGTGTAGAAACTGTAAAAAGTTCAGAAAAATAGAATAGGCTATATAACAATATTATAATAAACAAAAGCTTGCCAAGTTGGAGACCCTACGCAGTGACACACCACAGCTCAAGACTGGATCAACATCAATATCCCTCTCGTTGTGTTGCAGTGTTACACTCCTTGGTGTTTCCAGGGTGATTTGCTTTTGAATATTATATTTTCTGAACTCTTGACTGATTTTACAGTTTTCTATTTCAACTATTTTAGCGAATCTCCCCTACAGGGAAGAAGCTATTACCTTAGGTGGCATGGTAAGACCTAGGCCCGGGACCATAATAACTTTTGTTTTGAGGCCCCCAGATGCCAAAAACACCTTTCGTTCAAATTCATATATATGTATAAGCCTATATATATATATATATATATATATATATATATATATATATATATATATATATATATATATATATATATATATATATATATATATATATGTATATGTGTCCGTAGGCATGATAACTTTCGTAAAAATGGTCCGATCTTGATGAAATTTGGTATAAACGTGTAAGGCAGCATCTATTTTCATGAGTTTGAGAACCAGACAGGTTGCTCTACTTTCAGGGGGGTTTTGGAGAGTTTTGTACCTCAAAAATGGGTTTTTTGAACTTTTTACATATAATTCTTTTAAAACCCAAATGTTAGTTTGCATTATTAAATTCAGCTTAAAAAAACAATTAATTTGGTATTCTGATCATCCCCTACGTCAATTGGTTACGGAGATATTGAGAGTGCTAAACACAGTACGTTGTCCAATGTTAATCTTATGGAGAATAAGTAAAATTGTATATCTCACTTATTAATGAAACTTGGTATGTGGCTTTATATGGTTGGGTTTTAATGCTATTTGCATAAAAAACTCCTTTTTCGTGGTCTCTATGGCAGCACACCTGCGTACTCAGCAGCTATAACCTCTTGTTATTCTTATGGAGAATAATAAACATGTGATATCTTGCTTGTTTATGAACATAAATTGATTAAACTTGGTATGTTGCTTCATCTGGAGGTGATCCATTGGTATTTGCATAAAAACCAGATTTTGTATTCCTTGATGCAGCAAACCTGCATACTCAGTCATAATGTTTTTCTTAAGGGAATAAATAAAATATCATATCTTGCTTATTTATTAATATGCTTTGAATAAAGTTGGTAAGTGGCTTCATGACTTAGTGAAGTACCATTTGATGAAATTCACTGAGTATGCAGGTTTGCTGCAACGGGGGTATTTTTAAATCACATCATGTATTGTCTGGATTGTTGCTCAGCTTTGTTTTCTAGGTATTCTTTACACCCAAAGACAGGAACACATTCGAGTCATGAAACAGCTGTAGACATTTTGTTTCCAGTTGAGTGAGTCATACTGGGTGAAAAGAAACATAATTTACCAAAATGTCCACACTCATTTCTTAAATAACTACATTCTCAGTCCATACAAAGATTAGCACAAAACTACATATTTCCTGTGCCAAGAAAATTTAAAATAGTATCCTTATCGTGGCATCCATGTCATACTTACGTGATGTAATAAAAGACGTCTTATAACACTTCAAAAGATATTTACACTCATAATGTACTCACATATCAGACGGTAAACATAAATAAAAGATGGTACAAGGCCATCGATCTCCACCGGTCACACCAGGCTGGTCAAAATCGATAGTCTTGTACCATCTTTTATTTATGTTTACCGTCTGATATATGAATTCAGTATGAGAGTAAATATATTTGTAAGTGTTGTAAGATGTCTTTTGTTACATCCTGTAAGTAATAACAACTCGTAATATGCTAATGAAAAAGTTTGTTATGTCATACTTATCAAACAAACCTTTGAGGGCAGCTAGGTGACATTAGGATAAGTTCTACGAGTGTCATCAGCATAGTCATATTTTTGGACAGTGTATACGGAATATTGTTCTATGCCCATGTGGCCCGAGGTTAGATGGACCACAAAGGCTAGTTAGTGTAACATGTAATTTAGTTTTATCCACTTGGTAAATTTATTTGAAATAAACTTATTAGTCGCCAGCTTTAAAGCTTCAAACGTTTAGGCCTACCTGAGTTTCCATGATATAGCTCCCTAGAACTCAATATATGTTGTTGATATCGCTCTCCCTGAAAAATGAAATTAAGACTTCAATAGAGAGGGACTTACAGAGAATTAATAAAAAAACACTAATCAAATCAAAATATTCTTTATTTAAGTACAAATCCTGAACAAAAATTGCATCACAATAAAGTTAATCCACTAAATACATTTATATACAAAGTAAGGCAAGGCAAGTAAGAGTAAATATACGCAACAGCACAGCCGATCCCTAAACAAAAATGAGACCCAACAGACCCCCCTGAAACCTGCAGAGTTCAATCTTCTTTATTCAATGGTATGTAAGCATAAATTCATTTAAAGAATAATATGGGTTTCGAAACAACAATGTTTTTAATCTGGTCTTAAATTTCATTTCAATTTTCAATTCTAAAGGTAACATTCTATAAAATGTCGATCCCATATAAGTAAGTAGGTTTTTTGTTAAAAAAAGACAACTTATGTTTTTTAATTTCAATTTCATTTTTATGTCTTGTGTTATATTTATGTATATTAGAGTGTCATGTTGTTTTATCTGGATTACTTTTTAAGTAAATTATACATTTAAATATATATTGGTTACCGGTATAAACAGTTAATATTTCTAAGCTTTTAAAATAATCTCTCATTTGACTTAGCATCTTTGACTTAGTTCGGATTTTAGCATGACCCGTATTGTTTTTTTTTGTTGTTGTAAAATTAAAATTTTGTTAAAATTTTTATCACATATGCTCCCAATAAATGCCATAGACAATATGAGAATGTATGTGAGCACGGTAGACAATTTTCAAGACTGCCATGCTACACAGATTTACCATTCTTTTCTAAACATATATTCCGGAATTGATTTTTTTCACAACATTTTTTACATGACCGTCCCAGCTCAGATTATTATCCGCCTCCAAGCCCAGAAATCTTTTACTATAAAGATGACCTAATTTATCATTTTCAATAAGAATATTGGGTTCAACAGATGTCCTATTTTGTTTGGTTTGAAAACTTATGAAGTTGGTCTTTTTGGTATTAAGGCACAAAGATTTATTTTGAAAAGTTTTGCATAATGGCAAGCTGAGTATGATTTGCTTCTTCCAAGTAATTAAACTCCTAAGTTGATACAATTAAATTTGAATCGTCAGCATAAAGGATAAGCTGACTTTTTACACTTTCTATATTAGCGAGAATTTTTGGAAGTCCTTGAATATAACACAAGAATAATAGAGGTCCAAGAAAATTGATCCTTAGGGAACTCCATTCCTTATCAATAACTTTGTTGATGCATTTTTGGTGATTTTATTGTTTAAAATATTTTTCTACAAATTGGAACCTATTTGAAAGGTTTGAGTGAAACCATTTTAGAGCTATGCCCTTGATTTCAAAGGACACTTTTTTACTATTATTAGGTTATAGTGCCTTCCCATCAACCAGGGCCGTATTTCCCTAAGGGTGCACGGGGCGAGCGCCCAGGGCCCTGGGCCCGAGGGGGGCCCCCAGGCCACGAAAGTGGGACCCCGCAGGCCACTAAGGGGGACTTCGCGAGGCAGTGTTTTAATTTATTTCTGAAAATGTTAATTATTTCTTAACTGACAATAATACAAATAATTTAAGTTGTAAAAGGTGCATGTTTAAAAAAAAACAACTAAATAAAAAAAAGGTGAACTAAATATCAAACCCAAAGTAATTCACTAATTTGTATTGTTTTGAATATTGTGTTCGGATTTGATAAACTTGTCCTAATCCAGTAACAGGAATAGGCCAGGTAAGATTTGAAATTTAAACTACTGACAGTATTGTAGAGTACCTTATTTTGCTGAGTATAAGTTGTAGATATTGAATATTTGCAATAGATGATCTTGTTCTTGAGCAGTAATTTTTGAGCCTATCCCCTAACCCCATAAATTGTTAAATATCCACTATGCTTTGCCGTACTTGGAGGTTGCAGATTCCGTTCAAGCCGATGTAAGTTGATTTTGTTGTTCTTTTTGCACACAACTCAATATGATATAGGCCTATTATAAAATAATATGAACAAACAGCCAAATAGAAAGTAATAGTACAGCCCTGTTCGCGGTGGTTGACACCTGGTTTGCGCATGCGCAGTGATGCCTTTCTCCCTCCACGGATCTTAGAACAGTCAGCCACCCAATATGCATCCTTCTGTCAGAACATATGTTTTGACTATTTTGGTCACCGTTTACTTTGTGCTGTTCGTCGAGTCGCTTGGGACTTGGGAGAGCGATATGAGTGGCACGTCAGTTAACAATGTAGGCTAAATAATCAGACTGAATAACACGAGTGCAAGCAAACTACGTATCTACACTTTCGTGATCGTGTTCGCTCGCCTTTACTCGGCATAAACGTCATACGTGAATAGCATTAATCCTAACTAGGAGTACGCTCAAATATTCGCGTAATGGGATGACTGAACTCAGAAATGGTTGATGAAAGTTTCTGCTGTTAACCGAAATTTCATCACAAAATATTAAATAAATAACCCTGAAGACTGTAGGAAAATATATACTTTTCTTTTAGTTAATTTTAGGTCATAGGATCAATCGTTCTTAATTACCTGGGTATATTATATTATTAGAGGTGCAAATTCTTCAACAAAAAATAACACAGTAAATTGCATATGCAGTGAGGTACATTGGAAATTAGCTGAGTACACAGGTTTGCTATGACGTGGGTATTTAATATCATAAACTGACAAAAGAAACCAGCTGGCAGAAGTAAATACGAAATAAATGGCTGCTGCAATCTAGCGGATAAACTATTAACTCACTCACACTACTCACATAACAGGAGAATGTTGCCTTTATTTGTAAAAACTTGTATTAATTTTTTAGTATAACAATTTTATAATCCTTTGATAAATTGAATTAAATCATGTTAAACGGAGAGCACTTTGTTTATTTAATCATAAAACATATTAATCAAACTATTTTTTAGTAGTGTCATGTAATTACGAAACAATATTGTATTAGTATCTCGTACTTTAAAACCAGTAATTTTTTCCAATGCTTTACCTTATGGAAATTTTAAAACTTTTAAATGTTAATTAATAAAAAACTGTTTAACCAATGTGTTCAATTCTTGAACTGGAAGCGTGAAATATACTGGAAAACAGTTGTGTAAAATCTGAAAACGATACGTGCAGCTATTTTCACATTATTGCATTCCGAACACACACGACCACATACTGACGGACAACGGATCATTGCCTCAGCAAATCGTCGTCAATAATCGTTCATTTATAACGGCTTCGTATTATTTCATACAGCTGGGTTGAACTGTAAACAAAGCAGATTGTATATAAACACATCAGAAGTCACATTAGTCCTTGCAAAGTTTTTAGTTGATTGTACGCAACCGTTCCGAGGGGAATAGTGGAGGGAGGTATTTACTCTCTCTCGCACTACCTCCCCTACATGCCAAGCACCGTGAACAGACCTGTATCAAATTTATAATTGGTTACGAATGTCTGTTAACGTGTAGAACAATTAAAGTCAGTTAAAGGTTTGAGGTTATCCTAGATATGATAATACAGTAAGGCCTATAATAGCGAACAAATATATTGACAGTTGGACTGTACCCAACAGCATAGCTGTACGCTGTCACTTTTGCCATAGAAAAATATCAGTAGGATGTTATTCCGATCAGCTGGTGTGGAGTTTTGGCAATGCAGCACGTCTACTAATCTGACTAATCTCGGTTGATATTTATTGATAGCCCATTAAACCACCCCCTAAACTGGCAATATAATAATAAAGATGATACTAGTAATGATAGGATAGCGTGTAGCCTCTTTATTTTGTTATTTTGTTTTTTCATATTATATTTCTGGATTTTATAATAGTTTCTGAAGTTAAAAGATGTTTGTTTTGAATCAATTTATAGGCTACTCAATACAATCAGCACTGCCCTGGTCTCGGTGAGGGTTACGGGATGTATGCTTATCATTGTTGTTGCCAGCACTGAATCCTCCGTTTACACACCCCCCACACCCAATTTAAAATAACATAGGAAGAGACTAGAGCCAATGATGAAGATAACATTTCATTGTGTCATCCTCTCGTAAACGTAACAAGAAAACAATGTACAAATGTCTACAATATAACAGACTTTTTACAAAATTTCCAAATATTTAAATCTCTTTGAGAACTTTTTTGAGAGTGATAATATCAAATGTATCCGCAAAAAGATGTTTTTTTTAAGTTTAAACATGTAAAAAGTTACCTTTGTATTACCGTAGCATTAAACCAGATTGATTAAAAGCTTTCTCAACCTGAGTAAAGAAATTATACTCTGTGTTGCCTTGACTTTGAACATATAACACGTTACTTATTCTCCATAAGAATAACATGGGGCTGAGTATGCAGGTTTGCTGCTACGGGAAATATCGGCCAAAAAATGGGTTTTTGTGCAAATATCAATAGACCACAATGAAATGAAGCAATATACCAAGTTCCGTCTGGTTACGTTGATAAATAAGCAAGATATACAATTTTTCTTATGCCTCATAAGAATAACATTGGATAACGTACTGTGTTTAACACTTTCAATATCTCAGTAACCAATTGACGTAGAGCAATGATTAAAACACCAAATTGTGCGTCTTTTTAATCTGATTCTAATGATAAAAAATAAATTTAACTTACAAAACCCCCACAAAATACCCCTTTGGATGGGTCGATCTGTCTGGTTTTCGAACTTAAAGTATACTTTACACGTTTGTAACAAATTTCATCCAAATCGGAGCTTTTTTACGAGAGTTATCGCACCCACGGACACACACACACACATATATATATATCAGTTTCGAACAAATGGGGTTTTTTGGGGTCTGGGGACCTCAAAACGAAAAGTTATCATGGTCCCGGGCCTAGGTCTTACCATGCCGACTACGGTAATAGCTTCTTCCCTATAGGGTAAATTCGCTAAAACAACTTTTTTTAAAGATTTGAGTAAATTTTAATAAAAAATGTTAAGTTGTGTATATATTTTCAGTGTCAATCCAATTAATGCGTTGGTTGCGGCGGACCCCGATCGGGGTTTTTTCTCAACATAGAAACTTATGCAAATTTCATGTTTAAGAGGGGGCTCCAGTCCTCTGCGTATACCTGCTTCTCCCATAAGACCAATGTTAACTTTCAAAGTCCACCCCTCCTCAACGGGTTGTCCGAAATTGATTGTTTATGGTTCGTTTTAAAGGTCAAAAATTTATCTAGCGGTGTCAGTAAGCAGAATTTCGTTATCATAAATAGTTTGCCCATAAAAAAATCTTAAATATTTAATATTTTGGAATTTTATTGATCGATTATTATTTGCGATATCGAAATTCTGCTTACTGGAATCGCTCGATATATTTTTGCTCTTTAAAATGAGCCATAAATAAACGATATCGAATAATCCATTGAGGAGGAATGGGCTTTGAAAGATAACATTGGCCTTATGGGGGAAGCAGGTAGAAACGCGAAAATAAGTTTCGTGACTGGAGCGCCCTCTTAAACATGTTTGCAGCAGCGAAAGTGTTAAGTACCTATATTCAGGACATTTGTGATACTTTTACAAATAAATCATGTAATAGTTATGATAAAAATTAGCATAAAATGTGACAAAGGTAGCAATATAAAGTTGTAAAACATGATTTTCAAGTATTTGTTCTTTTGAACTGTGTTGTGATGATATAAGGTTTTCTATGGGTCTGAAGATGACAAAAGTCTCATCTCGTGCAATTACAAAAAGTCTTAGACATAGGCTATATTTTATTTTTGCGAAAAGTTGTCAGTTGGTAAACCTGCAAAATAAAACAAGAAAACCATCATATACAGTTATAACCTATACAGCCACCATAAATAGGTTAACAAACAAATGTTCTCTGGTAAATGTTTACAAATATGTACAACGTGTCCGGGTCAAGACCCCCTGTCCAGGTCTAGCCGGTTTTACGGTAATACTTGATATTGAAAAATACCATTTTTTTTATTCCCTCGAGTAGTTCTGAGGTCTATCAAATGATTAACTTAAACAAAGCTAGCCTGAGGGACCAGATAAAGCGTTACGCCTGGTTTACAAGGTGCCAAGTAGAGATATGTCAGTATCCAGTGACAGTTGCTGTAGGTAGTTTTTACAATTCATAGTATAACGGAACATTAAAGTTACTGATGTGTCAGTTGTACAGTGACAGAAGCTGGGGTAGTGGTCCAGGCAACAGACTTTGGATCCATCGCAACGGCACTTTCATGGGTTCTACTCCTAGTCCGCCACCCATGCAAAGTAGCTGGCCCAGTAGAAATACTCCCACCACACCGTCCAAGACAACACTACCGTATTGGCAACCAACATACACAGTAAATCACACGTGCAAACAACCCTAGACAAACACAAGTAAGGTTGCTAGCTGGGGTGTTAGCTACATGAAAAGTGACGCAAAGTTACTTGGCACCATGTATACTCGGCCTTAGATAGCTCCTCATTTAGTTACATATAATATGGTTTCGCAGGAAAGCAATTCCGTTTGTCAGGTTTGTGTGATTTTAGTTAGTTGTTCAGCACACAATAATTTGTGTTGTGACAATTTAATATAAAATGCATTAGCAACACTGGGACATGTTACATAGTTTAAAAATTTTTCTTTTACCAAAGCAGTTAATTATAGAAAATTTTGAAATGGTAAGTCTCAGAGATTGGATGGTTCAAATTAAATATAAACATAACCTACGATAGTCCTAGACCTACGGTACCTATTGTTAAAGAGCATAACAATGATGATGAATAGTAAATGATAATTTGTGTTTAATTGAGAAACCTTTTATCGTAATTTTTATAAAATGTAAATAAAAGTGATGATCAAATACATAACTACAACACAACTTTACTTACGGATTGACATATGTAGTAGGGTAATATTTCAAATGAAACGGCACTAATGCCCAGTGCGAGTGTGAGTGTGTCCCACTGTCAAACTGTCAAACTGTCCATGTCCACAGTCCACAGTCCACAGTGGGTGATCTATTTGCAGTGTTGCCAGACTGGGTTTGCTATTTTACCCGCAAACTACCTATAAAATCCCCACTTTTACCCGGTCAACAAAATCCCCACACGAGCTTCAAATACCCGAAAACCGGGTAATTTCTTGGAAATTGCCATATGATTACCCGGAAATTAACTAGTTTACCCAAAATAATGCTAGTTTTAGTAATCTTAGCGCTTACTAAAGTCAAGGCCGGATTTAAGAGCCCTTGTAGTCCTTGTTGCGTCCAGGTCCAAATTGGTGACCTATTTTTCTTGCTTGTGTCAGGCTTTTGAAAAGGGTTCTGTATGGTGCGGACCCCTGGGCGCGCGTCTTAGCCTACACTTAATTCCGGCCCTGCGCTTAACCAACGCCAATTGGAGCTAGGGGCCGTGCATATATTACGTCACGCCTCCCCGGGGGAGAGGGAGTGCAGCACATAGTGACAGGCCGCGCGTGACACGTGGGTGGGGGGGAGTTAAGGGCTGCGTGACGCGTCACGATTATTGGAGTTAAGCCTGTGAAATCGTCAGTTACTGAGTGATAAAATACCGTACCAACAATCAAATACTAAATAATTAATTAGTACGACGTGACAGGGGGAGGGGGGGTATGAGCAGTGTGACTGAGTGTGGCAATGGGAGGGGGAAGGGGCTAAAAGTGATAAACATAGCATGGCGTAATTTATGCACGACCCCTTGCTGGAGACGACACTCTTCAACCATAATGCACTAGATTTCCTTGAAGTTCAAAAGTTGGTACACTGGTCAGAGGATGACAAACACTGAGCTCTATGTTATATCTGGAGTCACTACTCTCTGACTAAATATTTTCCAAAAACGTGCCGTCAACACAGACATTTTGCTCTATTTGTTATCACTTTGACGTTAACTGGACCAATCAGAATGCAATGGGTGGACGATGACAAAATTTCAACCAATAGGAAATAAAATAACTATACCACCAAAATGTCAAAACACATCTGGCAAACATAACGACCATAAACACAGCGGCATGCTTTTTCACCACGGAGTGGTGACTCCAGTCCATATATAACATAGAGCTCAGTGATGTCAAACCGAACGACGAGTAAAATAAATCGTACGATCACACTTTAGTTAGTCTATGATATGATTAAACTATGTTTTTGCAGTTAACTGGCATTTAATTATTCGTTTATAAACCCACACAGCACAATGTTGTCCCCAGGACATCACAGTGGGATAAGCAGGATATCCTAGGATCGTCCCTATCTCATCCCACGATATCCTCATGATACCCTCAGGATGTCCCCAGGACACAAAAGTGTCCTCTCCCCACGACATCCTGGGGACATCCTTCAGGATGACCATGGGATGTCCCTTGGACCTAATCAGGACATGATAATGAAAGCCATAGAACATCCCCAGGATGTCCCACAGGATTATCTTGGGATATCCCTCGGACAACAAAAGGATATTGTATTTGAAGCCCTAGGACATCCCCAGGATGTACCACAGGATATACTGGGGACATCCCTGGGACCACAAAGTGATATTGTACTCTGAAGCCCTAGGACATCCCCAGGATGTTCCACAGGATTTAATGGAGACATGTCTTTGACATGTATTGAAAGGTGTCCCATTATTCTATCAGTATGAATCCCCTAACCCCACAGATATCTGTGCCTACCCCATGATAATTCTGCGGTCATCCTTAGGAGGCCACATGGCTCCTAGTAATAGTTAGTGCGTACCCTGAAGCCATATGGATGACTGCAGAATTATCATGGGGTAGGCAGGGTATCTGTGGGGTTAGGGGATTCATACTGATAGAATAATGGGACACCTTTCAATATGGTCACACAATCCGATAGGAAGACAGTTCTAAAATAAATTACAGGACAACCTTAAATTATTCTTTTGTAAAATAATACTATAATTGCCCATGCCCAGCTTACACATAGAAACACAAGTTTTTACTTCACATTGATATTGTTTTTTGAATCAGGTTGTCTAATGTATAAACGTTAAATATCTGTAATCTCCCTTGTAATCCTAGGATACCTTTTTAATGGACAAGTTTTTCAAAGGTAATTTTGTCATCTTCAGACCCATAGAAAACTTTATATCATCACAACACAGTTCAAAAGAACAAATACTTGAAAATTATGTTTTAAAACTTTATATTGCTACCTTTGTCACATTTTATGCTAATTTTTATCATAAAATCACATGATTTATTTGTAAAAGTATCACAAATGTCCTGATTATAGGTACTTAACACTTTCGCTGCTGCAAACATGTTTAAGAGGGCGCTCCAGTCACGAAACTTATTTTCGCGTTTCTACCTGCTTCCCCCATAAGGCCAATGTTATCTTTCAAAGCCCATTCCTCTTCAATGGATTATTCGATATCGTTTATTTATGGCTCATTTTAAAGAGCAAAAATATATCGAGCGATTTCAGTAAGCAGAATTTCGATATCGCAAATAATAATCGATCAATAAAATTCCAAAATATTAAATATTTAAGATTTGTTTATGCGCGAACTATTTATGGTAACGAAATTCTGCTTACTGAAACCGCTAGATATATTTTTGATCTTTAAAACGAACCATAAATAATCAATTTCGGACAACCCGTTGAGGAGGGGCGGACTTTGAAAGTTAACATTGGTCTTATGGGAGAAGCAGGTAGACGCAGAGGAGCCCCCTCTTAAACATGAAATTTGCATAAGTTTCTATGTTGAGAAAAAACCCCGATCGGGGTCCGCCGCAACCAACGCATTAATTGGATTGACACTGAAAATATATACACAACTTAACATTTTTTTACTAAAATTTACTCAAATCTAAAAAAAAGGTGTTTTAGCGAATTTCCCCTATAGGGAAGAAGCTATTACCGTAGTCGGCATGGTAAGACCTAGTCCCGGGACCATGATAACTTTTCGTTTTGAGGTCCCCAGACCCCAAAAACACCATTCGTTCGAAACTGTATATATATATTCTATGTGAATTTAATTTAATATATATATATGTGTGTGTGTGTGTGTGTGTGTGTGTGTGTGCCCGTGGGTGCGATAACTCTCGTAAAAAAGGTCCGATTTTGATGAAATTTTGTACAAACGTGTAAAGTATCATTTATGACTTTAAGTTCGAAAACCAGACAGATCGACCTATCCAAAAAGGTATTTTGGGGGGGTTTTGTACCCCAAAAATGTTTTTTTTTAGTTTTTTACATATAATTTTTGAAAAACTTAAATTTTATTTTTATTATTAGAATTAGATTAAAAATACGCACAATTTGGTGTTTTAATCATTGCTCTACGTCAATTGGTTACTGAGATATTGAAAGTGCTAAACACAGTACGTTGTCCAATGTTATTCTTATGGAGGATAAGAAAAATTGTATATCTTGCTTATTTATCAACGTATCCAGACGAAACTTGGTATATTGCTTCATTTCATTGTGGTCTATTGATATTTGCACAAAAACCCATTTTTCGGCCGATAGTTCCCGTAGCAGCAAACCTGCATACTCAGCCCCATGTTATTCTTATGGAGAATAAGTAACGTGTTATATTGTTTAATTATGAACATAAATTAATAGAAATTGGTATGTGGCTTTACCTAGTTGAGTTATATTGATATTTGTATAAAAACCAATTTTTAGTGTTCCTTATTTCAGCAAACCTGCATACTCAGCCGCCATGTTAATCTTATGGAAAATAATTAAAATGTCATAAATCGTTTATTTATGAATGTATATTCAGTGGCGGATTTAGGGGGGGGGATATAGGGGCTGTAGCCCAGGGCGGCAATTTTTTAGGGGCGGCAAATTTACTGAAAAATTAATAAGTTGTTTACAAAAGAAAGGTTGAAACGGGGAACATTTTGACGAAAGCGGACTCCAATGACGGTGTGCCGCCCTTTTAAAGGTAAAGGTAGTAATCAGAGACTAATGTATTACGCTAGCAGTACCTCACACTGCAGTTCCTCAAAACAGTCATAATGCATTTTTCATTCATTCGTACTAGCGACTAGACGATTACGCTACAGAGAAAGGGCGGCAAGCCACGAACTACAGTTAATTCAACTTCTCCCTTCCGCTCATCAGACACTGCGCCACTATGACTATGTCCAACTCACGGATTTCCAAGTTTACCCGTACATTCGCATAGCATTACAATTATTTTATACACAATATCAATAATGACTAAGGAACACGGCTGAGAAATGTTGCAACAATCGACAATAACAAAATTTATACTACAACGATATTGTTGATTCATTTTCAAACTCAAGGTAACAATGAAAGTTATTTCAGCCAACGTGTATTTACCATCAAAGGCTACCACACATAATCGTTCATTCTGGAGTATATTTTTTTAACAAAACATCTGACCAAAGACAAATTTGTGAAGAGAGGATTCGATTGGTTGTTGCCATGGGATCATAGTTGACAGAGGGTCAAAATGGTGGTCAGCATGTAGGCTGCAGTTTTTTACTCCAGGCGAGACTACTATATAAATATTTTGGGTGGGACGGTGTCAAAATCTCCATTTCATTAAATGAAAAACTGTGATATTCGAAGTCTTTAAATTAATATCTTGTCGCATTTTAGGCAAATCATGATGTTAAACTTAACTTTATAATCTTGAAACATATTTTAGATGTAATTTTACTGTTTATCTCGAAGCAAAGTTATGTTTCGAGTTAAATGAAAACACCATTGTAATATGGCTTTGGAAATAGTGTTGAAAACAAGCCGCCTTGTACGTCGAATGACACCGTCCCACCAACAAGTTGACACCACAACAGGACAAAATACCAAATATGACGGCACGCTTTATGAAGGTTATTTGTCAGAGAGTAGTGACTCCTGTAGGGATTATCATAGATTAAGAATACCACAAGTAATAATTTAATTCATTGGATCTACAAACAACATCATGGAGGTGAAACTATAGAAGAAAGTGTTTGAAAATGTGTAGAGTTATGAAGATTAGGCCTACATCAATTATTTTTTTTATTTTGATCGTCTAAAACATATAAACAATTCTTTGTATAAAAGTATAAATTACAAAATGACTGAAAAACTGTATTGAAAAGCGCTAATTCAGGATTAAAATAGTCAGAATTTTGAGGCTAATGGTTAGAATTACGAATTTTAAGGCTACAGTGTCATCATATCTTATTTATAGATTATTTATTATAATTTTCAGTACCTAGTCAATGCGTTGGTGTAACAATTAATGTTTTGATGAAGTGTAAGAAGCGATTTTTAGGCCTTTGTTGGAGGATTTTCTTGTTATTAAAAGTAGCACTAGCACTGCTTCACTGCTTTTAACACGAAAATTTGTCTCTAGGGCTGATTGTCATTGAGTAGGCTATATTGAATATTAAACTGTGTTAGTGTGAATCAAGACAATTTTACATTATTTTACTGTTTTTTTTTTCAACTAGGAAATAACAGAAATGTCTTAAACTTATTCATTCAGTTAATTCGTAACTTCTTTAGATAGTATCACAAAAAAACCAAACAAGATATATATAACATGTGGGTAAACCTAGGCGGCAAAAAGGACAAAGATTATAGGGGGGGGGAGGGCGGTAAATTTCCTAGTAGCCCTTAGGCGGCAGTTGCTTAAATCCGCCACTGTGTATATTGATGAAACTTGGTACGTGGCTTTATGTGGTATTGAGACATATATATATATACATGCATTGGAAATTCGCTGAGTATGCAGGTTTGCTGCTACGGGGGTATTTTAATAAGTTTATAATAATATGAATATATGAATGTGTAAGCCTAAACATTTCTCAGAACAAAAGTTGAATTAATAAATACAGACTTAAAAAATTGAAGGACGGATTTCAATTTATAATTGTTTGGTGATGTGATACAAACAATTAAGGATTTTTTAAATAATACAGTAATGAATTCAAACAAAATGACAGTATAATTGCAGTAAAAATAAGTTTATATAAAACCAAAATGTAAGATACATAAACCAGGGCATATAAACACACAGTAAGTAGTTGTAGTTGATTCAATCTCTGTTTTCATCTTCATCATGGCCTCGTTTCCTGTAAATAAAAAAATCAAGCTAATACTGCATGTAGCCTTGGGTAACATTTTATCCAAAAATACCCCCGTCACAGCAGACATGCAAACTCAGCGAATTTCCAATGCATATATATGTGTCTCACTACTACATAGAGCCACTTACCAAGTTTCACAAAAATGCATTTATAAATAAGTGATAAATAGCATTTTATTTATTCTCCATAAGAAAAACATTAGGGCTGAGCACGCAGATTTGCTGACACAAGGAAGATAAGAAATATTTTTTTTTTCGATAATCAATATAACTCAACCAGGTGAAGCTACAGTTATATTAATATAATATTAAGTTTAATTAATTTAGGTTCATAACTAAGAGAGACATCAAACTTTACTTATTCTCCATTTGAATAATACCCCTGTTGCAACAATCCTGCGTACTCTAATGCATATAGCCTTATATGTTTCTCATTACCACAGAAAGCCACTTACCAAGTATCATAAAAATACATTTATAAATAAGTGATATATAGCATTTGATTTATTCTCCATAATAATAACATTAGGGCTGAGTACGCAGGTTTGCAGCAACAAGAAAGATAAGAAATGTGTTTTTAAGTAATCATCAATATAACTCAACCAGGTGAAGCTACATACCAAAGTTTTAATAATTTATGTTCATAATTAAGGGAGATATACAACTTTACTTATTCTCCATAAAAATTACATCATGGATGAGTATGAAGGTTTGCTGCTACGGGGATAATCAACAACAAAAATATCTTTTGTGCAAATATAAATATACCAGTACTAGGTGGTTTTTACCTATTTTAAACCCTCTTTCCGTAGCCCGATCGATCTGGTTTTCAAACTTAAGTTATAAATGTTACTCTCCAAATTTAATCAAAATCTGGCATTTATTTCAAAAGTTATCGAGGTAACGGACCCACATATATATAAATCTAAACAAATAGTGTTTTTGCCAAATGGGGACCTCAAAACAAAAAGTGATCATGGTCTCGGCCTTAAGTCTTACCATGCCACATACAGTAATAGCTTTTTCCCTATAGGGGAAATTCGCTAAAAAAGATAGAAATGAACTGGGAAGTAAAAAAAGCCTTTAAAAATGTCTTCTCTAGTAATAAATACCCCCGACACAGCGTGAAAACTAATTTATTTCTGCTACTGCCATTTCAGTCGCCTTGTTAATGATTATATTACAGTTACTGGTAACCACCAATCATTCACACTAAAATGAAATATAATGTTATGAATATTAATGTTGTAAAATGTAAACAAAAATCGTCAGCAATATTGCAAATATTTCTTAACATTATATTTGGTAAATATGTCATTGAATATTTTGTATAGCCATGTGTTTATTAGGTACAGTTTAAGTGCTTAAAGAAACATCAAAAAGCATAAGTGGTCTTCAATTTTGGCAAATCAGTTAAGTTAAGTTAAGTTTAACATCATGATTTGCCTAAAATGCGACAAGATATTAATTTAAAGACTTCGAATATCACAGTTTTTCATTTAATGAAATGGAGATTTTGACACCGTCCCACCCAAAATATTTATATAGTAGTCTCGCCTGGAGTAAAAAACTGCAGCCTACATGCTGACCACCATTTTGACCCTCTGTCAACTATGATCCCATGGCAACAACCAATCGAATCCTCTCTTCACAAATTTGTCTTTGGTCAGATGTTTTGTTAAAAAAAATATACTCCAGAATGAACGATTATGTGTGGTAGCCTTTGATGGTAAATACACGTTGGCTGAAATAACTTTCATTGTTACCTTGAGTTTGAAAATGAATCAACAATATCGTTGTAGTATAAATTTTGTTATTGTCGATTGTTGCAACATTTCTCAGCCGTGTTCCTTAGTCATTATTGATATTGTGTATAAAATAATTGTAATGCTATGCGAATGTACGGGTAAACTTGGAAATCCGTGAGTTGGACATAGTCATAGTGGCGCAGTGTCTGATGAGCGGAAGGGAGAAGTTGAATTAACTGTAGTTCGTGGCTTGCCGCCCTTTCTCTGTAGCGTAATCGTCTAGTCGCTAGTACGAATGAATGAAAAATGCATTATGACTGTTTTGAGGAACTGCAGTGTGAGGTACTGCTAGCGTAATACATTAGTCTCTGATTACTACCTTTACCTTTAAAAGGGCGGCACACCGTCATTGGAGTCCGCTTTCGTCAAAATGTTCCCCGTTTCAACCTTTCTTTTGTAAACAACTTATTAATTTTTCAGTAAATTTGCCGCCCCTAAAAAATTGCCGCCCTGGGCTACAGCCCCTATATCCCCCCCCCCTAAATCCGCCACTGAATATACATTCATAAATAAACGATTTATGACATTTTAATTATTTTCCATAAGATTAACATGGCGGCTGAGTATGCAGGTTTGCTGAAATAAGGAACACTAAAAATTGGTTTTTATACAAATATCAATATAACTCAACTAGGTAAAGCCACATACCAATTTCTATTAATTTATGTTCATAATTAAACAATATAACACGTTACTTATTCTCCATAAGAATAACATGGGGCTGAGTATGCAGGTTTGCTGCTACGGGAACTATCGGCCGAAAAATGGGTTTTTGTGCAAATATCAATAGACCACAATGAAATGAAGCAATATACCAAGTTTCGTCTGGATACGTTGATAAATAAGCAAGATATACAATTTTTCTTATCCTCCATAAGAATAACATTGGACAACGTACTGTGTTTAGCACTTTCAATATCTCAGTAACCAATTGACGTAGAGCAATGATTAAAACACCAAATTGTGCGTATTTTTAATCTAATTCTAATAATAAAAATAAAATTTAAGTTTTTCAAAAATTATATGTAAAAAACTAAAAAAAAACATTTTTGGGGTACAAAACCCCCCCAAAATACCTTTTTGGATAGGTCGATCTGTCTGGTTTTCGAACTTAAAGTCATAAATGATACTTTACACGTTTGTACAAAATTTCATCAAAATCGGACCTTTTTTACGAGAGTTATCGCACCCACGGGCACACACACACACACACACACACACACACACACACACACACACACACACACACACATATATATATATATTAAATTAAATTCACATAGAATATATATATACAGTTTCGACGAATGGTGTTTTTGGGGTCTGGGGACCTCAAAACGAAAAGTTATCATGGTCCCGGGACTAGGTCTTACCATGCCGACTACGGTAATAGCTTCTTCCCTATAGGGGAAATTCGCTAAAACACCTTTTTTTTAGATTTGAGTAAATTTTAGTAAAACAATGTTAAGTTGTGTATATATTTTCAGTGTCAATCCAATTAATGCGTTGGTTGCGGCGGACCCCGATCGGGGTTTTTTCTCAACATAGAAACTTATGCAAATTTCATGTTTAAGAGGGGGCTCCAGTCCTCTGCGTCTACCTGCTTCTCCCATAAGACCAATGTTAACTTTCAAAGTCCGCCCCTCCTCAACGGGTTGTCCGAAATTGATTATTTATGGTTCGTTTTAAAGATCAAAAATATATCTAGCGGTTTCAGTAAGCAGAATTTCGTTACCATAAATAGTTCGCGCATAAACAAATCTTAAATATTTAATATTTTGGAATTTTATTGATCGATTATTATTTGCGATATCGAAATTCTGCTTACTGAAATCGCTCGATATATTTTTGCTCTTTAAAATGAGCCATAAATAAACGATATCGAATAATCCATTGAAGAGGAATGGGCTTTGAAAGATAACATTGGCCTTATGGGGGAAGCAGGTAGAAACGCGAAAATAAGTTTCGTGACTGGAGCGCCCTCTTAAACATGTTTGCAGCAGCGAAAGTGTTAAGTACCTATAATCAGGACAGTTGTGATACTTTTACAAATAAATCATATGATTTTATGATAAAAATTAGCATAAAATGTGACACAGGTAGCAATATAAAGTTTTAAAACATAATTTTCAAGTATTTGTTCTTTTGAACTGTGTTGTGATGATATAAAGTTTTCTATGGGTCTGAAGATGACAAAATTACCTTTGAAAAACTTGTCCATTAAAAAGGTATCCTAGGATTACAAGGGAGATTACAGATATTTAACGTTTATACATTAGACAACCTGATTCAAAAAACAATATCAATGTGAAGTAAAAACTTGTGTTTCTATGTGTAAGCTGGGCATGGGCAATTATAGTATTATTTTACAAAAGAATAATTTAAGGTTGTCCTGTAATTTATTTTAGAACTGTCTTCCTATCGGATTGTGTGACCATATTGAAAGGTGTCCCATTATTCTATCAGTATGAATCCCCTAACCCCACAGATACCCTGCCTACCCCATGATAATTCTGCAGTCATCCATATGGCTTCAGGGTACGCACTAACTATTACTAGGAGCCATGTGGCCTCCTAAGGATGACCGCAGAATTATCATGGGGTAGGCACAGATATCTGTGGGGTTAGGGGATTCATACTGATAGAATAATGGGACACCTTTCAATACATGTCAAAGACATGTCTCCATTAAATCCTGTGGAACATCCTGGGGATGTCCTAGGGCTTCAGAGTACAATAGCCCTTTGAGGTCCGAGGGATGTCCCCAGTACATCCTGTGGTACATCCTGGGGATGTCCTAGGGCTTCAAAATACAATATCCTTTTGTGGTCCGAGGGACATCCCCAGATAATCCTGTGGGACATCCTGAGGATGTCCTAGGGCTTAAAAATACATATCCTTTTATGGTCCGAGGGATATCCCATGGTTATCCTGAAGGATGTCCCCAGGATGTCGTGGGGAGAGGACACTTTTGTGTCCTGGGGACATCCTGAGGGTATCATGAGGATATCGTGGGATGAGATAGGGACGATCCTAGGATATCCTGCTTATCCCACTGTGATGTCCTGGGGACAACATTGTGCTGTGTGGGTTCCCACACAGCACAAGATTCTCCCCAGGACATCCCAAGGACATCACAGTGGGATATGCAGGATATCCCATGATCATCCCTATCTCATCCCATGATATCCTCAAGATACCCTCAGGATGTCCTCAGGACACAAAAATGTCCTCTCCCCACGACATCCTGGGGACATCCTTCAGGATAACCATGGGATATCCCTCGGACCATAAAAGGATATGTATTTTTAAGCCCTAGGACATCCTCAGGATGTCCCACAGGATTATCTGGGGATGTCCCTCGGACCACAAAAGGATATTGTATTTTGAAGCCCTAGGACATCCCCAGGATGTACCACAGGATGTACTGGGGACATCCCTCGGACCTCAAAGGGCTATTGTACTCTGAAGCCCTAGGACATCCCCAGGATGTCCCACAGGATTTACTGGAGACATGCCTTTGACATGCATTGAAAGGTGTCCCATTATTCTATCAGTATGAATCCCCTAATCCCACATAGATATCCCTGCCTACCCCATGATAATTCTGCGGTCATCCTTAGGAGGCCCTATGGCTCCTAGTAATAGGTAGTGTGTATCCTAAAGCCATATGGCCTCCTAAGGATGACCACAGAATTATCATGGGGTAGGCAGGGATATCTGTGGGATTAGGGGATTCATACTGATAGAATAATGGGACACCTTTAAATATGGTCAGACAATCTGATAGGAAGACAGTTGGAGTTCTAAAATAAATTACAAGACAACTTTAAATTATCCTTTTATAAATAATACTATAATTGCCCATGCCCAGCTTGCACATAGAAACACAAGTTTTGACTTCATATTGATGTTGATGTTTTTTTAATCAGGTTGACTAGTGTATAAACGTTAAATACCTGTAATCTACCTTGTGATTCTAGGATATCTTTTTAATGGATGACACTTTTTGTCAAAGGAAATTTTGTCATCTTCAGACCCACAAAACTTTAAATTGTGTCATCACAGTTCAAAAGAACAAATACAATGAATACAGAGTCTTATAAGAACACGTCCCGTGTTAAAAATTCTGTCGCTTATTTGATGTTGGCGCGCTGGAACTCCGTAGTTTTGCGCCACGCCGCTGTGAAGCGCCTCTAGCACTGCAGACCGGTACCGAAAACACGAGGTGTTGCCATGACCTAGGTCCCTTCGCTCTTGTAGTAGGGCGGAGTTGGCTGTAGCGGCGGTCTGGGGGAGGAATGACTGGGTAGACCGCGTGCACTGCCTCGTGGCCGAGCGCAAAACTAGCACGGAAAATTTCAAATACTGACAGACTCTGGCCTATAAGACGTGTTCTTCTTATAAGACTGTATTCATTGACACATACTTGAAAATCATGTTTTACAACTTTATATTGTTACCTTTGTCACATTTTATGCTAATTTTTATCATTACTAGCACATGATTCAATTGTAAAGTGTCACAAATGTCCTGATTATAGGTACTTAAATGGATTGACACTGAAAACATATACACAACTTATAATTTTCTATTAAAATTTACCCAAAATCTTTCAAAAAATTAGTTGTTTTAACAAGTTTATAATAAAATGAATATATGCATATGTAGACCTAAACATTTCTCAGAACAAAACTTGAATTAAATCCAGATTTAAAAAATTGAAGAATGGATTCCAAATTATAATTGTTCGGTGATGGATGTGATACAAACAATTAAGGATTTTTTAAATAATACAGTAATGAATTCAAACAAAATGGCAGTATAATTGCAGTAAAAATAAGTTTATATAAAACCAAAATGTAAGTTATATAAACCAGGGGATATAAACACACAGTAAGTAGTGGTTGTTGATTAAATTCCTTCTCTGTTTTCATCTTCATCATGGCCTCGTTTCCTGAAAATAAAAAAATTAAGCTAATACTCCATGTAGCCTTGGGTAACATTTTATAAGTAACTAGCTGATTCACGCGGCTTCGCTCGCGAGAAATATCCTATCAAACTTTACTTATTCTTCTTTAGAATAAAATTAGTGCTAAGTAAGCAAGTTTGCGGCTACGCGGACAGTAAAAAAATCATTTTGTGTAGGGCCTAAATACCAATAGACCACAACTAAGTGACATATAAAGTTTCATCAATATACAATAATCAATTATTGATTATTTGTTATCGGGTTGTACGGGTTATTTTCACCATATAAGTATGTTTGAAAATAAAAACCGGCTGTACCTGAACAAATGTTAATCGGATCAAAATAGTTGTATGGATTCAACGAGTTTAATATATCTAGAGGTCTTGTATGGGAATAAAGGTGAAGCCTTCATGTTGACAGTCTTTTCTTCACGTACACTAAGGCCGTCTTCCCACTAGCTCGCAGCCAGTGCGTTGCAGCCACCCCCGTTTGCCACTTATTGACCTGTTGAAATTTCATTTAGCCTTTTACACTAGTGGGTCGCAGCTACCCACCTCGGTGGCAATAAAATCGTCTATTTACAAGTTAAATGTTAGTCAGCTAATAAATTTGTAACTTGGTTTTGATTGGTTTACATGGGTGCAGAGTTTACAGTGGGGAAAAATGACGGTCGACCACGAAGGCTAACTATTTTACACGAAACGAGACCTCTAGATATATTAACCATTAACCTCGTTGGGGTCATCAGAGATGTCCTCCTAACTGTAGACTAATTTCCCTAACCTATACCTCGTCCAGCAATGTTCCCATTATGGAAGAGCCTTTTAATGCTCTATAAATAACGATCGTAATATAGAGGGTATAATATATAAAATCTATAAAAATCTAAATTTTAATATATTTAGAGTTTCTGACCACCAATTACTTCATAACTATTAACGGATTTTGATAACCTATGGAATGGGATGTTAATGTGCTTTCTACTTCTAGTATTGTGAGTATGAATCTCCTATCTTCTTTGAAAATTCGGCAACTTATTTTTGGTAAAAATTAGGACAGAGTAAATATACAGGTTTATCACAGTCATAATTCTGTGTTCAATAAACAGTGGTTTGCAGTGTGCCATGTATGACGAGCCCTTAATTACTCCAATCGCTTTTTTTGTAGTAACAAAATATCATTGACGCATGACTAGAGTTTCCCCACAGTATAATACATACATCACTATACTTTGGAAGAATGAGAACTAAGACGAATTTACATAGTTATCAGGTACACAATTCACAAGACGTCTCAACAAATATATCACTCTAGACAACTTAACACCAATGTACTTTACATGATGCTCCCATGTTAGTTTGGAGTCAATATAAAGACCTAGAAATTTAATACTTGGAACATCCTCCAATGGTAAGCTGTCCCTCAGACTAAAGTACATATTTTGTATTTTATTTTTATAGAGAAGAAATCCATTTGCTTTGAACCAGTATGGTGCTTTGGATATTGTACTGTTAGTTGTAATTTTGAGAGCATCGATGTCTTTGTTAAAATTAATGAAAGTTGCATCACCTGCGTACATAACTGCGTGTGAGATCCCAAAAATGATGGCAAGTCGATTATCATGAGAAGGAATAAAAAGGGACCAAGTTCATAGCCTTGTGGTACTCCAATATTAACCTGAGCAACACTTGACTTCTCTCTACCAACACAAACCACCTGACTACGGTTCTCCAAATATGATTTCATCAGTTCTGAACTCTTACCCCTTATCCCATAAAACTCTAACTTATTTATGAGTGGAACATGACTCACACAATCAAAGGCCTTACTCAGGTCACAAAAAGTAGCCTGATCAAAGCCCTTGTCCTCAAATACTTGAAAAACAACTCTCGCCAATGATTCTATGGCATCTCTGTTGTTGACCTATTTTTTATAAACTCGAACTGTGGTTCATTAATTATACCATGTTGTTCAAAATAATTACAAAGTTGATGATAAATTACAGTCTCAAATAAATATACCCCCGTCGCAGCAAACCTGCATACTCAGCGAATTTCCAATGAATATATAACATACACATTAAAACACTTAACAGGATTCATAAGAAATATATTCACAAACAAGCGATATTTAAAATATGACATAAGAATAACATTGGGGATGAGTACGCAGGTTTGCTGCAACAAGGCACACAAAATAATGGGTTTTTATGCAAATATCAATAGAACTCATCTTAGTGAAGTCACATACCAAGTTTCATCCACATACATTCATAAATAAGCGATATATAACTTTTTAAGTATTTTCCATAAGAATAACATGGGGACCAAGTACCTAGGTTTGCTGCTACAGGAAACATTAGCGAAATTTTTTTTGTGCAAACAGCAATAAACTACAACCAGATTAAGCCATATACCAAATTTCGCCAGTTTATGTTCATAAATAAGCGAGATATACAATTTTTCTTTTTCTCCATAAGAATAACATTAGACAACGTACTGTGTTTAGCACTTTCAATATCTTGGTAACCAATTGACGTAGAGCAATGATCAAAATACCAAATTGTTTGTTTGTTTTAAGTTGAATTCAATGGTATAAATTGAAATTTGATTTAAATTATAATTACATGTGAAAACCCCAAAAAACACATTTTTGGGGTACAAAACCCCCCAAAAACCCCCCTTCGGATGGTGCGATTCATCTGGTTTTCGAACTCGTTCAAATAAATGGTACTTTACACATTTGTACCAAATTTTATTAAGATCGGACCTTTTTTACGAGAGTTATCGTGCTTACGGACACATATATATATATTTATATATATGTGTCCGTAACCACGATATATATATATACATATATATATACATATATATATATATATATATATATATATATATATAAATTTGAACGAATGGTGTTTTTGGCATCTGGGGACCTCAAAATGAAAAGTTATCATGGTCTCGGGCTTAAGTCTTACCATGAGACCTACGGTAATAGCTTCTTCCCTATAGGGGAAATTCGCTAAAACTTAACTGCATGCTGGTACAAGAGAAATGGGCCTGTAACTAGAGGAGGAATCGATTTCATCTTTTTTATACACTGGCACAACTCTGTAATCCCCGCGTGGGCTTCAAATACCCGAAAACCGGGTAATTTCTTGGAAGTTGCCAGATAATTACCTGAAAATTAACAATGATGACAGTTTTAGTACCCTCAGCGCTTATTGTTAACCTAGACATCCATTTTGTAGGAGTGTGGGAGGGGGGTTTAGTGTTCTCTTGGAGGAGCTCCACACTGCCCCTGCGGGAGCGGGTTTATGCGAAAAGCATTCCCCCCCAGGTAACACGTAAGTTTACGGCAAGCCTTGCCCTAGAATTGCCAGGAAAAACTTTCCGAATAAAACATTTTAAACGCTTGTGCAATGCATTCTGGGAAAGTGTGCCGTTGGCTGTCCGACCACAGTTTGAGGAATACTTACCGCGGAACATAAGAGACTCCTCGATTCACCGCTTGGAGCGCTAGCGGCGTAATCTGCTGGGTGCGCTCTGATATTCCGGCCGCCATTACAACGCCATTGTTTATTTGTGTTAGCCAAGGAAGAAAAGTGCAGAAGTTCTCTGTTTGTTTGTTCTCTGTTTAACTTATTTGTTAATTTGATTCTTTGTTCAACGGCAAGCGGGAATAATAGCATCATAATATCAGGTAAGGATTGTGTTGTCACGTAAATTATAAGCAACTCTAGTATAATAATGTTAATAACGTCTACCGGTACGTTTTTATTGCATAGCTGTACTCGCTCATAGCTCATATGGTATCAATCTTAACAAAGCAAATCAAATAAGTAGATAATGGGTTTGTATTATATTTCTCTCATGTATTCTGCATGAAAAATAATCGTGTGTGAAGTTGTTTGGCTAAAGAAAGTGGCAAGTTCCAACAGCCTCGGCCTAGGTTGGGTAATAGCAGTCTAAGGTAGGACCTGAATTGAGCTTGTCATCGATAATCAAGATGATGCTTTATTGAATTAATAATAAGTGTACTAGTACAACGTATGTGAATCACTAACTTTGGTGGTTTGTATTCTAGACTATTGTGAATCTACTTTATTAATATCCTTACATAACCCAACTTTGTTTGTTCAGCTAACTTAGGCCTATCAATGTCTCTTATAGGCTAAGTTAACTTTTTATACAACTAGACTGTGTTAAGCCTATATTGGCCTAACCCAGTTGTTTAGTGATACACATAACGTACCTACACATCTTATCGTCCACTCAATCTTAGTCAACTAAGTACCGGTACTTTTAAAATTTATTCCTGGCATTATGAATTAAATGAGGCTAGCCTACAGGTATAATTTGGGGTTGCCATCACACCGGATTTCCCTAGAGATTACCCGGTTTTGAGGGTAAAAATATAAATCCGAGGGTTTTCCAAGAGACATTTAAAATTCCTCTTTTTGAAAATTTTTCCCAAAAATTTGTTAAGTAATGCAAATTTTGTGTTCAAATCCCATCTGTGAAAAAATGTAGGTTATTTACGTTTGTAACTCGTCATGCAACGACTGCAAAAGCTAACTTAAATCCTGTCTCTCTGTAACTATAACCTATATTATTTGTTACTCGGGCTTTATTTCGGTGGGAAATATATTGTTAACTTTTACGTATATTCGCCGTTATCTAATGCTGAAAATCAGTAGGTAAAGCCTATATTGTTTTAGACTATATACGGTACATTTGAGTTTTTATTTTTTTGAATGGCTAATGATTTAAATCAAACAAAAAATAATAATGATGTTTTCCCTCAAAGTGTACTAATCAATAGATTAAATTACTTTATTACTATCGAGTGATCCAAAATGTCGCTGTATTGGATACATAGAAGTTTGGTTATTTGAATATTAAGGTTCATGTAATGATGTGTGTATTGATGTGATGAATGACAAATTTGATTTAAAGCTAACAACAATTTTTTTAATAACCAATGTAATATATACGTTTTAGTTCAAGCCAAAATTGTACTGTGTCAAAATCCTTTGTTTTAGCAGCTTCAATTGTGAAGAAGGTTTAAATTTATTGTTAATACATTTTATATATATATATATATATATATATATATATATATGTGTGTGTGTACCATAACTTTCATAAACAAAGTCTGATCATGATGAAATTTGGTATAAACCTGTTGTGCAGCATCTATTTTCATGAATGTAAAAACCAGCCAAATCCCACCATTTTAAAAGTGGAGTTTTCTACTTCAACAATTTTTTTTACTTTGTTCATATAATTTTTGTAGCCCAAATGTTAGTTTGCTCCATTTAATTCAACTGAAAAACAAACGATTTGGTATTTTGATCATCTACAACAATGGGTTACTGAAGTGAAAGTGCCAAACACAGTACGTGGTACAATGTTAGTCTTCCAATACCACTGACGGACTGACCTATCACGAAATCTCCATAACTAAAAGGCCTACAGAGATGAAATTTGACATATATAGGTTCCTCTTGGCCCTAGGTTCTTGCTGAGAAACGGTATTACTAAATTCCCCCCGTGTTTCGCCCTGCTCGGTCCCAAAGTTCCCATGTATTCCTTGTAGACATTCACTTTGATTTGAGCTGACAGAATGCAGCATTTGAGAGGATATTTTTGAAAACAACTTGTTTCGACTGTGCTTTGTATTCTATATTTATTAAATAAAAGTAATTTTTCATTAAAGTTGGGCTAGAAGGGAGAAAGTGTGTGTCAGTTTTCTGATACCGTTTATTACCCCTAACTATCTTACCTACATAAATTCTCACCTTAAAACTTAAATCCCTTATGGGCTTCCGTCACCTCACACCTTCCTCCTCTACACTAACCTACGTTACATTTCCTGACTACCTACTCACAATCCTTACCTACTCTACATACACATACCCTCCCTCCAAACATGTTTTAACAGTTAGTGACAATGTTTCTGCTTTTTGCCCTACAGACGCTGTAAGAAGACGTCACAAGGAGGTCATAAATGATGAAAAAGGAGTATGAAAAGTTTGCTGCAACAAGCTACTCCAAGAATTCAAAAAAGGTAAAATTATTAATAATATAATTTTGCCAGTATTGGTGACTGACTAACTTTGCCATAAAAACGATGGACTACAGGGACATGACCATGGAAGCTTTAACGAGCAACTAGTATTTTTTTAGTAACAAATAACCATATAATGATTAGGGCTTGGCAAGATTCAAGATTTCCAGGCTCAAAGTAAACTTTTTGAGGAATTTGTTGGTACCTAAACATTTCTTGCACCCATGGGCAGTAAAAAGTATGCATAAGATTTTAATTTAAACTAGATGATTGCCACTGTCTCGCCCGTTAAACTAAAACATAGGATTAATTAATATGCAATGTTGACCCTATATCCTTATGTTTACAAATCATCCACACTTTACTACTTCTCCATGGATCACATTTTCCGTAGCTGATGTTTTATACCTTTTGGTTTTAAAGTTCTCTAAAAACAAACTTAAAATGTTTGTGTCGGCTGCTAGACTTTTTGAAAGGTAAAACCCAAATTAGTAAAACATGAAAACCCCTAAATTGTAATTTAGTCTGTAACATTATCTGATACACAAAATTATATTACTTTCAAAACTGCCTACACAGATTTCCCACACACAGATCACAGATTGGATTTTATGTCGTCTCAGAATCTTCCTAGGAAAAAACATCAGTTTCTATATCAAAATATTATTTAGGACTAATTTAAAATGATATCATATGATTCACCCTCATAAAGGTTGATGTTTTCAGAAAACAAGTTTAAAGGCGGTTTCTTACAAACGTCTAGGTATACGTCTATATAAACAAATGTATACATTTTAAATCTTACACCTTTATTTTCTAAAAGTTTGAAATCTGAAGCTTGTTAAAGCATTTCATGATTTAAATCTCTTTTGGATTGGATGTGCTCTTAAAACAAGTTGTACGTAAGCAATAATTCAAGAATATTACAGGATTTAAACCTGTAAATTTTGGTAAAACATTACAGACCTAGAATCGGCCTGAAATTTACAAGTAGGCCTACCGCTATTGTCCAAAGTCTCTGGAGAAATTTATATTGTTACATTTAAATATAAATTTAAAAATTAAAATTGTTTTAAATTAGATACACTCGGAACTGAGTTTCACGGTATTTTGTGGAATCCTTTAACATAGCCTATTACATTTGGTTGCAATTTTGTAACTAAGGTATATCTTTAATTACCGGACGTATCATCATTAATGTATAGTGTATACATTGCTCCCAATACTTATGGGATTTTGATCATTTAACCCCTAAAATGTCCTTGATGGTTTTTAGCGAATTTCCCCTACAGGGTAGAAGCTATTACCGTAGGTCTCATGGTAAGACTTAAGCCCGAGACCATGAAAACTTTTTGTTTTGAGGTCCCCAGATGCCAAAAACACTTCGTTGAAATTTATGTATATGCATGTATATGTATGCATGTGCTTATTGCAATGTATTATTACAATATTACCAAGTTTTTTAAATAAAAAATGGGAATGGTGTATATATATATATATATATATATATATACCATTCCCATTATATATATATATATATATATATATATATATATATATATATATGTGTGTGTGTATATATGTGTCCGTGAATGCGATAACTTGAGTAAAAAAAGTCCGATTTCGATGAAATTTGGCTCAAATGTGTAAAGTGACATTCATGACTTAAGTTCGAAAACCAGAAAAATCGGACCATGGGAAAGGGGGTTTATGGGGTTTCAAAATTTTCCAAAAATCAGTTTTTTGCACTTTTCAACCTAAAATTTCTAAAACACACAATTTTGGTTTTAACCATTTTATAGAGCTTAAAAAACAAATAATATAGTATTTTGAATCATGAACCTAGGTTAAGTGGTTGCCGAGAAAATCAAAACAAAACGTGTTCATAAAATCTCCCATGTTAATCTTATGGGAAAATGGTTTTTAGCTTTTCCTTAATTAATTTTACTTTAAACTTCACATTTGCTTTTACCAATCAGTTTAGCTCTACAAAACAATCATTTTGGTGTTTAAATTGTGATTCTACGTCCAACCGTTGCCGAGATATTCAAAGTGCTAAACACAGTACGTTATCCAATGTTATCCTTATGAAGAATATTTAAAATTTGATATCTCGATTATTTATGAACGTATACTGATGAAACTTGGTATGATGCTTCACCTAGTACTGGAAAATTGATATTTGAAAAAAAAAAAAAATTTTTTGTTGATTATCCTCTTAGCAGCAAACCTGCATACTCATCCCTAACGTTATTCTTATGGAGAATACGTAAAGCTTTATATCTCCCAATCTCCCTTAATTATGAACATAAATCATTAAAACTTGGTATGTAGCTTCACCTGGTTGAGTTATATTGATAATTGCAAAAAAAATTTAATCTTTCTCATTGCAGAAAACCTGCGTTCTCAGCCCTTATGGAGAATAAATAAAATGCTATATATCAGTTATTTATTTAAGTATTTTTATGAAACTTGGTAAGTGGCTTTATGTGGTAGTAAGAAATATATTCATGCATAGGAAATTCGCTGAGTACGCAGGTTTGCTGCGACGGGGGTATTGTAATTTGTTGTATGAACCATGTACCAAAAACTGGATAAGAGCGTGTTAACACAAAGGTCTAATAATTTTTTGCGGTTATTTAAAAATATTGGTTGTACGGTATGCATTAGTGTTTTAATAACATTTTCTGACAATAACACTAGTTGCTTGTTTGTCATAAAACCCCTTTCAGGTTGAAGAAAATTATTTCCAAACTATAAACATTGAATCTATGAATGATTAATTTGATGGTTTCGTAAAACCTTTGGGTTCAAGAATATTATTTTGTTTTCAGGGAAAAAAGACAGGAGGTTGCAGCCATTGGAGCCAGGGAGATTGAAGAAGACGGCTTGGAACAATGAAGTTTTAAATGTATTTTGATCATGATGTAAATAGTTAAATTGAAACAATATAAAACATAATATGTAAAGATTGTTGTTTATTCCTATCTTTGGTACCTATATTATTCCAATAGCCATTTTAACATTGGTTCACCAAGATTCACAAATTAACTTGTTAGTGAAGACTAATAGATCAATGGAGAAAATTAAACGTACATTGTATAGTTATTTTAATTATTATATATTTTCCATTAAATTTTACCCTCGCCTAAAAATATAATTAAAAACATTTTAATTTGGTATAACAAAATTTGGTATAATTGCAGTGGTTTTGGACAGGCACCTTTATATTTAAATGTAGTTTGTAGAATTTGATAAGGATACTAAGGCCAATGTATTTCAGTCTACTAATGAATTAAAAAGGCAAACAATGTTATTAATCTGTTTAATAATGAAAGCTTGTAGTATAAATTAATACCATTTATAGTAACAACGATATTATACAACTACATTCATAGTGACAACTTTATTTGTTTTCAATGAAGTCTTTGAGAATTTTGTTGAAGTCCAAACCCAGTTATTATTTCACAGGAAGTGAGTGTGATTATGAAACATTATATTAATCATTAGTAATTAAATAAGTGATTTATTTAACAGTTTATAGCAGTTGTTTTGGTTGGTAGGTTTTATTTGTTGGTAAGAGCACAAAGTTGTGTTTGAGGATATTCCAGGTAGGTTCATGCACAGTAATTACAATATTACCAAGTTTTTTTAATAAAAAATGGGAAAATTTTTTATTTTTCCTAAAAGTATACAAACTACTAATTCAGTTATTTCAACTAATATTAGCATATCCATTCAGCGAAGTACAATTTTGTGCACTAGTTGTGTAAAATACTAATTATTATAGTATTCAGGTTTTCATTAAGGTATTACCGGTACACATAAACTTACCAGGAAAGTTTGCCAAAAGCTTACCAGGACAGTTTTCTAAAAGCTTACCAGGATAGTTTTCCACAAACATACCAGAAAGGCTTTCTCAATGTGTTTGTAAGAAAGCTTTCTGAAAGCTTAATTGAAAAGCTTTTGGAAAGTTTTGAAGGAGGGAACTAGAAAGCTTGCCTCAAACTTTTCACAAGTTTGGTTGCTTGCCACGGAAAACTTGTAGAAAGTGTTTAAGTGTGTCATGGCAAGTTTTGGGCAAGCTTGCCTCAAGTTATTTTTTCTACCTGGGCACCCTTTAAAAAAATCCTTAATTTGGTACCCGTACACTGGTCACTGCTCAGAGTTTTACTAACTATAATGTCAAACCGAGTAAGTCAAGGAGGTATATTGTATAACTAGAGGTAACACTACTTCACTATTTTTTTCAAAAAAGCGAGCCGGTGATTTTGTCAGTTTGGTACACTCACTGAGCTCTATATTATAACATAGAGCTCATTGGATACCCCGGTGAGGCAAATTTCTGGTTCTTTGATTGGTTGTTTTATTCTTTAAAGTGAATCTACTCTTGAACATTTTTGAAAAAAATAAAAAATAAAAGTTGGAACAAATTGTTTTTTTTTCTTTTGATCCATGCATCTAATCTTGTCGTGAAATATGATAAATAATGAGCAAATAAACAAATACAAGATTATTAATGTTCAAATCATAAGTAGGTATTTGTTTGAGTCACTTTGTCGACTCGTTCGATTTCAGCGAGTATTTCATTGCCTCACCAAAATTTGGCAATGAACGGCTCGCAATTTTGTTCAGTGTTTTCTCAAGTATTACCAATAAAACTCCTTGGAGTAAGTGAACAAAAATAATCTAGAATAAACTATGTTGTTGCAGTTAACGGGCATTTGATTATTTGTTAATACTTAATCATAGATTGATTTTTTCAGATTGTTTTCACCATATATGTTTGTTTTCAAGTGGATGCCGGGAGCACCTGAACAAAAGTTAACCGGATCAAATAGCCCGATCAACGAGGTAAATATATCTAGAGGTATCGTCGGGGGTAAAAATGTGTACCCTACATGCTGACCACCATTTTCACTAAGCATCTAATCAAACCATCTCTTGACAAGTTAAAATGTTTTGTCAGCACATATAACTTGTGGAGAGAGAAATTTATTGGTTGTCATGGGAGTAGAGTGGGCAGAGAGGAAAAATGGCGTTCGGCCATGTAGGCTACACTTGTTTACACAAGACGAGACCTCTAGATATATTAACTTGGTTGAGTCGAATAGATTGGGTCGCAAGGCCGGATTTAAGCATCGGCGCACACCTCCCGCGCCACTGGTTGCAGCTGGAGACATACAGCTAGTAAATCCAGCCCTGTTAGGTAATCTGGTTTCACCCTATCCTTTCCCTCGTTCAGCAATGTTCCAGAATAGAACGAGCATTTTAATGCTCTATAAACAACGAGCTTAATAATAAAATTGAGCATGCAGCACACTTGTTAATTTCCCAAGACAAATCGTAGTGGGGGCGCTATTTCCCCGACTATTCATAAACAATACCTTATTTATACATGTTAACCAACTGGTTAAAACAATCCTTTAACTTAAAAAAAGCATTAGCACTCCAAAATATAAAGTATGATAAAATCACAGGGATTATAGTGATGAAGCGCTTCATGGCATCATCTAACACTTTTTCAGTAGCCTAATTTTCCCATATGGCACAAGTAAATCAATTTGACATAAAATAGATGTAAAAATGTCAATGTCATTAATATTGTTGATGTAATTTTGACATTAAATGTCGCCAAAATGACATCAATTTGATGTCAATTGGAAGTAAAAAGGGCACTCAATGTTATGTAAAAACGACGTAAAAAACAGATCAAACATGACATCATATTGCCATAAAATTTATATCAAACAAGCAGTATAGAAAAGAAAAAAAATGATGTAAAATGTACATCAATATGATGTCAAATGTGCATCAATAGGATGTAAAAAAGTGTTTAATATTGTGCTGTAAGTTATTAACATAAAATTATGTTTTCTACCAGGATATGCAGAGAATTGTTTTGTTTCTCGAGTTACTCAAAATAGGTTGTTTTGATAATTTTGTTCTGTCTTAAATATCAATATATATTTTGTGTTTAAGATCAGAATTAAGATTATCTTCCTTATTGAAACGAGGGGTTTTGATGTTTATTATTTTTTTTTTATTTCATATTATTTTTTATAAAAGCTATTGTCTAATATGTACCGGTAGGATTATTTAAAAATTACGGGAGCGCAGAATTGGAACAGTCAGGACCTCGCGCGATAAAAATGTTTGGTGGGGAACTGGCACTGTCCCCCCACCCCGCAGCCGCGAGTACTACACCAGGAATCTACGCCCTCGTCCACACTCCATACATAACAACAGCAGATCTGCCAACTGACATAAACATCAGAATTGTCGTATACTCCTAAAATACGAAAATTTCAAACCACGAATCCTGTAATTTCCTGAATCTTATATATTAATACGCAAGGCGATTTATGGTTAGGAAAACTCCTCCGTTATTTCTTGACCAATTTTAATGTTTCGTAGTTCGTAGTTGCAATAAGGTTTTTAATTTTCAATATCTTTTTTCTCAAGGGCACGGGCTGCCCTCAAAGTTAGTTTTTTGCTCATAAGATTAACATGGGGAATACATTTATTTGAATTGCAGCTGTTAACATATTATGGACAGGTTATTAGCAATACCAGATGTTCCAGGGAAGGAATGTCTTTATCTATGTAAATAAAATATGTTTTTCCTACATCTCTTTAAGCAGTAACATTTTGTATGCAGCTTAAATATGTTAACATTTGGTTATCTGTCTGTCTGTTTATAAGCCATATTTGTTCTGTGTTTCACAAAAAAAGACTGTACTGAATGAAATAAAACATTTTCGTGTGGAGGAGGCAACGTTTTGGCTAAAAACTTAGACAGCGCGCTGCGGCGGTTAGGTTAGGTTACTATCATTTCCGTACACAACATGTTGTTTCTGAGGGTCCCATGATTTTACGCTGGATGCTGGAAGTTATCAGAACTGCTGTTTTTATGTATGGAGTGGGAACGTGGGCGTGGCTCCCTGTTTTAGTACTCGCGGCTGCGGGGTGGGGGGACAGTGCAAGTTCCCCACCAAACATTTTTACTGCGCGAGGACGGCGCTGCAGGAGGTCCTGACTGTTCCATTTCTATCGTCTGAAAATTACTTGTTACCGGTATCTAAAAGTTTAAATGTCAGCCATACAATAAGTTTATAAGATACCGGTAATATTATTCAGATTAACTACGGTAAATAAAGTGAGCTTAGATTTGTGACCATTATCTTATATCAACCCATCCCATCAAATAAATTTAATAAAGTTTAAGGTTTACCAAATTATATAGGCTAGTTGCAGTCAAT
Organism: Allygus modestus; assembly: GCA_963675035.1. Lineage (NCBI taxonomy): Eukaryota > Metazoa > Arthropoda > Insecta > Hemiptera > Cicadellidae > Allygus > Allygus modestus. The sequence goes on from OY776113.1 coordinate 58,763,600, forward strand.
TTTCAAAAATAAAACGATTACAGCAGTTTTTCACTTTTAATTTATTGTTCCTTCAGTATTGTTGGGTAATCCAATCTAGAAAATCCAAAAACTAATAGCAAGTGAATTATTGCTTCGTTGCAGTATTTTAAACCAGCCTATGTTCAAAATTGCTTTGCCATTTAAAATTTACCCCAAACTCCAGTTATACTTCTGCTTGCGGTTTTGGCATGTTCCATAAAGCTTAAAATGTTATCCAGTCACAATGTTAAAAAAGTTACAAACCCCATACAAAATCCGGCTCAAAAAAATGATTTGAAAGTATAATTGGTTCAAAACAGCAGGTTTGAAAACCCTGATGTTCTTATATTAACATTGGTCTCAAGTCTTAATTAGGTTAATGTTACTTTAAATTTCATCAAGGACATGATTTGCGTACTGTTGGGATACAGCTTGGTATTTTGATTGGATCAAGGGACTTTGGTCCATGAGTTAAATCCCAGTGATCAACTATGGCATTTATTTAACTGAAAATGCCCTCAGTAGTAGCCTAATATTAAAACCCAGAATCCGTGTTTTAAGCTGGTCCACCTTTCTAGAAAACAAATATGTATAGGTCTCTGAAATGAGGGTGAGGACAATCACTGCAACTGAGATATCACTCCACTAAAAGTCATGTGATTTTTATAATTTATTTACATAAGCTCACTTTATAAAAACATTCTTATTGGTTACGCTACACATAAATAAACCAGTACCGATATTTTATCAACCAAGGAGCACAAAGTGTGAAAAGCTCAGTCGGGAAGCTAGGAAATCGCAACTAAACTAACTATAACATATTCTTGTTAACAGCATATTTGAAAAAATCTTGTAACAAGTTTGTTAAGTAGGCCCTTCAGGGAAATAACTCGATCTTTGGTGGACCAAGAAGTTACCAGTTTACAGTACGGTAATTATTATTTTAACCCTAGAACTGGCGCATGTTATTCCCAATGGTGCCGGCTTTTCTTTTATACTTTTGAAAAGTTTTACTTTACATTACGTAAAATATATAAGTTAATTACATGATAAACTACATGTTTGTTACTCATATCAAATTGACCACAATGAAATTTCCTTTGAAGTTAAAAGTTAATACTTTGGCTGAAAGTTGCAATATCAAAAATGTTGTATCAAAGAATCTAAAACAGCCATTTTATGTTGTATTTTTTATTTGGGCCTAAGTTATACCTAAATTAGTACCGGTAATAGATAATGCCTTATAATGTTAGGGTTTACTATAATAATTCTACAGAATTTTTTATTTAGTTTCGCAAGTCTGCTGACTAAAATAACTTAGTCTTCAATTTAAAAATTGGTTTAACTTACGTAAATATCAACAATCATAAGTTCCATGAATATGGTAGGCTATAAAATTAAAGCTCTAAAATCTCTTAGTTCATTATGGTAAGTTATTAATATTAACTTAAGTGATTATACTAAATTTTTGCTGGACGTAGAAAAGACTACGCCCATACCACCATAGACCCATATAGCACAGGATGTCAATTTGACGTAAAAAAGTGATCAAAGACGTCAAATAAAATATTGTATTAAACATTGACGTCAAAATGATGTAAAAATTTTGAAATATATATCCTTTGATATAAAAATATTATAATGCCAAACATGAATGTTATGAATATAATTATTTTTGTTTCAATCAGTTTTATTTAGCAATCATTATTTTTTAAACCGCCGAACCCATCAAAAGTTTTACATCATTTGAAGTAAAATTTACATACAATTTGATCAGCACAGTATTTAACACATATTCACACAAAAATACAAAGTTAAATGTTTAGTTATTAACAATATGGCTTAAATGTAAATTTAAGTAATTATAGTTAAATGTATTATCACACTCACTCACGAATAAGTACGGTTTATTATCTAAATAATTTAAACATCCATTGACACAATTCAATTTGGTACAGAAAGTCAAGTCAAGCATTTTGCATCTTCCGAAAAGCAGTTTACAATTTACAATTATGATTTAAAAACTTAAATATTGTTCCCAAAAAAGGTATTACAAATTAACCTTACAATTACAATTAAATATATGTTTGCATTTGATTAAGGTTATTCCTTCTCCTTGGATGGCGCGGCGCGCATTGTTTTTCTGTAATTTTGATCTTGGAGGGGTTTTGATGTTTATTATTGTTTGGTAAAGTAAAAGAGACAAAAGTTAATAAGTTCATCTAGTATTAGCATCATACTGCGTAGTAAAGGAAGTGCAACAGGGTAAGTAAAATCAAAACATATTTTAACGTAAAATTATACAGCATTATTTTGACAAGGTTTTTCAGTTAGACCTAACTTATAATACTTGAAGACACCTCACTTCCTTTAACTAAAATAATTTCAAATAAGCTTACTGCTGGGTAAATAATGATGACAAATGTTGTAATCAAAATTCACAAACTATGTTGGTATAATGCCTAAACATGTGAATGGATTAACCAATAGCTTATTGAAATTTGGCGTGTTCAGGCCTAGGGCTACCTCGGTCAATATTGGCTTTTACACAGTTAAGCCTACATGGATGTAAAATTAGGTATTTGGCTAGGTCTCACTATCTCATACAAGCCAATATTTCAAAGGTGTTGATAATTGTTTCGTTATCGATTTGACTATCGGTTAATGACCACTGGATGTGAAAGTGTCATTAACTTAAAGGTGCAATAAAAATTATCGCAAATTGAGAAAAAAATAGTGGCACACCTGCCAAATTATGATCCAGTTCTAGTATCTACAGGCAGCCTTAACCCGATAACTGGTGCAACATAACTTAATTCAAGCTAAGTTACGTTTCGGTGTGATTTGTCTGTGGTCGTATAGCGGAGTCTTTTCTACATCCAGCAAAAATTTAGCATAATCACTTAAGTTAATATTGATAACTTACCACAATGAACTAAGAGATTTTAGAGCTTTAATCTGATATCCTACCATATTCATGGAAATTATGATTGTTGATATTTACGTAAGTTAAACCAATTTTTAAATTGAAGACTTAAGTTATTTTAATCAGCAGACTTGCGAAACTAAATCCAAAATTCTGTAGAGTTATTATAGTAAGACTTAAGACAATAAATTTATAAGACATTTTCTATTACCGGTAATAACTTAGGTATAACATAGGCCCTAAAAAATACATGACAAATTGCTGTTTTAGATTCTTTGGCACAACATTCTTTATATTGAAACTTTCAGCCAAAGTATTAACATTTAACTTCAAAGGCAACTTCATTGTGATCAATTTTATACAGAATTTTGCATTTAGTTTTGCAAATCTGCTGACTAAAATAACTCAGCCCTTAATTTAAAAATTGGTAAATATCAACAATCACAAGTTCCATGAATATGGTAGGCTATCAAATTAAAGCTCTAAAATATCTAGTTCATTATGGTAAGTTATCAATATTAACTTAAGTGACTATACTAAATTTTTGCTAGACGTAGAAAAGACTACAATACCACAAAGGCACATCGCACTGGAACGTAACTTAGTTTGAACTAAGTTACGTTGCACCAGTTATAGGGTTAAGGCTGCCTGCAGATACTAGAACTGGGTCATAATTTGGCAGGTGTGCCACATTTATTTCTCAGTTTGCCCTAATTTTTATTGCACCTTTAGGTTAATGGCACTTTCACATTCAATGGTAATCCTAGGCCAAATCGATATCGAAACAACTATCCACACTTTGAAGTGTTGGATTGTGAGACAGTGAGACTTAGCCAAATACCTAATTTTACATCCGTGTAGGCTTAACTGTGTTGAAGCTAATATTGACCTAGTCCTAGGCCTGAACACGCCAAATTTCAATAATCTATTGGTAAATCAATTCTCCTGTTTAGACATTATACCAACATAGTTTGTCGGGTTTTGATTACAACAGTTTTTCATAATTTGTTACCCAGCAGTAAGCTTATTTGGAATTATTTTAGTTGAAGGAAGCGAGGTGTCTTCAAGTACTATAGGTTAGGTCTAACTGAAAAACCTTGTCAAAATAATGCTAATATGTTTTGATTTTACTTACCCTGTTGCAGTTCCTTTACTACGCAGTGTGATGCTAAGACTAGATGATGAACTTATTAACTTTCGTCTATTTTACTTTACCAAACAATAATATACATGAAAACCCCTCCAAGATCGAAAAGACAGAAAAAAATGTGCGCCGCACCAGCCAAGGAGAAGGAATAACCTCTTAACCAAAATGCAAACATATATTTAATTGTAATTGTAAGGTTAATGTGTAATACCTATTTTGAGAACTATAATTAAGTTTTTAAATCATAATTGTAAATAAATAGTTATCCGTTAACTGCTTTTAAGAACATGCAAAATGCTTGATTTGACTTTCTGTACCAAATTTAATTGTGTCAATGGATGCAAATTATTTAGATAATAAACCGTACTTATTCGTGAGTGAGTGTGATGATAAATTTAACTACAATTAATTAAATTTACATTTAAGCCATATTATTAATAACTAAACATTTAACTTTGTATTTTTTTGTGAATATGCGTTAATACTGTGCTGATCAAAAATTGCATGTAAATTTTACTTCAAATTATGTAAAACTTTTGATGGGTTCGGCGGTTAAAAAAATAATTATTGTTAAATAAAACTGATTGAAACAAAAATAATACAGTTTTAGTATTATAATATTTTTATATCAAAAGATATATATATCAAACATTTAACATAATTTTGACGTCAATATTTCATAAAATATTTTATTTGACATCAATTTGACGTCTTTGATCACTTTTTTACGTCAAATTGACATCCTGTGCTATACGGGTGATTAAGTACTAACAAATAATCAAATGCCAGTTATAACTGCAACAAAACAGTTCATTCTAGATTATTTTTGTTTACTTACTCGGTTTGGCACAAGGATTTATATTGGTAATACTAATCCTGGAGGCAAAACTGAACAAAATTGCGAGCCGTTCTTTGCCAAATTTTGATGGTGAACCAAAGATCTACTCGCTGAAAGCGAACGAATTGGCAAAGTGGCTCAAACAAATACCTACTCATGATTTGTACATTAATAAACTTGTATTTGTTCATTTGTCCATAACTTATTATATTTCACGATAAGATTAGATTCATAAATCAGACGAAAAAATTCATTTGTTCCAACTTTTATTACTTTTATTCCAGTGATTTGCATGAGTAGATACAATTAGAGGAATAAAACAGCCAATTAGGATAGTTCAAAGAACGAGAAATTTGCCTCACCAGTATACCAACCTGAGAAAATCACCGGCTCGCTTTTTCGAAAAAATAGTGAAGCAGTGTTACCTACAGTTATCCACTAAACCTCCTTGGTTTGGCATTATAGTTAATAAAACTCAGAGCAGTGACCAGTGTACCAAGTTAAGGATTTTTTTGGAGGGTGGGAATGCTTTACGCACACACCCGCTTCCACAGGGGCAGTGTGGGGCTCCTCCAAGAGAACACATCAAACCCTTCTCCCTCCTCCAAAATTGATGTCTAGGTTAACACCAAGTGCTGAGGGTACTAAAACTGTCATCGTTGTTAATTTTCGGGTGATTTTCATGCAACTTCCAAGAAATTACCCGGTTTTCGGGTATTTGAAGCCCACGCGGGGATTTTGCGGGGATTAAAACAACATTTAAGGGTAAACGCGGGGATTTTATTGGGGGTTTGCGGGTAAAATGGCAAACCCAGTCTGGCCACACTGCTGACAGCTGTGTTGCCAGACTGGGTTTGCTATTTTACCCGCAAACTACCTACAAATTCCCCGCTTTTACCCGGTCATCCTGTAGTAAACCCCGCAAAATCCCCGTGCGATCTTAAAATACCCAAAAACCGGGTAATTTCTTGGAAATTGCCAGATGATTACCCGGAAATTCACCAGTGTACCCGAAATATTGTCAGTTTTAGTAATTTTAGCGCTTAGGCAAGGCCGGATTCAGGAGCCGTGGGCAGGCCCTTGTGTCCAGGTCCAAATTAGTGACCTTTTTTTCTTGCTTGTATCAGGCTTTTGAAAAGGGTTCTGTTTGGTGCGGGCCACTAGGCGCACGCCTAAGTAGCCTATGCTTGATTCCGGCCATGCGCTTATTATTTCTGGTGTTACTGGAGACGACACTCTTCAACAATAATGCTCTAGATTTCCTGAAAGTTCAAAAGTTGGTACACTGGACAGAGGATGACAAACCTAACGATGAGTCATACAAATAATTGTGTGCTCATACTGTAGTTAGTCTATGGTATGAATAAACTATTTTTTTGCAATTAACTGACATTTGATTATTCGTTAATAATCATAGATTGATTATTTTTTATCGGGTGTTTTTCACCATATATGTATGTTTGAAAATAAAAACCAGCTGTACCTGAACAAACGTTAACCGGATTAAAATAGTTGGATAGATTCAACGAGTTTAATGTATCTAGAGGTCTTATTTGGGGAAAAATGAAGCCTTCATGTTGACAGTAATTTTCTTCAGCCTTTAGGTACTCTAAGGCCGCCTTCCCACTAACTCGCAGCCAAAGCGTTATAGTTGGCCACTTGACCTGTTGAAATTTAATTTAGCCTTACGGAACCCTTTACACTAGTTCTACCCTTTACACCAGGTAGAAAAAATAACTTGAGGCAAGCTTGCCCATAACTTGCCATGACACACTTAAACACTTTCTACAAGTTTTCCGTGGCAAGCAACCAAACTTGTGAAAAGTTTGAGGCAAGCTTTCTAGTTCCCTCCTTCAAAACTTTCCAAAAGCTTTTCAATTAAGCTTTCAGAAAGCTTTCTTACAAACACATTGAGAAAGCCTTTCTGGTATGTTTGTGGAAAACTATCCTGGTAAGCTTTTAGAAAACTGTCCTGGTAAGCTTTTGGCAAACTTTCCTGGTAAGTTTATGTGTACCGGTAATACCTTAATGAAAACCTGAATACTATAATAATTAGTATTTTTGCACAACTAGTGCACAAAATTGTACTTCGCTGAATGGATATGCTAATATTAGTTGAAATAACTGAATTAATAGTTTGTATACTTTTAGGAAAAATAGCAAATTTTCCCATTTTTTATTAAAAAAACTTGGTAATATTGTAATTACTGTGCATGAACCTACCTGGAATATCCTCAAACACAACTTTGTGCTCTTACCAACAAATAAAATCTACAAACCAAAACAACTGCTATAAACTGTTAAATAAATCACTTATTTAATTACTAATGATTAATATAATGTTTCATAATCACACTCACTTCCTGTGAAATAATAACTGGTTTTGGACTTCTACTAAACAAATTGCTTGGTTAATAGATAATTTTATTAAAATAATAGATTGCTTGGATAATTTAAAAAAAATACTTAGGTCTATCGGCTAAACGTCTGTTAGTATTCAACAAAATTCTCAAAAACTTCATTGAAAACAAATAAAGTTGTCACTATAAATGTAGTTGCATAATATTGTTGTTACTATAAATGGTATTAATTTATACTACAAGCTTTCATTATTAAACAGATTAATAACATTGTTTTCCTTTTTAATTCATTAGTAGACTGAAATACATTGGCCTTAGTATCCTTATCAAATTGCTACAAACTACATTTAAATATAAAGGTGCCTGTCCAAAACCACTGCAATTATACCAAATTTTGTTATACCAAATTAAAATGTTTTTAATTATATTTTTAGGCGAAGGTAAAATTTAATGGAAAATATATAATAATTAAAATAACTATACAATGTACGTTTAATTTTCTCCATTGATCTATTAGTCTTCACTAACAAGTTAATTTGTGAATCTTGGTGAACCAATGTTAAAATGGCTATTGGAATAATATAGGTACCAAAGATAGGAATAAACAACAATCTTTACATATTATGTTTTATATTGTTTCAATTTAACTATTTACATCATGATCAAAATACATTTAAAACTTCATTGTTCCAAGCCGTCTTCTTCAATCTCCCTGGCTCCAATGGCTGCAACCTCCTGTCTTTTTTCCCTGAAAACAAAATAATATTCTTGAACCCAAAGGTTTTACGAAACCATCAAATTAATCATTCATAGATTCAATGTTTATAGTTTGGAAATAATTTTCTTCAACCTGAAAGGGGTTTTATGACAAACAAGCAACTAGTGTTATTGTCAGAAAATGTTATTAAAACACAATGCATACCGTACAACCAATATTTTTAAATAACCGCAAAAAATTATTAGACCTTTGTGTTAACACGCTCTTATCCAGTTTTTGGTACATGGTTCATACAACAAATTACAATACTCCCGTCGCAGCAAACCTGCGTACTCAGCGAATTTCCTATGCATGAATATATTTCTTACTACCACATAAAGCCACTTACCAAGTTTCATAAAAATACTTAAATAAATAACTGATATATAGCATTTTATTTATTCTCCATAAGGGCTGAGAACGCAGGTTTTCTGCAATGAGAAAGATTAAAATGTTTTTTTGCAATTATCAATATAACTCAACCAGGTGAAGCTACATACCAAGTTTTAATGATTTATGTTCATAATTAAGGGAGATTGGGAGATATAAAGCTTTACGTATTCTCCATAAGAATAACGTTAGGGATGAGTATGCAGGTTTGCTGCTAAGAGGATAATCAACAAATTTTTTTTTTTTTCAAATATCAATTTTCCAGTACTAGGTGAAGCAACATACCAAGTTTCATCAGTATACGTTCATAAATAATCGAGATATCAAATTTTAAATATTCTCCATAAGGATAACATTGGATAACGTACTGTGTTTAGCACTTTGAATATCTCGGCAACGGTTGGACGTAGAATCACAATTTAAACACCAAAATGATTGTTTTGTAGAGCTAAACTGATTGGTAAAAGCAAATGTGAAGTTAAAGTAAAATTAATTAAGGAAAAGCTAAAAACCATTTTCCCATAAGATTAACATGGGAGATTTTATGAACACGTTTTGTTTTGATTTTCTCCGCAACCACTTAACCTAGGTTCATGATTCAAAATACTATATTATTTGTTTTTTTAAGCTCTATAAAATGGTTAAAACCAAAATTGTGTGTTTTAGAAATTTCAGGTTGAAAAGTGCAAAAAACTGATTTTTGGAAAATGTTGAAACCCCATAACCCCCTTTCCCATGGTCCGATTTTTCTGGTTTTCGAACTTAAGTCATGAATGTCACTTTACACATTTGAGCCAAATTTCATCGAAATCGGACTTTTTTTACTCAAGTTATCGCATTCACGGACACATATATACACACATATATATATAAAATGGGAATGGTATATATACACCATTCCCATTTTTTATTAAAAAAACTTGGTAATATTGTAATAATACATTGCAATAAGCACATGCATATACATAAATTTGAACGAAGTGTTTTTGGCATCTGGGGACCTCAAAACAAAAAGTTTTCATGGTCTCGGGCTTAAGTCTTACCATGAGACCTACGGTAATAGCTTCTACCCTGTAGGGGAAATTCGCTAAAAACCATCAAGGACATTTTAGGGGTTAAATGATCAAAATCCCATAAGTATTGGGAGCAATGTATACACTATACATTAATGATGATACGTCCGGTAATTAAAGATATACCTTAGTTACAAAATTGCAACCAAATGTAATAGGCTATATTAAAGGATTCCACAAAATACCGTGAAACTCAGTTCCGAGTGTATCTAATTTAAAACAATTTTAATTTTTAAATTTATATTTAAATGTAACAATATAAATTTCTCCAGAGACTTTGGACAATAGCGGTAGGCCTACTTGTAAATTTCAGGCCGATTCTAGGTCTGTAATGTTTTACAAAAATTTACAGGTTTTAAATCCTGTAATATTCTTGAATTATTGCTTACGTACAACTTGTTTTAAGTGCACATCCAATCCAAAAGAGATTTAAATCATAAAATGATTTAACAAGCTTCAGATTTCAAACTTTTAGAAAATAAAGGTGTAAGATTTAAAATGTATACATTTGTTTTTATAGACGTATACTTAGACGTTTGTAAGAAACCGCCTTTAAACTTGTTTTCTGAAAACATCAACCTCTATGAGGGAGAATCATATGATATCATTTTAAATTAGTCCTAAATAATATTTTGATATAGAAACTGATGTTTTTTCCTAGGAAGATTCTGAGACGACATAAAATCCAATCTGTGATCTGTGTGTGGGAAATCTGTGTAGGCAGTTTTGAAAGTAATATAATTTTGTGTATCAGATAATGTTACAGACTAAATTACAATTTAGGGGTTTTCATGTTTTACTAATTTGGGTTTTACCTTTCAAAAAGTCTAGCAGCCGACACAAACATTTTAAGTTTGTTTTTAGAGAACTTTAAAACCAAAAGGTATAAAACATCAGCTACGGAAAATGTGATCCATGGAGAAGTAGTAAAGTGTGGATGATTTGTAAACATAAGGATATAGGGTCAACATTGCATATTAATTAATCCTATGTTTTAGTTTAACGGGCGAGACAGTGGCAATCATCTAGTTTAAATTAAAATCTTATGCATACTTTTTACTGCCCATGGGTGCAAGAAATGTTTAGGTACCAACAAATTCCTCAAAAAGTTTACTTTGAGCCTGGAAATCTTGAATCTTGCCAAGCCCTAATCATTATATGGTTATTTGTTACTAAAAAAATACTAGTTGCTCGTTAAAGCTTCCATGGTCATGTCCCTGTAGTCCATAGTTTTTATGGCAAAGTTAGTCAGTCACCAATACTGGCAAAATTATATTATTAATAATTTTACCTTTTTTGAATTCTCGGAGTAGCTTGTTGCAGCGAACTTTTCATACTCCTTTTTCATCATTTATGACCTCCTTGTGACGTCTTCTTACAGCGTCTATAGGGCAAAAAGCAGAAACATTGTCACTAACTGTTAAAACATGTTTGGAGGGAGGGTATGTGTATGTAGAGTAGGTAAGGATTGTGAGTAGGTAGTCAGGAAATGTAACGTAGGTTAGTGTAGAGGAGGAAGGTGTGAGGTGACGGAAGCCCATAAGGGATTTAAGTTTTAAGGTGAGAATTTATGTAGGTAAGATAGTTAGGGGTAATAAACAGTATCAGAAAACTGACACACACTTTCTCCCTTCTAGCCCAACTTTAATGAAAAATTACTTTTATTTAATAAATATAGAATACAAAGCACAGTCGAAACAAGTTGTTTTCAAAAATATCCTCTCAAATGCTGCATTCTGTCAGCTCAAACCAAAGTGAATGTCTATAAGGAATACATGGGAACTTTGGGACCGAGCAGGGCGAAACAAGGGGGAATGTAGTAATACCGTTTCTCAGCAAGAACCTAGGGCCAAGAGGAACCTGTATATGTCAAATTTCATCTCTGTAGGCCTTTTAGTTATGGAGATTTCGTGATAGGTCAGTCCGTCAGTGGTATTGGAAGACTAACATTGTACCACTTACTGTGTTTGGCACTTTCACTTCAGTAACCCATTGTTGTAGATGATCAAAATACCAAATCGTTTGTTTTTCAGTTGAATTAAATGGAGCAAACTAACATTTGGGCTACAAAAATTATATGAACAAAGTAAAAAAAATTGTTGAAGTAGAAAACTCCACTTTTAAAATGGTGGGATTTGGCTGGTTTTCACACTCATGAAAATGGATGCTGCACAACAGGTTTATACCAAATTTCATCATGATCAGACTTTGTTTATGAAAGTTATGGTACACACACATATATATATAGAAAATGTATTAACAATAAATTTAAACCTTCTTCACAATTGAAGCTGCTAAAACAAAGGATTTTTACACAGTACAATTTTGGCTTGAACTAAAACATATATATTACATTGGTTATTAAAAGATTTGTTGTTAGCTTTAAATAAAATTTGTCATTCATCACATCAATACACACATCATTACATGAACCTTAATATTCAAATAACCAAACTGCTATGTATCCAATACAGCGACATTTTGGATCACTCGATAGTAATAAAGTAATTTAATCTATTGATTAGTACACTTTGAGGGAAAACATTATTATTTTTTGTTTGATTTAAATCATTAGCCATACAAAAAAATAAAAACTCAAATGTACCGTATATAGTCTAAAACAATATAGGCTTTACCTACTGATTTTCAGCATTAGATAACGGCGAATATACGTGAAAGTTAACAATATTTCCCACCGAAATAAAGCCCGTGTAACAAATAATATAGGTTAGAGTTACAGAGAGACAGGATTTAAGTTAGCTTTTGCAGTCGTTCCATGACGAGTTACAAACGTAAATAACCTACATTTTTTCACAGATGGGATTTGAACACAAAATTTGCATTACTTAACAAATTTTTGGGAAAAATTTTCAAAAAGAGGAATTTTAAATGTCTCTTGGAAAACCCTCGGATTTATATTTTTACCCTCAAAACCGGGTAATCTCTAGGGAAATCCGGTGTGATGGCAACCCCAAATTATACCAGTAGGCTAGCCTCATTTAATTCATAATGCCAGGAATAAATTTTAAAAGTACCGGTACTTAGTTGACTAAAATTGAGTGGACGATAAGATGTGTAGGTACGGTATGTGTATCACTAAACAACTGGGTTAGGCCAATATAGGCTTAACACAGTCTAGTTGTATAAGAAGTTAACTTAGCCTATAAGAGACATTGATAGGCCTAAGTTAGCTGAACAAACAAAGTTGGGTTAAGTAAGGATATTAATAAAGTAGATTCACAATAGCCTAGAAACAAACCACCAAAGTTAGTGATTCACATTCGTTGTACTAGTACACTTATTATTAATTCAATAAAGCATCATCTTGATTATCGATGACAAGCTCAATTCAGGTCCTACCTTAGACTGCTATTACCCAACCTAGGCCGAGGCTGTTGGAACTTGCCACTTTCTTTAGCCAAACAACTTCACACACGATTATTTTTCATGCAGAATACATGAGAGAAATATAATACAAACCCATTATCTACTTATTTTGATTTGCTTTGTTAAGATTGATACCATATGAGCTATGAGCGAGTACAGCTATGCAATAAAAACGTACCGGTAGACGTTATTAACATTATTATACTAGAGTTGCTTATAATTTACGTGACAACACAATCCTTACCTGATATTATGATGCTATTATTCCCGCTTGCCGTTGAACAAAGAATCAAATTAACAAATAAGTTAAACAGAGAACAAACAAACAGAGAACTTCTGCACTTTTCTTCCTTGGCTAACACAAATAAACAATGGCGTTGTAATGGCGGCCGGAATATCAGAGCGCACCCGGCAGATTACGCCGCTAGCGCTCCAAGCGGTGAATCGAGGAGTCTCTTATGTTCCGCGGTAAGTATTCCTCAAACTGTGGTCGGACAGCCAACGGCACACTTTCCCAGAATGCATTGCACAAGCGTTTCAAATGTTTTATTCGGAAAGTTTTTCCTGGCAATTCTAGGGCAAGGCTTGCCGTAAACTTACGTGTTACCTGGCACTACCTACTGAAGCGATGGGTAAAGTCCAAATAAAATTTATAATAAAAACAAATGCAACACAACATTTAATCAAAGATACTGTTGACTATATTTATTATGTTGTAGTTTATGTTAAATTGCTTGATTGTTTACCGCTGCCGTTTATATCAACTGTCACACCAAAATCTTAAATTTCCGGTATTTCGGGTAAATCCCCGCAACTCAATTCCAAAATCCCCGGTTTTTTTCTTAATCCCCGCAAAATCCCCGCACGGCCATCAAAATACCCGAAAACCGGGTAATTACCCGGTTTCTGGCAACACTGGCTGTCAGTGCCATTTTTAGTTAGCTTTTAATCTGTTATTTTTTGTTTTGTTTATCGTTCAGTTTTTAATATCATTTTATTTGTTCTATTATTTTTTAAATGGCTTTGAATGTAATAGGAGCTTTTGGTAAGCTTAATTTATATGTAGGTCTAACAATTCATATTGTATTATGTTGTTGAGTAACCTAGGTTGTCTTGATTGACTTTCCTATCTTCTATGTACATTTAAATCTGCAAATGTAACTATCCTCTTAGTAGGGTTCATAAAATGTAAGGTCTTTTAACTTAACCCAAAAGGACCAAAACTCATTTAAGGGTGGATTTTGTGATATCCTCCACCATTTGATTTTATTCTTCTCAATTTAGCCTACCATACCAATTGTTATTTCTTTTCAGTCACTGATATTTGTTTGTACTGGATTGGCTAATATATTTTCATAATTCATATTTCCTTATAATTTATTAATATAATTTAATCATTTGCCCTCAGTATCAACCTGATTTAAAATTAACTGTTGCAGTGTGCTGTGTACTAATAATACCCACAATGACACACATTACATTAATGCACTCACCCCGCATCCATTCAATACAGTATACGGTAATCAAGAGGTATAGCTGTATTCATCAATTCCAAATGCGAACAATAACATTAATTAGGAATTGAATGGAGAGCTATCAACATACTGATGACTCAGTCAAAGAGAGGAGAGCTATCAACATACTGATGACTCAGTCAAAGAAAGCCACTAACAAAAAACTACGGAATAACAAAAAAAATAATTTTTTACTTAACATCATGGTCCTTCGAATGTGTCATTGCATATTTTTTACTTCATTTGACTACTGGTAAAACCCTACCTCCATTTCTTATTGGATTGATTCGTAAGTTCTTATCACAAGTCAAGTAATTCATCATCTTTAAGCAGCAGATTTGGGGACTTCAAAACAAAAAGTTATGGTCCCGGGCCTAGTTCTTACCATGCTTACTACGGTACCTAATAGATTCATCCCTATGGGGGAATTTTGCTGAAAGAACCAAATTGATACAAAACAATTAGCCTACTGTGTTCCAAAAGCATCATTAATTTATACCAAGAAAATATCATTTTTATACTTCAAAACTTCTTACAATTCCATATAGGCCTACTTAACTCCAGATAAAGTACAAAACTAAACAATTTAAGTAAGAGATTCAGGCAAGACACATGACCTTTAGAGCAAGGCAACATTTTCATACCTAGGCTAAGTTTGTTTATGATTTACAGAAGATGTTTAAAACATAATAATGAGTGTAAATGCACGTTTTTATCAGTGGTAATATATTTTTAGCTAGAAAAAGTGGTTCAGTCAGCCAATTTACTGTACGAAACATCGCATCTCTCGCTTCACTTCCTGAAACTCATCAGATGTTACATCAAACTGTACGAGATTTTGCTGAAGCAGAATTGAAACCAAATGCCGCAAAGTTTGACAAACAACATTTATATCCCAAGGAGCAGGTGAGTAAAAATCTGTGTTCATTATCGTAGGGATGGTAACAGTCCAGAGGCTTGAATAAAGTTATAAAAGTGACCAATGTCTCGTATTTTTTTAAGTTTAAATAACTTAAAGAGAAAAAAAGTAGAAGTTGTTCTTAACCTCCCCTTTTCCTATTTTTTCTCGTATTTTTTTCAAACCGTGCAATATTGATACAAAACAATAAATTATAACTTAAACACTTGTACACTTATGCAGTATAATATACCTAGGTAAAGTATTTCCAAAGTTTTTGATAGCCTACATTACTTTAATAGTTTACTTAGATTCCAAAATATGTACTGTTTCAAATCGATATTATTCTGAAGTAGCCTAAATTAGGTACCTATGTTAACATCAGAGTATATTCTTAACTACAACTTTAAACCTAAATAAATAGTTCAATCAATCCTCGGTTTTTCGGTGATGAATTATGTTATAAAACTTGATTTGCGCTTTTGAACCAAGCAAGAGGCTTTTTCTGTTTCCTTCCTTTTTTTCTGCTTGTATTTGAAACAGCTAATGCCCCTTCCAACATAGTGTTTGCTATTCTACCTTCATCTAAGTTCTTCTTCTTTAGTGCTTTTTCCGGTACTTTGGTATTATACGGATGCCACCCTTATGCAGCGCGCTGCGGCAGTTATGTTAGGATGGGTTATCATAAAAATGATTGTAGGACTTTCCTTGTTTCGTTACAAATCGAATGATACCTGATGAGTCATACTTCTGGCCGCCAAACCCCCTCCAAATAGGCCAAGGTCAGGTCGTTGACCGGAGCGCGCGCATCATCTGTCACCGACTGTATCTGGGTCAGTGTCATGAGTGATTTATTGCCGTGCACTAAGTTACATTTGTTTTCATAATGAGTGACGTTCTTTTGGTGTGGGATTTACCTCAAAATGAAGAGGAAACCGTACGTATTTTTATGATAACCCATCCTAACATAACTGCCGCAGTGCGCTGTATATTTGGCGGAGTACCTGTGGCGATCGGGTCTGGCTGCTAGCGGCGGCGACACATTCAACACGATCCTAGCGGACATCGCTGCCTTTTGGGAGGCACAACACAAAGACCGCTCATCAGAATGATGTAAAATTTGTACAGTAAGTCAATAAAAGTACGTTTTTTCGAATTATGTAGTTATCCTTTGTATCCGGTAAAAATTTAACCTCCAAAAATAGTGGCATCCCTATAATACCAAAGTACCCTTTTTCCAACCTTTCTTTAGCTTCCATCATTAGTTTCTGAGTAGCTCATAAATTGTCAATGGCTTTAACTTAGTTAAATTCTCACAGATTTTCAAAAATATCGGTGGCTTCAGCCTTCCTAATACAAAAATATTCCAAATGATGACAATCAATTCTATTCTGACTGTTTGATCAATACCAGATCATAGTTTCTATCTCCTTTCTATTTTCAACATTTGTAGTTTCATCAAATAGTAATGAAAAAATAATTATTTCCAACATCTTTAAGAATATCACCCTTAAAATAAGTAAAGGGCTAAGAGCGTCAGTAAGTAAGTAGCTAAACTTTGTTTGACCGAGAGAAAATGTAGAAGAGTTCTCACAAGGGAAAATTTGTTGAAAAAGTTCTGAAATACTATCGCAGAATTTAGCAATATAGTTAGTTGCAACACACTTCATTATTCATTTCAGTTCAATAACTCGGGCTACTTCACTAACATTGTGTAGCTTGATACAACCAGGGAGACTGTGTATTGAGGTAAAACACCTGGATGTTATACATTGTGAAAACTAGAAGACATTGTGCTTTAGGTGAAGAATGCAAATAGGTAGACTACTCAAAACTAGGAAAAAAATATTATATTCAGAACTACAATAGTTAAAATTATCATTAGTTTCTAGGTCGCTCAAAGGATATAACTT
Organism: Allygus modestus; assembly: GCA_963675035.1. NCBI lineage: Eukaryota > Metazoa > Arthropoda > Insecta > Hemiptera > Cicadellidae > Allygus > Allygus modestus. The sequence goes on from OY776113.1 coordinate 58,780,803, forward strand.
TTGTGATTTTAAAAATACAACTTTTTCATATGATACAGACAGCAATGCCCCCCCTCCCTCCTACCTTAACAGCCATCCAAATCCCTCTGAGAAAATTTTACACTTCAAATATAGATACATTTCTTAATTTTTTCATTTAGGTTATTATTCTGCAAAAAAGTGACAAAAGTGGCCAAATCGAAAAAAATGTGACCAAAAGTGACTTATCCTAAAAAGGTGACAAAGGTGACTAGTTACCATCCCTGTTATTTTTTTAAAATTTGGTATCACTTTATTAATAATCTTAGAAACAATTATATTGAACAAGCTGTAGGGCCTACTTTGAATTGTGTTCAAATAAGTCCATTAACCTACTTGCAGATAGCCCCCTTCCAAGTTAGAGATGTATTTAGGCCTAGCTAAAAAAAATCGGCACTGAATTGTTTTAAAACGTTAGTTTTAGTATTCATTTGAAATTTAATTTTACTTTACCTTTCGCTTCTAGTGTCTAAAGCGACGTTTCGGGAGGTAAGGCAACTTCTCCCGGTATCAGTTAATCCATACCTAAATTTAAAAGATCAATGTTTTTATCTGTGAATAAACATGTTTGCCTGGTCATATTAAATCGAAAAAAAAACAAATAAATTCTTGCAGTTAACAAAAACTTATCCGTCTGATTCGGAATTCTATTCCATTGAAAATTTCATGAAAAAAAACAGGTAAATCCAGAAAATCACTGAAATGTAATGAGTAGGCTAATTGTAATGTAGGCTATAACAGGATTTAGTCTTTCACTTTATGACATGTAATGTAAATTGTATTTATTTAGATTAATTAACATGACTATTCTTTGTATGCTGATACAAGTTTTGAATAAAGATGATTTTTATTTGATTTGATTTGAAACATACCGGTATTGTAAAAGAAATGAAAATTTTGTTGTCTAAGATCACATTTTCAAACTCTGTGCCATTTTGGTTTCTTTCAGTATTGTAACATTTACATTACAGTCAAAATTTACAGATTCAAAAAATGGGAGAGCTTGGCCTTATGGCTGTAGAAGTGCCAGAAGAATTTGGAGGAACAGGTCTTGACTATTTGGCTTATGCCATTGCCACCGAGGAAATATCCAGGTAGGCTAATTATAATGAATTAATAAGCTGATATAGTTCATGATCTTTTGAGTGGAATGATATGAGGGCAAACACACGTGAATGTAGCTGGACCTATTTGAGTTAAACACCCTGATTAGGTCCAATATTGCGGGTGGTGACAGAACATTCTGAAAGCTACTTAAACACTGTCTGTTACAACATTTTTTTTAATCAATACACCGTGATAAGTTTTAATATAGTCTAGTTAATGTTTATCAACTATTACATATCACCATTTCTTTAATTTCTTCATGTTCCATTTCAGTACCTTGCATAGGCGTGCGCACGGTGGGTGCCGTGGGTGCCGCGGCACCCACGGTAGCTACAAAGAGGGCTGGATGGGGGCGCCAAAATATATGAATGGTTAAATAAATGTTTAGATGTTAGTATGTTAAAAAAATTAAGTTTAATGTAAGAAATAAGTACAAAATAATATAACTTATAAGTTTTTTCTCAGTAAGTAATACTGGGAGTATTCTTGTGACACAGTTAGGTAATATTTACAAATTCAATTACAATTGACGTCCAAAACATGAACTGTCATCTGGCTTTTTCCCGTGGCGATCGGCAGATTTCATGGAAACCGAGTGCCGGATGTAAGTACAACACCTCTTCGCTCTCCTTTTATTCATTGTTAGGCGGATGATATTTTGTAAACTAAACGAGTTCGCACGCAGCACGCTAACGTGAAAGAAGTGAATTTCCACATAAAAACTTTTAAAACTCAAAATCAGTGTAAAAACATTCATTTGTCCAATTTTTATTGAAATCTGAAAACATTGATTTTTTGGCTGTTCTGATACTCCTGGTTTCATTTACTTGCAAAGCTGGGAATAAAATTTTGCGCATTATAAGGTTAGGAGAAGGTCCATACAGGCTTGAAAGTAGGCGTGAGGTTGCTGGGAATAATAAAAGTACTTTAACAAAAGAATAACAGGCTTTTCTAGTGTAAAACCCCCATAAGACAACGTACTGTGTTTAGCCGATACACATTTTCTTTAATAACTCGGTAAATATTTATGCTAGAATGACGAGAGATGGCTTAAAACTTTCGCCTCTCTAATTCCCATCTTTTTACATGCATTAACTTTACATCTGGGGCTTTTCTGACCCTTTTTGGGCCCAAAAACTCAAAATTTGAAAGATTAATCCCCCAAAAATGGGTTTAGAGTTTTCCGATTGTTTTGCCCAACGAACTTGTCCAACAGATTATAGAAAGTAACGTCCCTACCAAATTTGAAGTAAATCGGGCAAAAAATGCGACCGCTAGAGTGCATACACATATATATATATATATATATATACAATTTTGAACGACCCCCCAAAACGTGTTCAGGGGGTCACGTTAGGAACTTCTATGGTGGTCCCGGGCTTAAGTTTCACCGTGCGGGTCATGCTAATAGTTCACTTCCCATAGGAAATTCACTAATATACCTATGCAGACACAATATTTATTGCATTGAATAAGATTAGCACATATTTGTGTCAAGGAGGAGTAAACTATTAGATTACATACAATAATTGACGAACTCAATTATTTGACAGATAAATAAGTTCTTAGAGCAGCGTGATTGGGGGGGGCACATTTTTCGGTTCCGGCACCCACGCTGACCAGACTCTGCGCACGCCTATGGTACCTTGTTAAAATGTTATGGCTAAGGTTTTTTGTTGAACTTTTTTTAATTAACATTTAATATCTTAGTACTGTATTTTTGTATTCATGCAAATGTAAAACGAGTTCGCGCGCAGCACGCTGACGTGAGGGAAGTGAATTTCTAAGTAAAAATGTTAAAAACTCAAAATCAGTTAAAAACATACATTAATTCCAATTTTTATTCAAATCTGAAAACATTGATTTGTTGTCTGTTCTGATGCTCCTGGTTCTATTTGCCTGCAATGCTGGGATTACAATTTTTCGCATTATAAGGTTGGGAGAAGGTCCAGTCAGGCTTTAAAGTAGGCGTGTGGTTGTTGGGAATGATAAAAGTACACCAAAAATGAATAACAGGCTTTTCTAATGTAAAATACCCGTATGACAACGTACTGTGTTTGGTCAATACATATTTTCTTTAATAACTCAGTAAATATTTATGCTAGAATGACGAGAGAGGGCTTAAACTTTTCGCCTCTCTAATTCCCATCTTTTTACATGCATTAACTTCACGTCTGGGGCTTTTCTGACCCTTTTTGGGCCCAACAACTCAAAATTTGAAAGGTTAATCCCCAAAAAAGGGGGTTTAGAGTTTTCCGATTGTTTTGCCCAACGAACTTGTCCAACTGATTATAGAAAGGAACGTCCCTACTAAATTTGAAGTAAATCGGGCAAAAAATGTGACCGCTAGAGTGCATACATATATATATATATATATATATATATATATATATATATATATATATGTATATACAATTTTGAACGAACCCCCAAAACGTGTTCAGGGGCATAGGCGTAATTTCAGCATTTCGATTGGGGGGGCAGGGTTGTCCATGGCCCATCCTCCTGTTATGCGAAATTTGATAACCCCCCTCCTTAAATCCCATCACCATTCCCGTAGAAAATTCAGCACTGTGGCTGGAAAAAAATAAGGTTCCGATACCCGCACACAAACACATAAATACACCTACAAGATCCTATTGGTCGCATAGGATTATACTGGCCGCTCTTCCGCTCTTTTAGTCCCTTCCTAGTACTAGTGTACATCATTCGATCAAGCTGACAACTTTTCATTTCATGAGTAAAACTCATGATTAATACACTTTGTTATAGTAAATAACTAGTTGTCCTTTTGCTCAAATCCGAGCAAGTTTGTACCCAACGAATGGTTTCTTCAGTTGTAAACAGACATAACAAAACATCTGATATTAACCCTTTGGGTCCCGTGCAAAATAGTATTTTTTCATCAGAGATGACCCACACCACTTTGGCTGTTGTGACCTGAAGTAACCCAGTACTTCTATGCACTGTATACCCCAACAATCCCAAGCCATTTTCAGCTGTTTTGCACTGTTGTTAAATAAATATTCATAACTCCATTTAACTTGAAGCTAGAGTTTTGATTTTTGTTTTATATTTTAGCTATTAAAATTGGCTTCAACAATTACTAGTTAAATACAAAAAATTATAGATAAATATATATATATACTTTGAATTTATATATATTTTTAGTATATACTTCTAAAAATATTTTTGTTTCATTACAAAAAAGCATATTAGTGATTTAGTTTGGCTTAAAAGTGAACCTTGTCACTAACTACCATTATATTGAGTATATAATTTGAAAATTTGAGATAAAAATATTGATAAATAATTTTTTTATATAAAAAATTTAAAACGCCATTTTTTTGCCAAAAATGGCACATATTGCTAAGACAACACAGAATCATTATAAACCAATATTGTTAGTAAATATTTAATACATAGAGCAGACATATGTACACAAAAACACACATACACAAAAACACACATACACAAATTTATACATGCTTATATAGGCCTGTACATGTACAATGAATAAGAAGTATATAGGCTGTGTACTTTTCATGCAAGAAATAAAAAGTGAAAATGAAATCACTCACCAAACTTCCATATTGAGAAGAATGAAAACTCTATTTTACTGTCACTGTACACCACTATAATTTTATAAATAATGAAACTGTTATGAGCTAAAACTATATACATATTTACAGTTATTCTGACACTGACTTGGGCCTATTTACATTTATGTCGAGGTAGGCAGTCCAAATGACACCCAAGCCTACAGTTGACACAAATTGTTTTTGATCTCCTTCTTTTACCCATGGGGTCATTTTTGCCACTGCATACACTGCAATTACTTTCTTTAGTTCCTTCTAGTTTTATCAGGCCATATTTCCTGTTCGGTGAAAAACCATCACCGCCACCTCTAACACCAGCAAAAGGAGTTTTCGTTAACAACCACTCATTAGCTAGCTCCTCTATAATTGAGATTTGGAAATGAAGTCTAGAAAGGGGTCTGTCTGTATTTAACTTATATAGTACATAGGCATTCAAAACCATCCTCCCAAAAATATTGAAAATCACTTTCTTAAAGTGCTTCATACACCTACGCTCATCTAGGTAGGTGTAGAGCATCTGGTCCGTTCCGTCTATGCCTCCCATACCATGATTATATTCGTACACAATGTGAGGTTTGCATTTCACCACCAATTTTCCTGCTCTTCTCAGTGTGTAACGGACACTCTTGGCTTTTGCATTAGACGACACTAAAATAAACTGAGTTTTATTGGTCGCCTTTTCTCGGAAAGCCATAAATAATAAAGGGCCTTTTCTTACGTAAACTCTTTTCCCTACGGGGAATTTGCCCAATAACTTCTTAGGAATACCTTTCCTATCGATTCGGACTGTGCCAGTCAACCAGGTCATTTTGTCATATAAAAATCTAATTAATTTCTTAGATGTGAAAAAATTATCAAGGAACAGATGATACCCTTTATTGAGGCAGTTACCCATTTCCATCAATTTTTTTACCACTGCAAAACCTTGTCCTACACGTTGAATTTCCTCTCTGTTATCTTCATACTTTGCTCCTTTATAACAGTAAAACTTCAAACAGTAATTTGTCAGAGCATCACACAGCACCCAGAGCTTGATGCCCCATCTGTGGTGCTTCTTTTTGGGGAGGTATTGCGTAAGAGCGACTCGTTTTTTTGTGCCAACCAGCGACTCGTCCACAGACAACTTTTGATGTGGTACATAGTAATGGTGAAAAAGACGGTTGGCATGGTCAATCAGGGGTTGAAATCTCCCACAGGGGTCGTAATTTGGAGAATTTTGTGGCGGTAAGGCAGCTGAATCTGTGAGATGGAAGAATTTTAGTATTGCCTGGAAACGATTTCGGCTGAGAACCTTACCAAACCAGTCACATTTTTGTGAGAAGGACGTATACCAGTAACTCCGGATAGAGGGCTTTTTAATAATGCCCATGTTGAGCACGATAGCTACAAAAGCTTTTATTTCTTGCACAGTAACCTGGATCCAATCTTTCATCCGGTTTCTCACAGCAGGATTTTTTCTGAAAAATTGCTCAGCATACCTATTGGTTTCAATAACAAAGGTCGTTAGTAAATTTACTGTAAAGAAAAGATTGAAATACTCGATAGGCTTTGAATTTCTTGGCGGGCAATGCTTTGGACCAGGTGATTCTGAGAATCCAAAATTATGTTCAAATTCGGTGTCATTTTCAGATTCTAGCTCCTCCCACTCGCTACTTTCTGGACTGTCTTGTTTAGTAGGTCTGGTTTTAGGATTTTTATCTTTAGGTCTACTTTTAGGATTTGTTTGTTTTCTAGGAACAGTTTTAGGTATTGTATGTTTTTTACCCTTAGGCCTATTGTTTTGGGTCCCCGATAATATCATAGGCCCCCCTGTAGAGGTACCTGGTTCATCAATAGGTATGGCATTACAAATGGCCATAGGATCATCCGGTTCATCAAAATCACTTTCAATATGAGGCACATAACAGGGTTGATTTTCTAATTCACTAGGTATAGGGGTAGGCCCATCTTGCACAGAAATATGGTTGTCACTGTCACTATCAGATATATTACTTTCAGTTTGCCTAGTGTTAGAAAGAAAACTAAAACGATTAGAGGCTAGGCCTACTTTTCCACTAGGGTCATAGTCCGGATCTTCATCCGTATCGTCTACTTCATCAGAACTTGAAGAGGGTATATCAAGTAACGAATCGTCACTTTCATTTCCACCAATAAAATTGGCACCGCTTTCCATAACATTAGAAATAAGTGTACCTTCGCTGACCGGAGAAAGTTTTCTTTTTGTTTTTAATTTCTTCTCACTCATTTTTTTATGTGTGCACACTTATAAGACTATCTGTTTGGCTATGCCATAAAAGTAGGAAACTTTTTGTTAAAAATAAAATAAATGGTAAAGGACATAGATTGAGTCACAGACAGAACTAAATCAGATCAGATAGGTAAGTTTCATGCAAATACTCAAAACAAGTTCATGCAAATGGAAAAAGTTCATGCCCAAACAATTATTAGCAACTAATGTTTACATAATACCTTCAACTTTATCTACAAAATATTTAAAATAACTATGCCCACTGAACACACATAACAACAACTAAGGTTAGTTATGAGACTGAATTATTCAATGTTATTACACAGCAGCAGAACCAAAACACGTCGTTCATGCACATTCCACTTTTAGCAACAAGATTCGTATAATACCTTAAACTTCATTTTCAATTTGAATCGACAACCAACTATGCTTAAACTCACAAACAACATAAAATTAAACTCACATACAAACAACACCAAATGTAAGGAGGTTAGTTGTGCTTGTACAACGAAATATTCAATGTTTTGACGTGCGGCAGCTGTGCAGAGCCATACGTATTTTGTCGCTCTTTCCCTCGCAACAGCACTATATAAAATACGGTATCTATATATTTTGGCGTAATTCCATGTGTGGACAATTTTATTGGCGTTTGTTTGATATATCTTCCGGTATAATTGCATAATAAATAATTTCGTAATAAAAGATTTACGAAATGACGATGACATCGGCACTTGGGTTTTTTCGGAAACATGTGTAGTGCCGATGAGATCGGCAGCTGGGACTTTTCGGTTGTAACAGCCGAGCCGATCACATCGGCACTTGGGGCTTTTCAGTTAATATTGTAGTGCCGATGTGATCGGCACTTGGGACCCAAAGGGTTCAAACGGACGATAACCACACGTACTTTCAATCAAGAATAAGTTTAGACTTCCGCCATCAGACAGCGGTTCCGAAAATTCAGCGCTTTACAGTAAAAGGAAGAGGACAGTTATTCACTTCTTGGAGCTGCTATAATTTGTGTGACAGCAAAAATTGATTGACTTTGGTTTTACAATATAAAACGCCGAGTAGGCTTAATAAAGAATAAGGGGGTACTTAAACTTGTTTATTTGAAAAGTTCACAAATATGTTTATGGAATTAACACATAAACTGTATAAAACATGATAACAGTATATTTAATTAGGCCTACATCTAATTAGAACCTGCATAGGTAATACCTCTGCGTAGGCACGAGCCGATATTCAGGGTGTCACAAAAATGCGTAGCGCGCTATTCAGAACCATATTCTACATACTAAAACAAGTTGAAAATGTAGAGTAAAATTTGTTCGATTTCGGCTTAGTTCAGGCGTAATCCGCCATTTTGTATTTTTTGAAAATAATTAATAATTCAAAAACCCTTCGAGACATTTTTTTGAAACTTGGTATAAACATTGAGTTTCTGGTTTTTAACATTTTCCAAAAATAATTTTTATTAAACTTATCAAATTTCAAAATGGCGGCCATTTAAATATTTCAAAGTCAAATTCCATGAAAACTAGCTACTGAAACAATATTTTACAAGACATACAATTTAAAGCACTTTGTAATCCAAATCTAATGACGTTTTTACTGTAAAAATAGGTTAATAAACAAAAAAGTTATGGCACTATTTTATAAAAAATTTCAAAATGGCGGCCATATAACATTTTCAAAGTCAAATTCCCTAGTGCATTTGACCAAGTCCTTTAAATTTTATGTCTTGTAAAATTTTGTTTTAGTTGCTATTTTTCATGGAATTTGACTTTGAAATATTTAAATGGCCGCCATTTTGATATTTGTTAAGTTAAATAAAAATTGTTTTTGGAAAATGTTAAAAACCAGAAACTTAAAGTTTATACCAAGTTTCAAAAAAACATCTAGAAGGGTTTTTGAATTATTAATTATTTTCAAAAAAATACAAAATGGCGGATTACGACTAAACTAATCCGAAATCGCAAAAATGTTACTGTACATTTTCGACTTGTTTTTGTATGTAGAATCCGGTTCTGCATAGCGCGCTACGCATTTTTGTGACACCCTGTATAATGTCTAGTCTAGTTTATTTTATTTAAGTACGCCTGGCAAAATATATTTAACAGTGAAAATAATGATTTGGTCAACTATAACGAAAATTCAGTAATAATATTTCTAGTTTACTAACGACGAGTGTTTTATATTGTTTTACAAGTGACAATAAACATCTTAAGAAAAGCAAAAAATGGGATTTTATTATTCTGTAAATTAGGTAATCGAGTTTTATGGTTCGCACGTAGCACGCTGGCGTGAGGGAAACGAATTTCCGAATGAAAAGCTTGAACAAGATAAAAACGGTGTTAAGACATACTGTAATGAGTCAATGAATCATTGACTGTGTTTAAGTGATGCCCTTTCTTAAAATTCTGAGACATATTGGCAAATCTATGAAAAAATATCTTTAATTTGGCACCTCAAATGTTAAAATCCGTCCTGCCGTTATCGAGTTTTGACTGTGAAGAAAAACTCCCTACCTTATTAATATATAGGATATCAGACTATATTGTTAGTTATCTTATATGTAGGCCTATCATAAAAACGTGAGTTTCGTTTACAAAAAAGTTATTGGCTACTGTAAAAAATTATATTCTAATATTACCCAATAAAAATACATAGTGTATTTACAGAATACTTATATGTTTAGTCACAAAACAATCTTTTTTTGTTTGTTTTACACTATCTTCTTAAGAACAATATCTCGCGCAGGCCAGTCGTCACTCCAAATTCTGGTAAACATTTATTATAAAAAAGTATATATATAGGTATAAAAATTAACAATAAATTATCAAAGTATATATTTTTGAGAGCTTTTCTTAAAAAATATTAAAAAACAAGAACATTTAATGTCAGTAAGAATGAATTGTTTGCAATTTTGTCTAGGTATCAATAAAATTGGATTTCTTAAATTCTGCGAGGGCGATGGAATCGTTATTTATATCGATAATTCTGGGAATTTTCCTATATCAGTATTGAAAAATCCTCTGGAGTAGTGTTAACACAAAAAAACTGTAATTAAGGATAAAATAAATATTGATCAAAAAGTAGGTCTTAAAACGAAAAACTGTTCAATATTGATTGCCTAACACATATTTCAAGTACATTTTTATAGCGCTTACCCCCTCCTATGCAGAAGCAAAATTAAAGAAACGAATGGATAAATATATCTCTTCATGAGCACGTGAATTCCAAATTATACTGTACCGTAGGCGTTTGTTTGTAATTATCAAATAAATAAGTTTACCTAATGGCAAACTAATATTTAAACCCGTTCATTAACCCATTGGCTCACAACCCAGAGTATACTCGTGGCCGCCGAAAGTAGCCCGGACGTGCAACCCCGAGTATACTCGGGATAGCACTTTTTTATAAAAATTTTTTTGTTTATTTTTTGTTTGTTTATTTGTTGTTTTAATTTGTTTTAATTTTTTTTTGTATGTAATTTTTATGCGTATGCCCATACTTGGGGAAACTTAGTCAAATTTAGGAAAAATATTATTTTGGAAAATATGTTATATCTAGGTCAAATATAAATGTATCACTAACTTTTTTATTTTCATGTAAAAAAATAAATAACCTACAAGTACATAATAGTTGTTGGGCTGAAACATTATTTTTTTTTGTTTTTTACATGCAACTCCTTTTAAAATTAATGTTTTTTATAAACTATATATATATATATATATATATATATATATATATATATATATATATATATATATATATATATATATATATATATATATAATATTTACCATACATAAATGCTGTCAAAAGTATCTTCTTCTTGTAGATAATTTATTCCTCTAAAGATTAGTGCAAAAATTAAGTAAATTGAGCAATAATTGTTGCTATAGTGACAGTTTTAGTAAAAGTCTACATTTATGGAATTTTTGGTACTTTGGTATTATACGGGTGCCACCCTTATACAGCGCGCTGCGGCAGTTATGTTAGGATGGGTTATCATAAAAATGATTGTAGGACTTTCCTTGTTTCGTTACAAATCGAATGATACCTGATGAGTCATACTTCCGGCCGCCAAACCCCCTCCAAATAGGCCAAGGTCAGGTCGTTGACCGGAGCGCGCGCATCAGCTGTCACCGTCTGTATCTGGGTCAGTGTCATGAGTGATTCATTGCCGTGCACTACGTTACATTTGTTTTCATAATGAGTGACGTTCTTTTGGTGTGGGATTTACCTCGAAATGAAGAGAAAACCGTACGTATTTTTATGATAACCCATCCTAACATAACTGCCGCAGCGCGCTGTATATTTTGCGGAGTACATGTGGCGATCGGGTGTGGCTGCTAGCGGCGGCGACGCATTCAACACGATCCTAGCGGACATCGCTGGCTTTTGGGAGGCACAACACAAAGACCGCTCATCAGAATGATGTAAAATTTGTACAGTAAGTCAATAAAAGTACGTTTTTTCGAATTATGTAGTTATCCTTTGTATCCGGTAAAAATTAACCTCCAAAAATAGTGGCATCCGTATAATACCAAAGTACCGAATTTTTCTTAGGAAACTGAACGGTTTGTCAGGTGGCAAATTTCAGGTAAGCCAATGGGTTAAGAATTTTGTTATGCGAAATAATTCTTTGTAGGCTTGTTGTTTGCATACGACAAGCAATACCATAAAAAATAACTATAATCATCGACATATTAAAATAAGAAATGGAAAAGGTTTTAAGTTTATCTAATTGCCTTTGAAATATTAATATTAAAATCTAAAATAGTTTAATTATACTAAATATTAATGTTTATTAAGTTACCTCTGGAATCTTATTTCATGAACTCACAATAAATTTCACAATTCAAATATGTAAACGATAACTAGAAGTGCTCTCTTGAAACGTAAAGAAACAAAGAAACGACTGACTTGAATCCGAGGACGAGAATGATGGGAATCAAAATGAAAGTAGAAGTATCTATTTTTATCTGGTAAGTCGAGAAGTAAAAATATCAGTTAAATTTGGATTAATATCTCCATCTAACAATGAACAAGAGGAGACCGGAAGGTTATTGTTATGTTGTCCGCACCACTCGGCGACCCGTTTACCAAGAAATCAGTTGATCGCCAGGGGAAAAAGTCAGACTATACAGTTCGTGATTTCCGTCAATTTGTTTCAAATTATCACTGATTATTTAACTACTACAATAACTTAAGTTGTATTGAATAATGTTCCCGTTACAAACTTATAAAAACTAAAACTGCTATTTTTAAAAAAGCTAAAGATTATGTCTTATTTATTACATAAAACTTAATTGTAATCGTATTTTTCATATACTTTTAATTTTTTTGTTACTTCCTCTAAATTATTGGGGGGCAACTGCCCCCCCGTGCCCCCCCTGAATTACGCCTATGTTCAGGGGGTCACGTTAGGAACTTCTATGGTGGTCCCGGGCTTAAGTTTCACCGTGCGGGTCATGCTAATAGTTCACTTTCCATAGGAAATTCACTAATAAATTTGAGGGACTATAATGGAGACAAAGGCCAATTTACATTGTGGGATCACTGGGTATTTACACTGTTTTGAGTAATTTGTCTAGCTATCAGTGGACTAATTTGTGTCCATTTATTTATTTACTGTAGGAATAAACGTAGATACACGGGCATACAACATCCTTATATTTTTTAATGAATAATTACAAATATAAATTTTCGTAATTTTCATCCAAGATTCGAACAGTGTATAAAAATCTATGATGTAAGCCCTATAGGCAATTTATTTTTGTGATTTATGTATGAACAAATTCCCACCTCCCAGTGCTAGTCATATTGATTCTATGGATAGTTTAAGATCAGAATGAAGATGAGTTTATAAATGATAATAGTATCGTCAGAAAATATAAACGTGATATGTTTGTATATTCATGTTTGTGGTTTGTGATAGGGGTTGTGCTTCGACAGGGGTGATAATGAGTGTCAACAACTCCCTCTACCTGGGACCTATCCTCAAGTTTGGCAACCAGAAACAGAAGGAGCAGTTTATCACTCCCTTCACCAAAGGTTCCAAGATTGGATGCTTTGCTCTCAGTGAACCAGGTATTTTTGTAGGCCAAGTTATTTAGATTTAGATAAATGCTTTTGTAAAAGTAAAGCAGCCAAAACCATTTTGGAATTTTTAAAAGGATTGTTGGGATTTCAACTTAAGGCCCTTGATCGAAAGTCTGTCACTCACTGTCTAAGCAGAGCCCAAATTGCATTGTATGTTGGTGTAAAAAAAAGCTCCGGGTAGATCTAGGTGTATTTAAGTAAGGTGTGCTATTCAGAAGTACGAATTTTCGCACATTCTGGGCAGCCATCAGGTGATGTCATGGTGGTTATTTGATCAGCTGGTTTACAGTGACAGCTGAAGTTACTCTCGGCTAGAGCCTATCCAAAAGCCCAGGTCGGGATCAGATTTTTACCCTTCCACGATTCACCCATAGCCACCTTTAAAGATTCAACCCACGGTAATAGAGGAAATACGCTAACAATGTATATATATTAAAAATATATGACGTCACTCTCAACGTTAATGTTGTACTGGAGATGGAGGGAGGGTAGATGTTCTAAACCCGACCTGAGTTTTTGGATAGGGTATAACCGCCAGTGTTGATGTTTCCCATTAGTTGCAAACTAGTTCCTAAAAAAGCATGTCACCAAAGTATTCTGACTACCCCATGTCCCACTCATTCACATAGGATAGTCAGAATACCTTGGTGTCACGCTTCCGCCACCAGATGACGTCACGCTACAATGCACAATAGCACACCTAAATTAAATGCACCTAGGTGTAGATAACTGTACCTTTAGCCCAACGAATGACACAGGCTAATCTGATTTGAACCAAAACGATTTTGTTTTACATCTGATAGCCAACTTTGTCACCTCCTTCATCTTACAATTGTCACGTAACTAAAGGAGATGTGTTACCTCTTATCACACATACATACTTCTCACTGTAGGTGCCCTTAGATCACTACTTAAGCTTTTTTGGTCCAATGAAGTCAGGCCAACTCAGGTTAATCATAAGATTAAGAAAAAAACAATCATTATGCCTTAGTTTTATAGGCCCTAATGTATATTTTTGGGTCAGAATTCCATACATTTCTTGTCATTATCAAAAATCTATGGTGGTTTGTAATTAAATCTAATCTATGCTAAGCCATAAGCTACCCACATACGGTCAAACGGTTTTCACCCTATATCGAACCGAGTGGCGAACCCACCAAATCAGGCATTGTCCAAACACAGACGGGCCACTGATCGTGCATGTTGGGAGCACCGCCAGTTGAGAAACGGATTTTATCGCGGCTAAAGCTATTTGTGCTGGAGTTCTTTGCTTGAAAAATAAAAATAAAAACCCCGACGACTTTGGACAAAAAAATGGTTCTTAGAGAGAAATAAGTTCAGTCACATGGCTTTATTAGAGGAGGTGGCTAACAATGAGCTCCAGGATTTCAAAAACTATCTGATGATGAAAAAAGCAGTGTTTTTAATGAATTTGATATAAATTGCTCGTGAACAACCAAAATACCATAGATTAGGTTCATAAATGTCGTCTTGTCCACTGCCCGTTCGGTTTTTCGATGCTTGGGCACCTTTTTAAGCTCTCGCCAGAAGGATCCCCTAAGTGATTCAATTTTAGATTTAAAATTTGTTTGTCAAAATCAGGAAATATTTATTTTGCTTTTTCTATTCAAACAGTGTAACGCTCTTTCCTTACATGTTTGGTGCAATAACTTCGGCCCTTTATGTCACACAAGGCACGCTGTTCTCGTTAAAGTTCGATAAATTCTGCCCAAAAATGCTGATTATCATTGAAAGACATTGTTCACAGACATTATTCACAGTAAGTAGAACACTCAGACAGAATGTAAAGGAAATGGAGCCCGTATCCATCGAGCCGAGCGCCCAACCCAACAAATCCGTCGAGCATATTCGACCATGTGTGGGTAGCTATAGATGACCCCTGGTTTAGCTTAACTCAAAATATTATCGATAAGTATCAATTTAAATTGTAGTTACAGGATAGTAAACATTGAAAGAAATATTTTAATTTGATTATTGTATGACATTTGCTACCTTTGTGAAGGCACAATGAAAGAAAGCAATGTGTCGAAATAACACAAGTAAAACACAAAAATTTCAGATACATAAATAATGTATTGTCAACACTGCGTACAATGAAATATGGAGTTCCTCAGGGGTCCATTTTGGGACCCTTATTGTTCCTGTGCTACCTAAAAGGACTCCCTGAAGTCTTATGTGGTGTTCACAGCTCAATTTGCATGTACACAGATGATACAAACCTAATAGTTTCCGGAGAAAACCAAGAATCAGTTGAAATTGCCTCATATACAAACCTTACACTAGTGAAACAATATTTTGAAAACAAAAACCTTCTAATAAATCCGAGTAAAACAAATTTTGTATCATTCTCAACAAGACAGTGCAGAACAAAAATTGACCCAATTATTAAAATAGATGAAGATGAAATACTACAAGAATGTAATACAAAATTTTTGGGAGTGATTATAGACGAAAATTTGACCTGGGATGACCACATTGAAAGTGTTTTGAATAAAATATCGTCTGGGATTTTTGCACTTAGAAGAATGTCAATAAAATGTAGTTTAAAAACATTAAGTGTTTTGTATTTTGCACTTATAGATTCCCATATATCATATGGGGTAGGTATTTATGGGGCCACCTCCACCAAAAATTTGAAAAAGATTTTGAAAATACAGTAAAAAGCAATAAGCATAATACTTGGTTTAAGAAATAGAGACTCAGTCAAAACAAAATTGAGAGAATTAGGCTTTTTAACCGTTTTCTCCCAACATGTGTTATACACAGTAAAACATGTCAAGGAACACAATATACCTCTGATGGAAGCGGAAGCCAGAAGTCGTCCATACAATACCAGAAATTTTTTAACTTTCGAATCCCATAGACTAGAGTTTTTTAAGAAAAGCATAAATTATAGAGGTTTAAAATTGTTTGAAATACTCCCAGATTCTATATAAAAAAAACACAAAACCTGTCAGAATTCATAAAAAAAGTTAAAAAGTTTATGATAGATCATCCCTTATACTCCTTTGAGGAATTGAATGTAAATTTAAATGTCTAGTTGCTAGGCCTAGTTCTATCAAATTTGTAGATTCTAATACATGTTTATATATAACTAGAGAGACACTATTCACTATGACAAATGTGACACTATTCATCTGTAACAATTGTACAGTTAACGAATAAAGATATTTGATTGATTGAACATTGGGAACTATCACTGTCCTGAACAGAAATCTGTCAGATTATTGCCAACGGCCTATAGTTAGGTTTGGTTTTATAGAAAAAAATATTAATTTTCTGCCTTTGTTGGAGGTAAATAATTTTTAAATGTAAACAAATCCATGAGTTTTAAGTTTCAAAAATGTTTAGTTCTTGTTACTTTCTTTACCTAGGCTACAAATAACTATGCAGTACATTTCTTCTTAAATATTTATTCAAAGAAATCTAAAAAAAATTAGTATTTTATTGAGAAAAATATAAGATTAACTTTTCTGTTGTTTTATAAAATTCAATAGTTTTCTTAATGTAAAGCAATTAAATTAAGTATGTCGGGTTTGTGTAAAAGTATGAAATAAAATAGATTCAGTAAGAAATATCAGTTAAAGATAACCTCTTTCCGAGTTCTCTGCCCAAGGTGGAATCTAACAGATGGACTTCCTTAAGCATTATCACCCAACTCTGATCCACTACTTAGACTTCTTAGTTATCTGTTTGCTTCCTAATTTACCAATATTAATTTGCTGCAATATTGTGTTAAAATGCAGATAGAGTACAAGACATGAAAATTAGAAGAACAATGTACTACTATTCTCATTCTCAACCCCTTTTTTTGAATATTAGTCTGTTACAAACCAATGGTGGCAGTATGGTAAATTAAAACAATGTTTACCATGTGCATGTTACCTAAAATAGTCTCATTTATCCGAATAAGCATGGTAATAGTCCAAACATACTTTTTACTGGATTTCGGCCCGGAGTTCCCAATAGGGTAAACAGGAGACAGCCCAATCTTGTTCTTATCAAATCAGATTCTTAAAGGGAATCATAAAAGTTCTTTAAATTCTACGTACAATAGACCTTTTAACCGTCCTCGTTTCATCTGGTCATCGGTTTAACCGCCCTCTTTCCAGAAAATAG
This sequence comes from Allygus modestus, assembly GCA_963675035.1. NCBI lineage: Eukaryota > Metazoa > Arthropoda > Insecta > Hemiptera > Cicadellidae > Allygus > Allygus modestus. The sequence continues at coordinate 58,798,026 of OY776113.1, forward strand.
CTCACGCCCGTCGCCACAGCCATCGTACCGATACTGTACTGTAAAATACGTTCAGGTCACAACAAGTTGATCATATATTTCCTTAGTCAAGTATTTCATCTTGGTACATATTTTTGTAACTGACGTTTAAGTTTTATAATTGTTAGTGCTTGATATGAGAACACCCAAGTGTTATTGGTTTTAACCGCCCTTTTAGTTATCCGACCCTGGGTTTGGTCCCATGGAGGGCGGTTAATAGGGCATCTACTGTATTATAATTCTTAAAATAGTAATCCTTCTTTCTAGATTTTATCCAAGTAATTTTTCACACCCACTGTATGATTGCAAACCAGAAGACCGTGTTTAGGCGTTCCATCCAAAATGATAAATATTTTAACAGATTTATATGATGGCACCAACGTTCGAGTTTGGTGTACTGAGGGTGTGACGGAGAGTTTTGACACTAAAATTGGTTTAAAACAAGGATGCATTTGTTCGCCCACTTTATTTTCCTTATTCATAAATGATTTGCCGGACATGCTAGAAGGTGGTTGTATATTTGGTGGAAAAAAAATTAATGTATTAATGTATGCTGACGATATTGCGATGCTGGCTCCTACTGCAACGGTTCTGCAACAAATGATAACGCGACTGGAAGTCTATTGTGATTTGTGGAATCTTCAAGTAAATTTAAATAAATCAAAAATAATGGTGTTTAGAAAAGGGGGGAAGTTGAAAAACAATCAAAGGTGGTGGTATAAAAATAAGCCAATTGAGGTAGTAAATGAATACAAGTATCTGGGGGTTTTATTAACACCAACCTTATCATGGGACCGACATCTTGGGGAAAAAAGCATGGTTGCAAAATTAGCAGTTAATTATGTGTGGAACAAACTGCTTAGTAATAGCAAAGTTCCATTGAGTACAAAATTTTCGTGTTATAATGCAATTATTCGGGCAATTCTTTGTTACGCAGGTCAAATTTGGGGTTTTTTGGAAAACGATAAATTAGAAGCTGTTCAAAGGATTTTTATTAAAAGAATTTTTCGACTCCCATACAACACTCCTAACTATACGATTTATCTTGAATCAGGTTTTGAAAAGCTACATTTGTTCACTCTCAAAATGAATATTAACTATATTACGAAAGTATTACGCTTGCCAAGGGAACGGCTTCCGAGAGTTTTGCTTAGTGAAATTTTAAATAAAAATGTGTATTGGCATCGAGAATGGAAACGATTGGCAGGTCAGGTAGGTTTATCTATAGATTTCAATCAGGAAGCAGTGGAAGGGGACAGAGCGAGTGTTGTGGAGTCGCAGTTGATAAGAGTGACTAACGCACTGCGGGCAGCCTGGCATGCGGAATGTGTAGGTAGAGCGCGCACGTCCTTTTATCACAGGCAAAATCTATTGCTTGATTATGACCTTGGGGCCAGAGGCTTCATAAATAATGAATTTGACATTAAAATAATTTCCTGGATCATAAAGTGCCGAGGGGAGTTGATCAATTTAAATTATAAACCGTGGATGAATAGCCAAAACTATTTATGTACTTTATGTAATTTACAAGACGATGAAACAGTTTTTCACTTTGTTGCTCGGTGCCCAATATTGAGGCATATCAGAAACAATTGCATGGGTAAAAATGAATTGGATTTTGAAGAATTTAAAGGTTATTTAAATGGGAGGGATTGGCGAAAGTTAGGCATTTATTTAAAATTGGCTTGGGGATATAGGTGGGAACTTGTGCAAGAATTTAACATAGGTTAGGTGAATTTTCTTCGCATTTATTATTATTTATGTATAAATAGTAATATATATTTGTGTGTGTATATGCTTTAATTTCTAAAACTATTTTTATTTCTGTCATAGATTCTGTACAAATGTAGATGCATAAATATCAGCGCAAAATTGTAGTGAAAAATCTATATTTTTGGAACAAGTGGTCCATTCAGGGCATTAAATTATAAAGGTATTTGGTTCATTTGAACGTTGGAGGCTTCTAATTTGCCTTTGGTAAAACATTTTTGTTTGTTTTTGGTTTCCATTTGTTTAGTACTGCTGCCTGTTCTTTGTACAAATGACTCTTCCTTTGTTTTAAATAGGTTAAACATATGTATATTTTTTGTTTTTTATTTTGTTATCGGGTTTTCAGGAGTGTAGAAAAAAGCTATTTTATTACGAGCATGGACGTTATAATTATGCCAACCCAACAGACGGTCATTGTTGACCATTGTTGTGCAGCTGTTGACTGACTATGTTATGTTTCTTTTGATATGTGAAAATAAAGCTTTTTATTATTATTACTATTATTATTATTAATAGGGCATCTACTGTATTATAATTCTTAAAATAGTAATCCTTCTTTCTAGATTTTATCCAAGTAATTTTTCACACCCACTGTATGATTGAAAACCAGAAGACCATAAATTGATTGAACACATAATCATACACAACATTCGTATTTAATAGCTTCAGCTATTTATTTCTCTAATAACATTTATTTTGTTTGTTAAAATGACAGATCACATGAAAAGTGCTGACAATTCAAATAAAGGTATTATCATGTCACTGTGTTGTGCACAGGTAACGGAAGCGATGCTGGTGCAGCGTCCACTACTGCTGTTGTCAAGGGAGACAGTTACGTGATAAATGGAACCAAGGCTTGGATCACCAATGGCTACGAGTCTGAGGCCACAGTCGTCTTTGCAACTACTGACAAAAGCAAGAAACACAAGGGCATCAGTGCCTTCATAGTACCCAAACCTACCCAAGGTATGTTCTATGATATCTTGTGTATTTTACGGGTATATTATATTTGTGTAGAATATATTTAATAATATGTTTATAATCTGTTTGTTTTACATTGTATACACTTTTTGACTTTGCCTATTGCCTATAATATTTTACTTCATTGGTAAGCTTACCAACAATAAAATATTTTAAATTTAATTTATTTTTGAAATTTGTTTCTGGTGTAGTGGATATAATGTTTACAACAAGCAGGGCTGGATTTATAGTTCAGGCGCTCCTAGGCCCAAGAGTTTTTGCCGCCCCTTCTACATACCACTATGTAGCGAAAAGAGGGCCCTTTTGGGGGACATGCATGAGAGCATGCGGCTATGGGGGTGGTAGTTGTTATGGGAACTGTGTTTAGCATAGGGACTTGCCCTTGGGCGTGCTGACTCTGCTACTAATAGGAAAATAATGGGACTGCAATGTATAAATGGAAAGGCTGCTGCCTCTTCCAAACCTGTGTTGTTATACCGGTACCAAACTATATAATTGAACTGGAAACAGGCGTGGGGGACCAGAGGCTCGGAGACCTTTTACCCGAGACCAGAAAGCCTACCTAGCCAGCTTTGATTTAATCTAAATAACTGTAATGAACTAATAATCTATCCTTCCAAAACACCTGGTTTTATATTGGAATCAGTATCTGAGGTTGCTAAAGTAACTGATCAAAGCATGGTAACTACTCTTTAAGCTAACTGAATGTAGAAATTTACTGCAAGCTATTAAAAAACTATGGAGAATCTTCAGAGAATCTATGCAAAATCTTGTGAGAATCTATAGAAAATCTTCTGGGGAGTCTAATTAATTACTGCCTAACCTGTTGCAAAGTGTTCGGGCCGACTGCCCGAACTCAATTTCTAGTTTCCTACATTTCCGGTATCGGGGCGAACCTTATGGGTTTTCCCCTTATGGAGCTATTTAGCCAGCCATACTGTCTCTAAAGACTCTATTCTTAATATTAAAACTTATCCATTCTGGAAACTTGGTGAAGAGCGAAAGTTGAAGACGTCAGTCGGTGAAGATCGTGGCGAAGGAAGGGGGGAGAGAGCAGTTGGGAGTTTTCGGTTGACAAGAGGGGAAAAAAGGTTCTTCGCTCTGTCAACGGCGCGACAGGCGAAGTGCTACTGGCAGTGGCTCCGCGACGCAGGCTTGCATGTACTATATAAAAGAGCGTGCCGCTTGCGTCACAACCACCCCCCTACGGTAAAAGAAAGAGAAAAAAACCAGTTTTGTTGAAGGTTGGTGAAGGGTGTGAGGTTGTTGAGTGTTTTGAATGATTTTCGTTTGGATTGCCTCCCTCTATCGTGCTCTGGGTCCCCAGATATCATGCTCCCGGTTTTGACTCAAGGGAAGCCGATAACAGATGAGGAAAGGCGAAAAACCCCAGACCAGTCCGGCTTGGACTTGGAACCTCGTTCGCAACGTTTGTTTGGGGAAACTGTTGATTGTTTTTGTCGACCAACCACGGCAGAGATCGGGATCACCCCCCCCCCCTCGCGAAAAGAGGAATGTTTGTTGGGTGTGACAGCTAAATTACCCTAACTTAGCAAGCTTGGAGCTACTGTGTTCAGCTGAAACTGAAAGTTGAAAAGTAACTGTAAAAAGGGACGGACAACTGCAAGCACAATTTTTTTTGCTATAAGTTCAAAATCGCACAGAGGTGGAGAAGATTGTGTGGTCTTCGGTGATGTTTTTCTTGGGGTCCGAGAGGAGGTCTTGTTCAAGCATCGATTTGGCTGGTTCCTCGTTGACAGGTGATGGAGGAAACTGGAACAGCTGAGGAGTCCAGGTAGCAGGGTTAGATGTACTCCCAGCAGGTCCTGATCACCGCAGTGCTGTTGGTGTGGACAGTGCTGAGGCTCTGCTGGATCTGCCTTTGAAGATGTTGCCATCCTCTCGGAACTTGGTGTTGGAAGGTGACTTCTGTCACTTGGGGCTGGTGATGTGAACTTGCAGTTAAGAAGTTGTCTATTTTATTGTTCAAGTCACTAACACTGTCCAAATAAAACACTGCTAACTGATATTGTTCAAAATCACTTTGTTAATCTGTGCTTAAATAATGTCATTTGGTTGTCGGTTATACTAGTTTCAATTTAATTCTTTTTTTTTTTTTTTGATTGTGCAGATGTCATGCTGTTTTTTTAATAGTTGGGATATATTTACTGAAATTGATCGCTGATGATCGCTATACAATTTTTAAGAAAAGTGAACTGTCGTGGTGAAGGTGGTGAAAGGTTGGTCGCAAGGCGGCGGTCCGATCACTGACGGGTTGGTCCTGTCCTAACTGGGGTACCTTGGGATTGTCCCATGTTTGGCGCTGGGATACAAAGGCCAGACTGGTGAGGTTCGCGAAAACCGTTTCTGAAGTGAGTGAGAGTTCTGGAGTTTGGAAGGATATAAAAAAACTGTTGAAAACTTTTTTTGGGTTTTTTCACTTTTTTTGCCTCGCAAAAGAAAATTGCGCATGCAATTACGCTGTGATGAGCGGTGATTGCAGGTAAGGATAGGTGCTTGTGGACTGGTGGGAAAACCCTCCTAATACCAGAGTATTGCTTAACCAAGAATAAGTCCTGTTCCTGCTCGTTGTTAACATCGACGTTTGACTTACCATATCTACTGTAACATGAAAATCTTTATCTTAACTAAATTCTGATCTTCCCTAAACTGTCCCTAAACCTAACTACTACTACTTTAGTGACTAATTAAGCTAAGAAGTGTGAAAAGAGCAAAGGGAAAAAAGGAAAGAGCAGTATAAGAGTTTGTCTTCCAAACACTCGACTAGTACCAAGGTCGCCACAGAAGGTGCCACCACTGAGCCCCTTCCTGCGATGGTGAAAAAATGAATAAAACAAAAAAAAGGTAACCATCCGCAGAAAGGTCATTTTCAATCAGAAAAAAAATTCTTTACAAGACCCAGTGAGGGTGTCAGAGACAAAAAGGGGAGGGGAAAGATTTGGCCGACAACGCAAGGGAGAGGACGTGTAGGGCAGCCCATCCTAGGGAAGGATACCCTGAGACTCACAGTCCCCCGGGCGCTGGCGGGGACAGCGACACAGAGAGAAGACTTAACCTAATATCACCTTGGTAGAGCGTTTCTGGTCTGGGTAAAAGAGGTAACTTTAAAATTTTGGCTGAAAAATCTTTTAACTGTGAAACATGTGCGTTCCTGATGAACTTGCCTGTTGAGGGGTTTAACAAATGTGTGGTGACGGGTGAAGAAAATTACTCTAACACAAGGTTTGGACCAGACAGGCAGCAGCTTTTGGTTGATTGCTTCGGCAGCCTTGCTGAGGTGGTGTTCTCTGAACATTACCCAATCACTGGTCTTGAAAGGGTTGGGCAGTCTGTTCAGATCATACTTTTGCTGCCTACGTTGCCTAGCCTTTGAGAGGTTCTCGACGGCCCTTCTCCACTCCTCGCTCGAAGATTGTGGGGAAGCATGGTCGTCGACTAGCCTGTCTAGATTCCAATGGAGTTCCAAGGGGTGAGAAATGTTCCTACCAAGGAACAAACGGGCTGGAGAAAGTTTGGTGGTGTCATGACGGGCGGAATTGAAGGCTATCTGGAACCAGTGTAGCTCGTGGTCCCAGCGCTTTTGGTGCTGGTGGTGAAAAATTCGGATGGCTATCTTTATTTGCTTGTTTACCCTCTCAACATGCGAGGGGTTGGTGTAGTATGGACTAGTGTAGATATGATGGATGCCTAAGCCCATACAAAGATTCTTGGCTATTACTGATTTAAAATTGGAAACATTGTCAGAGGCTAAATATTTAGGGGGGCCAAAGATTGAAAAAACTTGTTTGGTGAGGACTGAAGCTGTGGTCTCTGCCTTGGTATTTCTCACTGGGATCATGAGGCAAAACTTGGAGAATGAATCGACCACAGTCAAAATGTATTTATTTCTATTGAAATAAAGGGGTAGAGGGCCAATATGATCAATGAATATCTTCTCCCACGGCTGGGTCACGATTTCCGAGGCCAGCTTCCCCACCTTGGTGTTTGGGGCCTGCTTACACCTTTGGCACTTGATGCAAGTCCAAACCCTGTCAGTGATGTAGGCTTTGATATTGGGTGCCCAGAAAAAGGTTTTGATACGGGCGAGGGTCTTGCTGGTGCCCAGGTGCGCTGAAGTGGGCGACTCGTGGTAGTAGGAAAAATAAAAGATCAAAAAGTTTGGCGGGGACAACCACTCTGGGCTTTGTTTGGTTAGGCTGATGGTAAAGAAGCGTATTGCTGTCTATTGAGTAGTTTGGGGGCTTGTTTGCGGACCTAATAATCTTCCTGAGGTCAGGGTCATCCAGTTGATGTCTGGGAATGGCCTTGAATGCCTCAGGCAGGGAAAAGAGACAAAACTGTCGGTTTTTGGATCGGGGGTGCTACAACTGTTGGTTCTACATTTTCAAAAAGTCGGGACAGGCAATCAGCAATCACATTGTCTTTTCCGCGAATGTGAAAAATCTGGAACTGAAAGGAGTTAATGAATGAGATCTAGGGGATTGCGGTGCACCGAAAAAACGGTACCGGTACTGTACACAACTAATTACCGTCATCGGTTCGGTACAGAACATAACCCCGGTACAGATTCGGTACGTTACAGTTTACTGCTTCAAACAATAAACAGAGATAAGCTAAACAATGTTTAACAAAATAAGTGGTTTAAATAAGACCGACTCCTATTTATAACTAGTCATTTCCTTTAAGGAAAACAAGCACCAAAACTCATAGGAAAAGAGACGTTGACGTGTTATTTATAGCTGAACGAGAATTATTGAGATAAGAAAGGTGGGCAACGGGAGCGGGGAGGGGCTGGGTAGGGTCGGCAAAAAATATGTCCTTGAAGACAAGAAAGGTTTAGACTAGGAAAGCGTGAGTGGTGAGGGGGGAGGGATCCGGTAATTAGCTATAAATCAGTTGTTTGTCAACATAATTCCTAGAGTGAGACCAGGAATGCTATATTTTAAATCACATTCTTTCTCCATTATGATTTCAAATTAAACTGCTTTTATTTGTGCATTATTATTATTGTTATTGAAATATACTAGCATTGACTATATTATCTTGTGTGGTTTTGGAAAATTCAACTAAAAATTATTATTAACAATAACCTAAATTAATTTTTTGATGAGGTTAATAGCTAATTATTTTAAATGTGATATAGCCAAATTAACATTATATCACTGTACTACTTTTATTACTTTCTTTATTTATTTTCCAGTTGTACATGGTACTTACGTTTAAATAAATGTACTGTAATATTTGTTATGGACTTCAATTTTGAATTTAGTAGTGTAATTAAATAATTTTAGAGTTATTTTGATTTTAATCTTCAGTATTTAAAGATCTAATTTTCTAATTTCTTTTAGTTTCACATCATACACAGTTTTATTTAAGTTATCTGATTTTATTTTGTATTAATGATACAATAATGTCCCAATACAGCAAGAATAGTATTTATAAAACTTTGTTTGATGTTATTTGTATGATTTAAACCAATAGTTTTGATTTATATTGAAATCAATATAATTAATCAGCTAAGCAACTTATGCAATTGATTGATTTTCAAGTAATTTTTGAATTTATTCCTCATGATTATATCAAGAACTTGTATTAATACCTAATAATAACAATGTTAAAATGTAATAATTCAAAGATGCAGGTTTTAAAAATATTTTTATCCATAGTATTGTTATTTATTTTTTTAATCAAATTAATAATAAAAATTGTATTTTACCTTAATTATTACTCAATAATTTGTTTATGATACATTAAAATTAATAACTAAATTAGTATATATGACAGTACATTGTACCGTACCGAATTTGTACCGAGAACCGAGGTACAAAATCTTTTACCGTACCGAACCGTACCGATCTGAAATTGTTGGTACCGCAGACCCCTAATGAGATCCAACGGGAAATCTTGCCCATTTGGCGGGGGTGTTTAACATTGCGTCACATATTCGTGACGATCGTTAGTCAACGTGTTAAGACTATTTTGTACCCTTTCTGTTAGTGTAGCATCTGGAGAGAGGGGATTTAGCAAACTTGCTTTAATTAAGAACTGTCTGAGGTCAACTTTAGGACAAGAAAAGCTAAACCATCTTACTTTATTGTCAGTAGAACATGAATTGGCCTCTAAGATGGACTTCTCAAATGTTATAAGCAAATTTGCCAAAGCAAAAGTTAGGAGGTTTAAAATGCAAGTGGGCTTAAAAAACATTTAAAAATAAGGCTTTCAAATACTTTAATGTGGAAGAAACAATGCATTTATTTTCATTAGAGAAGTAAGCACAAGTTTATGATTAATTATTATTAACATTTATATAGATGATGAATGAAAAATCTCTTTACAATGATTTGTTAAATTTTGTTATTTACTGTTGTTGTTTGTTAAAAGTTTCAATATACTTATTGATAACAATTTTGGTGCCTTACTATAACCTTATTTTTTGTGAGGGCCTGCGGTCTGCAGGTTCCCGATATAGTCAGGTCAGATCGGGTCAGTTTTATCATCGGCCAACTGGCCGAGATATTTGGGGGGGGAATATACTTTGTAGCCTTTTCATTGGTGAAAATTAAAATAACTTTGTTATATGATAATTTAAATTTCAAATAGTGTCAACTATCTGTTACATTGATAAAAAGAGATTAATTATCAAAGTACTTAAATACAGCTATGTTACATAAAAATCCAAAGGATAGATGATAGATAAGACGGTGTTATAAATATAGGACGGTGAATGTTGTGTACGAGGGGGGGGCCCGTACTGTTATCAGTGTCGGGGTTTTACCATGTCATTATTTTACTGGTAAAATTTGTTACTTAAAATATAAGTGACAGGTTGTAAATAATCTAATTACTTCAAGTGGTAGAGGGATCATGTAACTTTAATAGAATTTATTTTATTTTATTTTTAATTGGATATAATATCATCTAACTCTTTGGTAATGGTTCATGTTTAATACTATAATTAATTACTGTACTAATTTTTCAGGACTTTCTCTGGGCAAGAAAGAAGAAAAGATGGGCATTCGAGCTTCTTCAACTTGTAGCTTAATATTCGAGGACTCCAGTGTGCCCAAAGAAAATCTTTTAGGAGAACCCGGAATGGGCTTTAAAATTGCGATGATGACCTTAGGTAATATTTTCCTTGTTATGCTCCTTGATCAAAATAAAAGTTACCAAATCACTTCCATTGGCCGAAGATCCAGATAATTACTTAAAATATAAGTATTTCTGTTTGATATTTGGGGGAATCTAGACTAGTGTCCTATATTTTCTAAATATGAAGTAATTAAGAGAATAATGATGTTTAGTTAGCTGAAACATCACAATTAGTTACCTACTTACTTAGGTTTATTATTAGCTAAATTAACAATAGGGATGGGTCTCGGTTGCATTTGTTCGGTTTCGGTTCGGTTATTTACAAAAAACGGTTGTCGGTTTCGGTTATTTTTAAGAACTTGCCATAACTGTCTCATCCATACTTTAAAATTAATTTTCTACCTAGATTTTGAAATTCTGCCTATCTTACATCACAGGGTTATTATCAACTCACAAATAACGATTCTACCAAACTTTAATTGATTATATACCTATAAATACCTATTTCAGACTTGTTTCACTGGTTTACATAAATACTGCTGTAGAAAAACTAGGCAGGAGAGTTGGTTAAAAAGTCACAAGTAATCAAAGATAAATCAAATTAATTAAAATTAAATACTATGGGCCATTACAAAACTAATTAATCACCTAGGCTTAAAACCTTTTTTAGCCAAATAATAACAAAGTTAGCCTAAGGCAGTACCGTAGTCTAAGTAATCTTTAACTTATTGTTAAGATGTTAAGGTTTAGTTTAACCTACTGTAGGCCTAACCTTAAAAACAAAATGAGTCTTCCTGGTTTTGCTGGTATTTTATTTTTGCAGACTTTTGAAACCTTAGAATTTTTTCCTACAGGAAGGATATATAATCGTAAATACAGTAGGATTCACATTTACGGAAACAGTAGGACTGGAACTACCTCCGGGGTAAGGGTTATTAGCAATGTCAATTGAGCTAAATGGTAGATGGTCGACTAATTCTTCTTCTGGCATTCTCGAAGATATTAACAAACTTTCTTAATAAAAATGTCTGACTTTACCACAGTAATCCCGTAGACCCTCTTAGATGTCGCGTCGTCTCTGCTAGTGAGTGATGCGATATGCACAATCTGATATAAACTAATACCCTCGCGAAGGTTATACGCGAGTTGTCACCCAAAGACACTGACGATCCAGTGGCTGGAGTCAAAAACACTAATGATCGTGGCGGTTGGAGGTCGAATCTCGTGCTTCTTGCCGTTCTTGTATTGGTTGTAGTTAGTATCATCACCACAAGAGCTAACGAGGCGCTCTTGTTCTGGGCGGTAAATTCATGAATGTAACTTTATAGTTGTTATGTGCTTGTTCGATATGTAACATATTAAAATATCGCGATAGAGATGATACGATACACATGATGCGTCACTGTCACTAGTAGACTTAGTCCGAACTGCAGTCGATTAGTATTTAATTTCTCAAATCAAATCTAGCGTTCTTTTTTGTGTTAAGGGTAACTCATCACATATGTTTTTCTTTTTTAAGTTTAAACCGTTTATTAACTTAGAAATCAATAATTTTGGATACGATATTCCAAAGGTGAAATGTTTTTAATAACACAGGTATTGCGATTCAGTGCCTCGATATGATACGGCAATACTTATGATATTGAATACAGTTTGATAAGCAGTAAATTCTGCACTTGTTGTTATACTAAAGCGAGATGACATTAAAGTGTTGGGCTTATATATCGCGATAAGCGTGTCTCTTTTACTGTACCATTTTTGACGTATCGTGTCATTAGACTTTCACTGATATATCTCATTGACTGGGTTAGGAGTTTGAGCAATATTTGTACAAAATTATAATGGTTATTTCCAATACGAACACTTACTGACAGTGAAAAACCTAAACCGACAATTGACCATCGGTTCTCGGTTTCGGTTTTTTTTTTGTTGTAAAAAACCAGTAAAACCAACAACCGACTTTAAGAACCGACACATCCCTACTTAACAATATTACATAACTATTGCTTGAAAATGAACCAAATGTGTGTTTTAACCTGACCTATCTAAAAAGTTAGCTACTGTACTCATGCCTGCCTCGAGACTGTATTACAGTGAATATCCTCAACTTTTGGCCTTGAAACTTCTATAATGTAGGCCTACTGTAAACTAATTTTACCTGCCAATTACCTCAGGATTCACTCTCTGTATTTTTGTAAAATATTCAAATATTTTAATAGCACACTAACTGGAATGGAATTGACATGTTTGTGTGAAAAAATCCTCATGATAATATATTTATTTCATGGCCACCACTCATATGACAAGCCATGATATGATATAGTCTTAACACTTTCGCTGCTTTTGACATGTTTAAACATGAAAATATCATATGTTTCAATGTTGAACAATATTCCGATTTCGGGAGATGCGCAGTGAAAGTGTTAGTTATTATTTTTAAATTTATGACAACTGAATAGTTCCCCAAATTTGGGAGAAAATATAAATCCCACCCTGATCTTGTTAAATCAATTCCCATTTCGGAACCATCCCTAGTTTGCACAAAGCTGGTTGTAATTGTTGGTAAGTTTTAGCGAATTTCCCCTATAGGGAAGAAGCTATTACCGTAGGTGGCATGGTAAGACTTAAGCCCGAGACCATGATAACTTTTTGTTTTGAGGTCCCTAGATGCCAAAAACAATATTCGTTCAAATTTATATATATATGTATATATATATATATATGTATATATATATATATGTATATATATATATATATATATATATATGTCCGTTACCGCGATAACTTTTGAAAGAAATACCCGATTTTGATGCAATTTTGCACAAATGTGGAGAGTAGCATTTATGACTTTAAGTTTGAAAACCAGATTGATCGCACTATGGGAAGGGGTTTTATAGGGGTTTACAATTTTCCACAAATCGGTTTTTTGCAAATTTGACCCCAAAATGTTAAAAACACTCAATTTTGGTTATAGCCATTTTATAGAGCTTAAAAAAACAAATAATGTAGTATTCTGAATCATTAACCTTGGTTTAGTGGTTGCGGAGAAAATCCAAAAAAACGTGTCCCATGTTAATCTTATGGGAAAAAGGTTTTTAGATTTTTCTCAGATAGTTTTAATAAAAACTTCACATTTCTGTTTATTAATGAGTTTAGCTCAACAAAACAAACATTTTGGTGTTTTAATCGTTGTTCTACGTCCAACCGTTGCAGAGATATTCAAAGTGCTAAACACAGTACGTTGTCCAATGTTATCCTTATGGAGAATAAATAAATTTCTGTATCTTGATTATTTATGAATGTATATTGATGAAACTTGGTATGTGGCTTGAACTAGTTGTGGTATATTGATATTAGCACAAAAAATAAGTTTTTTGTTGATAGTCCCCGTAGCAACAAACCTGCATACTCGGCCCCCATGTTATTCATATGGAGAATAAGTAAAGTTGTATATCTCCCTTAGTTGTGAACCTAAATTAATAAAACTTGGTATGTAGCTTCACCTGGTTCAGTTGTATTGATAATTGCAAAAAAAACACATTACTTATCTTCCTCGTTGCAGCAAACCTGCGTCCTCAACCCTAATGTTATTCTTATGGAGAATAAATAAAATGCTATATATCACTTATTTATGGATATATTTTTGTGAAACTTGGTAAATAGCTCTATGTAGTAGTGAGTCACATATATATGCATTAGAAATTCGCTGAGTACGCAGGTTTGCTGTGACGGGGGTATTACATTGTGTTATCAGAGTGTAGTTTTTACGTTTACTTGCAATTTAGGTAGTTTACTACTCATTTAGCTGCTAATGTGAAGCAAGTCTTACGGCAATCCAAACGGTAGATACTTCTGATGTTCGTGGGGTGAGATGCCACGGTTGTTGAACGATGTTATGTTACACTTGATTGCATAATTTGTTATAAGTTTGCGGATTATCACAACAGTTATCAGTAGTGGTGTTCTAGCTGTGTTACATTTATTTTTTGATTTATTTGGACTTTACCTATCGCTTCTGGTGTTTAAAACTACACTACGTTTCGGGAGGTAAGGAAACTCCTCCCGTTATCCAGTGAACCCTACTTACCTCTAAATATCAAGTTATTACACCTAACTAACCTAAATTTTTTTGGATTTTCGTAATCTTTTTCTTTTACATTTTAATTACACTAACACAAAATTAACAAATACATATACAAAATTTCAAATACAATACACTAACACAACATTTATATACATGAACAAATGGGAAACTGACAATACATTACCTGTTCTGCATCGTTGCCTCCAAGCTGACTGCAAACTCAGGAAACCTCACTCTCACGTCCACTCACCATCAGATTGCGCACTCGACTAGTGGCTAGCGGTAGTGGAGGGGAGAGAGCCGTTACCCCCACCTACCGCCAGGAGCACGTGACGACACAGCTGTGGCTACCCACCCATCTGTGTCGATGGGAACATGACACGGAAACCAAAAACTGCACGATTTCTCCTAGAATGCTACACGGGCACTCGTACGATATTCTCATAGAGATTACCGCATGCCTCCAAGGTGAGCATTGGGAACTAATCATGCAATCAGGTGGCCGTGTTTCCTCCAAGGGCGATCACGGACGCATGTGTCGTAGCCGCATTGGATGGACTCTAGACGTGGGAGCAACTGGAACACAAGGAACTGGCGTGTGTTTATGGGGTGATTTTCGACTGAAATGGTTTTGGCCTGACATCAATACTACTCTGACTTATCGGGTTTTCATGTAATTTAATTAATGCCCCTTCAACAAACTTTCTTTTATAATAGTGAGACTCATGATGTATAATTTTTGACTCTTCCCAACTAAATTTATGATCATTTTCCCAGGCGTGTTTCGCCAATTTAGATTTTACTGTTTCGCCATTTTTTGTGTTTCTTTTATGTTTGTTTATACAAACTTTTAGCGGCCTTCTAGTTTCTCCTATATATTCACCCAGACATTCACATTTTATACTGTAGAGACAGTTTTTTGAGGCTTGTTGTTCATGTAAAACCAGTGAAACCGAACATAACAAGAAATTAAAAAGAGGCCTTAAATGCTTTAAAAAAGGAAGAAAACCTAAAGATTTTACCAGCCGACAAAGGAAATGCAACTATGTTAATAAATAAAGTTGATTATTTGCATAAAATTCAGGATGTTTTTAAAGCTGGAAAATACATTCTACTAAAGAAGGACCAAACTAAAAGTTATGAAACTAAAATCGAAAAGACTCTCAGAAAACACAAAGAATTTTTTACAGACGCACAGCGCAAACGACTTACACCACACCACCCAAAAACTCCACACATGTTTGGGCTACCAAAAATGCACAAAGAAGGTGTTCCTCTGAGACCCATTGTTAGTTCAAGAGACTCCCCAAGTAGAGAACTATGTAGATTTCTCCTGCCCACACTCAAACCTTTGTCAGGAAGTACTGATTCACATATAACAAACACAAAGCATTTTGTAGATATCACAAAAGACATGCAAATTTCAGACAAGGACATGTTAGTTAGTTTTGATGTTGAAAGTCTTTTCACTAATATCTCCCTAAACCAAACACTAGAAATCATTGAAAAACGGTTACACAATGATCAAAACTTAAACACAAGAACCAAAATCCCAGTTAATGTAATTATGGAATTGCTTAAATTATGTACCGAGTCAAATTATTTTGAATTGGAGGGCCAAATCTTCCGCCAGGATGAGGGAATGGCAATGGGATCGCCTCTGTCACCAATATTTGCAAACATATTTATGGAAGAATTCGAACAGAAAGCTATTGTGTCTGCTTGTTTTCAACCAAAAGTGTGGCTGAGGTATGTTGACGATGTCTTTGCAGTCTGGAATCATGGCGATAAAAAGTTGGACAAGTTTACTGAGCATTTTAATAAAGTTTCACCAACAATTAAACTCACAACAGAAAAAGAACAAGACAAAAACTAGCATTTTTGGATGTAAATGTAGTTAAAGATGGAAACGCCCTTAAAACAGAAATTTTTAGAAAGAGGTTGAAAACACACACAGGTCGATACCTCAATTACAAATCAAACCACTGTGAACCAGTCAAAGAATCAGTAGCTTATTCTCTTTTCGACAGGGCCAAATCAGTTTGTTGTGAAAAGAAAACTAGACGCGGAGCCCAAT
The DNA here is from genome assembly GCA_963675035.1 of Allygus modestus. Lineage (NCBI taxonomy): Eukaryota > Metazoa > Arthropoda > Insecta > Hemiptera > Cicadellidae > Allygus > Allygus modestus. The sequence goes on from OY776113.1 coordinate 58,814,066, forward strand.
AAAACTTCACAAGAGTTACAAAACAATGGTTATCCTCAAAAAATAATTAACAGATGCAAAAAGGAAAGGGGGACCAAGCCAAATACTATTCCAAATGTGGATAAACCAACAGCTTTCATAAGCATCCCATATGTCCCAAAACTGACGGAAAAAATAAGGCGAGTTGCCAGAAAATATAAGATCATAACAGCGTTTAAATCGTCAAACACTTTGAGACAGCAACTAACTAAAGTAAAACCGAAAATGAAGGACAAGCCTCAAAAAACTGTCTCTACAGTAAAAAATGTGAATGTCTGGGTGAATATATAGGAGAAACTAGAAGGCCGCTAAAAGTTTGTGTGAACGAACATAAAAGAAACACAAAAAATGGCGAAACAGTAAAATCTAAATTGGCGAAACACGCCTGGGAAAATGATCATAAATTTAGTTGGGAAGAGGCAAAAATTATACATCATGAGTCTCACTATTATAAAAGAAAGGTTGTTGAAGGGGCATTAATTAAATTACATGAAAATCCAATAAGTCAGAGTAGTATTGATGTCAGGCCACTATGGGTTCCCTTAATTAAAAATCATTTCAGTCTAAAATCACCCCACAAACACACGCCAGATCCTTGTGTTCCAGTTGCTCCCGCATCTAGAGTCCATCCAATGCGGCTACGACACATGCGTCCGTGATCGCCCTTGGAGGAAACACGGCCACCTGATTGCATGACTAGTTCCCAATGCTCACCTTGGAGGCATGCGGTAATCTCTATGAGAATATCGTACGAGTGCCCGTGTAGCATTCTAGGAGGAATCGTGCAGTTTTTGGTTTCCGTGTCATGTTCCCGTCAACACAGACGGGTGGGTAGCCACAGCTGTGTCGTCACGTGCCCCTGGCGGTAACGGCTCTCTCCCCTCCACTACCGCTAGCCACTAGTCGAGTGTGCGATCTGATGGTGAGTGGACGTGAGAGTGAGGTTTCCCGTGTTTGCCGTCAGCTTGGAGGCAACGATGCAGAACAGGTAATGTATTGTCAGTTTTCCATTTGTTCGTGTATATAAATGTTGTGTTAGTGTATTGTATTTGAAATTTTGTATATGTATTTGTTATTTTTGTGTTAGTGTAATTAAAATGTAAAATAAAAAGATTAAGAAAATTAAAAAAAATTTAGGTTAGTTAGGTGTAAGAACTTGATATTTAGATGTAAGTGGGGTTCACTTGATAACGGGAGGAGTTTCCTTACCTCCCGAAACGTAGTGTAGTTTTAAACACTAGAAGCAATAGGTAAAGTCCAAATAAATAAAAAAATAAATTCAAATCCATCGCTATTATGTGTTACATTGTTGTTTACGAGATTATTGAGGACATTTTCTATCCCTGACTAGTAAAAAAAGTTTCACAACATTTCGGAATCTGGAATCCAATCCCGTCTTCAGGTGAGAAAAAATACCTAGAACATAATAAAATTACACAAAATGTAAAGGCACAATCCAGACAAGGCTGGAAAAAACACAAAAAAGCTAAAACAGGGAACTGTAGAAACAGTTTCGCCCTAGTAGTCGCGCCGTGCAGTCCGGTCCCGCACCGTGTGTTCTGTTTTGTGCTTGGCTTTTGTGTTTGGTTTGATTTTAGTGAATTTCCCCTATAGGGAAGAATCTATTACCGCAGGTCTCATGGTAAGACTTAAGCCCAAGACCATGATAACTTTTTGTTTTGATGTCCCCAGATGCCAAAAACACTATTCGTTCAAATTTATAAATGTGTGTGTGTGTGTGTGTGTGTGCGCGCGCGCGCGCGCGTGCGTGTGTGCGTGCGTGCGTGCGTCCGCGTGTGTGTGTCCGCTTGTGTGTCTGCGAATGTGATAACTTGAATAAGAAACTTCCAATTTCGATTCAATTTGGCTCAAATGTGTAAAGTGACATTCATGACTAAGTTCAAAAACCAGAAAAATCGAACCACGGGAAAGGGGGGTTTATGGGGTTTCAAAATTTTCCAAAAATTAGTTTTTTGCATTCTTCACCCTACAATTAAAAAAACTCAATTTTTGTTTTAACCATTTTCTAGAGCTTAGAAAAAAAAATAGTATTTTGAATCATTAACCTATGTTAAGTAGTTCCGGTGAAAATCCCAAAAAAGTGTTCATAAAATCTCCCATGTTAATCTTATGGCAAAAAGGTTTTTAGCTTTTCCTCAGTTAATTTTACTCTCAATTTAGCTCTACAAAACAATCATTTTGGTGTTTAAATTGTGATTCTACGTTTAACCGTTGCAGAAATATTAAAAGTGCTAAACACAGTGCATTGTCCAATGTTATCCCTATGGAGAATAAATAAAATTTGATATTTTGATTATTTATGAATGTATATTAATTAATCTTGATATGTGGCTTCACCTAGTACTGGTATATTGATATTTGCACAAACAATTGATTTTATGTTGATTATCTCCGTAGCAGCAAACCTGCTGCATACTCAGCCATAATGTTATTCTTATGGAGAATAAGTGAAGTTTTATATCTCCCTTAATTATGAACATAAATTATTAAAACTTGGTATGTAGCTTTACCTGGTTGAGTTATATTGATAATTGCTTAAAAACACATTTCTTATCTTTCTTGTTGCAACAAACCTGCGTACTCAGCCCTAATATTATTCTTCTGAAGAATAAATAAAATGCTATATATCACTTATTTATCAATGTATTTTTATGAAACTTGGTAAGTAGCTTAATGTGGTAGTGAGAAACATATAAATGCTTTAGAAATTCGCTGAGTACGCAGGTTTGCTGCGATGGGGGTATTTCCATTTTTACTGCTTTTACAGTTCTCTGTTTTAGCTTTTTTGTGTTTTTAGCAGCCTTGTCTGGATTGTGCCTTTAATATTTTGTGTAATTTTGTTAAGTTCTAGGTATTTTTTCTCACCTGAAGACGGGATCAGATTCCAGATCCCGAAACGTTGTGAAACTTTTTTTAACTTATCAGGGATGGAAAATGTCCGCAATAATCTATTAAATAACATAAACTCACTATCACCAACAATGAATTTCAAACAAAGAATGTGTTACATTATTTGGCTTGGTTATCAAGCAATCTTATGAGGTCTTTACATAAGTTTCAATTGGTTTTAATAGTATTGTCAAAGTAGTTGGTTCGTACAGCTGGACAGAATTTTTTATCAAACCTATGTCAATCGACCGCATTTCTAAGTTTCTTTTAGCGAATATCCCCTATAGGGAAGAAGCTATTACCGCAGGTGGCATGGTAAGACTTAAGCCCGAGACCATGATAACTTTTCGTTTTCAGGCCCCCAGATGCCAAAAACACCATTCGTTCAGATTTGTATATATGTATACACACACACATATATATATAAATATATATATATATATATATATATATTTATTTATATTATTTTTGTCCATAAGAACGATAACTCTCGTAAACAATGTCCGATCTTAATGAAATTTGGTACAACGGTGTAAAGTCCCATTTATTTGAACGAGTTCGAAAACCAGATGAATCGCACTATCCAAAGGGGAATATTTGAGTTTTTTTTTACTCCAAAAATATTTTTTTTGGGTTTTCACATGCAAATTTGATTTAAATCAAATTGTAATCTGTGCCATTTAATTCAGCTTAAATAAACAAACAATTTGGTATTTTGATCATTGCTCTATGTCAATTGGTTCCTGAGATATTGAAAGTGCTAAACACAGTACGTTGTCTAATGTTATTCTTATGGAGAAAATGAAAATTTATATAACCCGCTTATTTATGAATATAAACTGACGAAACTTGGTATATGGCTTATCTGGTTGTCGTTTATTGTTTTTTTAAGGTTCCCTTAGCAGAAAACCTAGGTACTCTGTCCCCATGTTATTCTTATAGGGAATAATTAAAATGTTATATTTTGCTTATTTATGAATGTATATGGATGAAACTTGGTATGCAACTTCACTTAAATTAGTTCTATTGATATTTACATAAAAACACATTATTTTGTGTTGCAGCAAACCTGCTTACTCATTCCCAATGTTATTCTTATAGAGAATAATTCATATTTTGAATAGGTCTATCGCTTCTTTTTTAATGCATTTCTTACGACGCCTGGTAAGTGGCTTAATGTGTTATTAAGACTTATATATTCATTGGAAATTTGCTGAGTACGCAGGTTTGCTGCGACGAGGGTATTTGTTTATGACACGATATTATACAATCTTGTCACAGTTTAGGGTCAGTGGTTCATTTACGTCTGGTAGGACAGGAATTTACTAGAATTTTTCAAAAATGTTGCAGACCCTTTGATATAAAGCCAATATTTTATCATCATTTGTTCATGGTTTTTTTTTTCTGTAAATAATTCAAATTTTTCTATAACGAATCATTTTAAATAGAAGAATAATTAATTATCTAATCTGAATTGCTGTGTTATTGACAGACTCTGGAAGGATTGGTATTGCATCCCAAGCCTTGGGTATTGCTCAGGCAGCATTAGACTGTGCTGTGGAATATGCATCAAAAAGAGAGGCTTTTGGTGCCCCTATCACAAAACTACAAGCTATTCAGGTTGGTTGACTTACACTCATTTTTAGGGGTGGACGAGTATTTTTTTTTTAATCAAGTCGAGTATTTAACCAAATTACTTGAGTATCGAGTCGAGTAGTTCTTTAAAAAGACTCTATGTAAACAATGTTTTTTACATATTAAACTTTAATTATTAACATAACACTTCATTGAATTATTAATATTATTATTTATTTTATTTTAACCTTTATTTTACCTTGAATGAATGATTTAAATGAACAAAAACAATATATATATACTATTTTTAACATCCATAACAAACAAGAGACAATTATTACAAATATATATATATCCATACAAAGAGTTTGGGTTGGTTTATAAAAACCAAAATATTTTAACTAAAAATCATATTTTAACTAGAAAGTGATTTTTAGCCCCCGACCCAAACACTCCCTGTGCCCCTTCTCTTACTTATCATCTCACAGGTATCCATAAATAACCCACCTGTCATTGTCTCCTTTCATATCAGCTAAAAATAGATTTTAGGCTTATTTTTCTTTATTTCAGTCACTTATTTTTGTTAAACATTGGTTAGCGGCGTAAACGTGGGTAAACGGCGGGAGTAGTCAACTACTCGACTTGAATTTTCGAGTAGTCTCTATAATACTCGCTCGGCCTTTGAGTATTAGAAAATACTCAACAGGTACTCAAAAACTCGAGTACTCGCCCACCCCTACTCATTTTAACATAGCAGTTTAAATTAGTTTTGCCATGTTTAATTTTAAAGTTATTGACTTCTCACTGAATTTGAGACTGTGACAATATGGCCAACTGTCCCTTGTAAATAAATTTTTAAAATCCTGCTCAAAGAACAACCGAGTATTTTTTGTGTTGAAACCATGGATGTGGAAAATATCAAACCCAATAGAAAATTCAACAATTTTTCCTCCAGTATCTATTATTGTAATCAGCATTCTATTCTCTGTATAATATTTGGCAGGCAACATTTATAAATACTCGGCCAAACATAGGATTGAGTTTAAAAAATGTGTTTGCATTTTATGAATTTGTTTGTAGCCTACAAACTATTAGTTTGTACTTGTTTATAATCATATAATTTAAAATATGTTTTTTGCAATCAGTATTTTACTAGTTATATTTTTTCAATTGTTAGCTTTTTTTGTTTATTCTCTTCTCATCATAAATTTGAAATATTGATTGCTACAAAATATATTTTAAATTATGTGATTAATATGCATTTAGCTTATGAGTCTAAAATATTGTTGTTATATTTCAATAAAAAAGGCCTTTCGTGTTGAAGAAATATTGTTATTTTTCATTCAGTATCAACACTGATTTGCCAGTCCAACAATATAGAAACATGAAGGCCTATTGAAATATTATGATGTGATGTGTTCATTGTTGAACTAACTAGCCAAAAATAAAAATAAACATCCTTGACATCAGGTCTACCCAGAGGTTCCCACTCCCCTTTAAGACAAAGACTCCCTACTCCTATCTCCCAGACCAAAGACTATCCCCTCCCTACAAACAAAAAGGATAAAATATCAGCCCTGTAACTCCCTAAATATTACCTTCCCACCGATTGATAGTCATACTGAATATTACCTTCCTACCGATTGATAGTCATACTATGGTCAAGGCAGTTTACAATTAATTTATTTCAATTTGTATTCATTTTCAGCAACCATCAATATTCAGCTGTAGTTAAGCAATTTATCTAAAAGTTTATTAAAAGTAATGATAATCTTGATGATTTTAAAGGTAAAGTTTTAAAGTATTATTTAATAATAATTTTGTTTTTTACTACCTAATGTATTTGATTTTAATCTATATTCTGTCCATCGGATCTAGGCAAGGAATAAAAGTGTAGGACGGGCGATTAACCAAAAAAAGTGTTAATAGTTCTTAAATCAATTTAATGCCAATAGTTAGTTTTATTAGTTCTTAAGACTAACTTGTTTTAAGTCTAAATTATTAACCCTCCCAGTGGCATGAAGACTTTGAACGTTTTGGCTGGAGTGGCAGGGTTATTTTGGTGATTTTGCATACTATTTTTTAGAAATTCGTAATAAATACAATTTTGAAGTAAACATATCAATATGCATATTCATTTTGTTCACAAAAAACTGGGGAATCCGAAAATGTTATAATAAATGAAATTCAGAAAGGTCAATTTAAAAAAAAAATGAAAATTTTGAAAAAAATTAAAAAAAAAATTATAAATTTTGAAAGTAAAACCTTACTGTAAGCAAACTAATTTTTTTAGGTAAAAATTATAAATCTACCAAATGTCGTTTATCTAATTCCCTACGTAGAAATGTATATATGTCATAGAAACAAAAATCTGTATATGAATTATATAGAATAATTAGGAAAAAGTGCAAAATGGCTATTTGTACGCGATCAGTTTGATATTCAAAAATATTACCCCTATCAATATATAAATACTTCAAAACCTTATTTTATTTGAAGGTTATAAAATTATACATACAGTGATATAAGAAAGAATAGTCTAAAAAATGTTTTCAAAAATTTATTAGATGTGAAATTTGAAATTTTATTTTTGAAAAAAAGAAATTTGTTATTCAGAGTGAGATAATTGTTTTATAACACCTAATCATCCCAAATAAGGTATGTAATATGATTCACTAGTTATGCCCCTACAAGAAAATATATAGTTATATATAATAATACACACAAATAAAATTTATATCGCGTACTTCATGAGAATGGAACATTATGTTTTTCAGACGAAAAATCAAGTCAGATCGCTTGGTGCCACAAAGTTTGCAAGGGTTTTTTGAACGAATTACAGCAAAGTAATAATTACTTGAAACCTACTGAACCCCATATTCGTTTTACTCGTCAAAGAAAGGAGATTTCAAAAATGGTAAAATACATAATTTTCGGTTAGTTTATTTTCAAAATAATAGCCAATAAATAAAAAAATTAGTTTGTTCAAATGAAACTCCGAAAGTAAAATCCTATAATAACTACGCCGATATTTTTGTGACAAAACAAATGTATACGCCATGTGTAGAATTTATTTCCCTACAAGAAAATATATACTTATGTATAAAAAAAAATTGTTATTGCGTTTTTTACATAAGTTATATTTGTGACACAGCAGTTACAGACATATGCTAAGTACTATTAGATGCAGTTCAATAACTAAAATAACATAACATAACATGCATAGCATAAATATTACAAATTATATTGAACTCACCCCCTCCCCAAATCCCCGTTGACTCCGCTATTGATGTTGTCGTGGTCGTCGCCTAGCTATTGGCCGAGTACCATCGTGCTGGTAGTTTGCTGTGCAGGTCTTGTGTAGTCCTACATTGCACGTAGGACAGATGTAGCTTGACCTGCTTGTTTCACCTCTACTCTTGCACACAACACAATCTCGAAGTTTTTTTCCTTCGAGGTGCACAAGTTGATGATCAGGGGCGTCTCCAGCGGGACCACCAATGGGCATAGCGCGGGGTTGGGGAACATCAGCGGAACACAGTACTCCAATTATCTCTCGAATGAAATTGAATTTGGGCAGTCGATTGGGATTGTGAGAATTGTATAAAACAAACGAATTGCAAACAGCCATATCGAGGAAATTGTATACTATTTTCCGCCAGTACTTTGAGGTGGTGCGTGTGCAGGAGACGTGGTAAACACTCTTGTCCTTCGAATCCACGCCCCCCATGTGTTTGTTGTACATCTGTATAACAACAGGCTTTACGCTAACTCTCCCACTTTTACTGGTAACTTCAGTGTCTTCGGCATACGAAGCAGTTGAAATCAAGTGAACCGGTTTCCTGGTTTCACGTTCCCTGAATTTCACAAGCAAAACTGAACCCGAAGGTTCAATTCTCCTTCTAAAATAAAGGGCTTGACCAACTTCTAGGTTTGCTGTCAGAACAGCTGTCGAGATTTCCTTACTCCGCTTATTGATTGTCCCTGTCATGTAGGTTTTACGACGCATCAAGAAGCGGGCTAATGGAATCTTCGTATAGAAATTATCAGTAAACAAGTGGTAGCCTTTGTTCAGTAAACCCACTTTGCTACACAGATATTCAACCACTTTGTGGGTGAAGGGATCCGATGATTCCCCGGCCAAGAAATATTTACCACAATACAAGACAGACTGTAGGACATAACCAGTCGCACTATCACACAGTTCGAACTTTTTTATTCCAAAACGTGAGTGACGTTTGTTTGGCATGTATTGAATGAAAGCCGTACGGTTTTTCATCCCAACCATGCTTTCATCAATACATACCTGTTGTTTTGGAATAAAGTGGGACTTGAAACTATTGTTCATCATATCTAAGAACTCACGAATTTTCACCCAAGGATCCTGGGTGGAGATACGCGAGACGACAGATGCAACATAGCGGTTATCAATTGAAACCGACGGAGACTCATCATTTTGGAATAAAAAGGTACATGGAATATAGGGTCAGTAGTCCAGTACATTGTGAGGTTCTTACGACGGGTTAGTCCCATAGACAAAAGAAGGGCGATATATTTTTTCATTTCTTGCACAGATACATCAACCCATGAGCGCATCCGGGAATGCGGGGATAACGTTCCCGACCTGCGCAATTCGGCTATTTTGGCGTGGGCATACTTGTTTGTTTCTGTTACAAACAAGTTCCACATTGCATCTGTAAAAAAAAGGAAAAAATAAAAAATAGGATTCACTGATCTTTGACAGGTTGGGCCTGGATTTTCGACCAAAAATGACGAGCTTACGTCCATTGGTGGCTCCGGTGGATACACCATGACCCATGGCGGTCCAGTAGGAAGTTCCCGGCGGGGCGGTCCTCCCTCCCTTGGTGTTGGTTGGGGTCCAGGCTCGCAGGGTTGTTGTCCCGGTCGAGGCCTAGGCTGCGGCGGAAGCCCAATCTCGTCCAGCATAGGTCGGGCGGCTAGGGGATCGTCATCATCTGGGGGTGGCGCAGAAGACCGGGAGATCGCAGGCCGTGGTACAGCAGGACGGGAAGCCGCAGGCCGTGGTGCCGTCTGCCGGGAAGCCGCAGGCCGTGGTTCAGTCTGCTGGGAAGCCACAGCAGGGGGCATTTTCTTTTTTTTTCTTTTTTGAACCACAGGGGGTAATTCGAGGAAGAGAGGCGAATGGGGCCTAGGTGGGGGCGAGTCACCAGGAAACATGATATCACTATTTTTATTTTTTGATTGCATGTTCAAAAAATACGCAGGGATATCCTCCCGGTCACTCGTGTCCAGTTCATCTATATTAGGCACATAGTCGTCAGAACTGCCAGATGAAAAGTCAAAATTTTCCTCAGCTGACAGGTCAGACTCATCTGCCATCTGCCTAATAAGGGCTTCCGCCATTGAGAAATTTTTTGAAGCCCTGGGCCGTTTCTGTTGAGGTGTGGTTAGAGTGATATCACGCCAACTTGGCCCAGGGACGGCAAAATGGGGGGGTGGGATCCCAGACCTAGGGGGTGTCACAATAGGGGGGGCTTCAGGGGGGGAAGCTTCAGGGGAGCCTTCAGTGGGGGGGGCTTCAGGGGGGGGAGCTTCAGGGGAGCCTTCAGTGGGGGGGGCTTCAGGGGGGATATCTATGCTAGGCCTAGGCCTAGCATATAAAGTTTGTTTTTCCTTTTGTGGGCGAGGGGGGGGTTGGTATGAATAGGGGTGAATGGTATGCTTAGGAGTCGTAAATGGCTCATCCTCACTGTCCGAAAAAGTCCCAAAATCGGGATTATCAACAAGTTCTTCATCGAAAAGCATCTCTTCAATGTGTTGATCCATCTGAAAATGAGAACTCACGTTGCAAACAATTTATTACTTTTAGTAATATTTATGCATAAATAATGCGATAAATATTACTATTCACACACACACTACACTGCACTACACATATTTCCAAATATAAACCGTAAATTTACACCGATTACACAGATAAACTCGGATAGTAACCACACTTACAATGAATAGCAGTACGCCACGTGCCGGGTACAAACGAAACAGATCGACCAACTTCCGGCGTCTTGCGTTATTAGTCACTTGGCGGGACAGGCTTGTAACCTTAGGAAAAATATTCAGTGTTCTTTCCTCTTGAAATTGATATAAGAACAAACATATAATATAAATGTAAACTTCATATAACATGTGTTTTGCCAAACCTCGCATTGCGAGGTTCTGCCACGGCTTGAACACGTAAAATATTACTATTTTATAGTTTCGCCACAAGTCTGTCCGATTATAACTCGATGTAAAACTGCATCACCGTAAAGGGAATTTATCCCTTTTTGCAGTGGTACCACCCGTTTCTGGCTACAACCAAAATTTACCCGTCTATGATTTCTTGAAACTTACTCTTTTCAGCCATTTCAGAACACATACAAGGCGTAGGCGACTTCGCGCGCAATTTGTATTCAAATATAACTTTCAGTTACATTGATTTACTGCTGCTATAAGGTTCATTCATGTAATAAAATGAAAGTTTAGAATGTTATCTTTCGATTGGTGTAAAGATTATCTGATTCCAAGCACGTTTTCAATGTTATTTCTGCGTTTGAAAAAAAACTGTCTTAAATCCTCGCGTTGCGAGGGTCGCCATTTGAGATACACGTTTGAAAACCTCGCATTGCGAGGCTTGCCACTGGGAGGGTTAAAAGATTTTCTATGAAAATTAGTAGGTATTTAGCAATTGTTGTTGTATTTACCGGACGATTGGGTAATGGAACAAAGATTTCACAATTTGTAACAGTACAATACTTTTACTTATAAAAACAACTATTTTTGATTGAATAATTTACAAAATATCCAAAAATATCACACTTTTCAGTGTTGCTACTTTTAGGTAATTATTGCTATTGGGATATGGTAGTAGTGTTTCTCACCATGCGGTCATCACATTCTAGAGAACCTTTAGAGTGATCACAGCACGGGGAATGTGATCAAACTTTCTCAGAGTTGAGGTTCACATTCAGTTTGATTGCCTTGGCAACAATTTTTATGTTGGTAGCAGTGGTAAATAGACATTTTATGAGTTATTTACATTTTTTAAATATTGCACATACCAATCAAACTTAAAAATAGTTTAATAAACAACATCCTAGGGTTATTTCTATAAAATTTGGCGGCTTTTATAATGTTTTAAACTAAACTGTTGTTGAAAAACTAACTGTTGGTTGACTATTTTTACATTACTCTAAAAACTCATAAACACCGTAAACAACTTCTGATATTAGCAAACTTATTACTTTTCTTAAAGGTCACTTATTGTAATTGTTAAATCTTTTTGTAAATCTCTTTAGAACCTGATTTTAATACAAGCTTTTATAAGGAATTTATGCAATTTACCTGCTCGACGAGACTTAAAAAATTATTTTGAAGTAGGGAGAGGATAACAGGATAGCATACTTACCTTAAAGTAAGGGCCATTGTAAATAGTTAAACACAAAGAGCACATTTAAAAAGAATACATTTTGTGCTCAGTGAACACTTTGTCAATTACAACAGAACATTACTGTGAGTTATTTTAAGAAACTTTCTCATTTTTAAAATGAGATCTTTGTGTATTCACTATTCAAAGTGGACCTTCATACTTTTAAGGTGAGCCTGCTGTCCTATCCCAGCCTCAAAATAACATAAAAAAACTCAAAATAACAGCCTGGTGCCCTATTCCTAAAATCTTAGAAAATGATTAGTTATTCCTTCTCAGTAGAAGAAAAAAGTTAGAATACAGCTAACTCACTTTAAAAAAGTATTGATGAGTGAAATAACATATGATGTACACATAATAAAAGGTGATATTTTGGCTATACTTGTTAGCCTTCATCAAACTTAAAGAGTATGGCAGTTAATTCAGAAAAGTTTTAAAATTTAGTTTCCTGACAGTGGTGCCAACATAACACAGTTCACAGTTTAATTACACACTACTCAGTACTATATACAAATTACCTCTAGCATATTTTAAACAGACATTAATTTATGATAAGAGTTAGAGGCTCTATTTATTAATAAGATCGTAAATAGAGGCAATCCGGATATCCAGTGCGAAGGATTGTGTGATAAATTGTTTTTTATTGCTTGTGTTGAATTAGAAAGCGATCATTTCCAAGCTATACTAGAATTAGGAAATTAGGAGAAATAATTAGATGGATGTATACGGACTGCAACGAGAAGTTAGCTAAATTGAAAACGACCATTGTGGCTTGCTTGAAAGTGTTGGAAAATTGTTTTCAATTCTTAAAGAAGTAACAAATGACAGTTTGGATATAAAGAAAAAGTTAAATTGTATTATTATCGAAAATAATACGTTAAAAACAATGTGACTAAAGACAAGCCGAAAGCTGACGTCATTGGAAAGCAGAAAGATCAAGTAAACAGAGAGTCAATCAGTGTATCCACTCCGAGGGAAAAAATAGTTGCATACCCAAAGTCAAAGGCAGAAAGCAGAAATTATGAAGTAGTGTGTTGTTTGGTTCAAAATAGGTTGGCTGCACTGACCAAGACCACGAAAGAAATAAAAATGAAAGTATGGAAAACAGTGTGAATACTGGAGAAATGGTTAAACAAATAAGTATTAGTTATTCTGACGCTTTAAAGAGTGTGTATTCTAAAGTTGAGAGTTAGAAAACTAGTGACATAAATGATGGTTTTGTGGTTCAGCAGAGTTGGAGAAATCGTAAAGTAACCCATGAAAACAAGAAACCTAGGCACAAGCCTTTGATTGAAACAGGCAAGGCTGATTGTAACGTTTTGGGTGCTGCTACAAAAACAAAGTGGATATTTGTCTCGAGATTTGAAACAAACACCAAGAAACAAGCAGTTGAAGAATATGTTAGTAAAATGTGCGATAGGAAAAATGTAATTTCTGAAGAACTAACAACGAGGTATCCAACCTACAAATCATATAAGGTAGGCTTTCCAATACAGTTTGCAAGTACAGTTATGGACTGTGAAAAGTGGCCTGAAGGTATTTTAACTAACAATTTTATTCTTTCAAATAGGCATTTTACTAAAATCAGGCCTACTGATGAGGAAAATAGTCCTACGTCCAATCCAAGTGGACAAAACTAGGTTTAGACTCTGTTGGCCATAGGGGAGAAGAATCTGAAAAAACAACCCTAATAGTTTTAAAATAATGTTTTTGAATGCAAGATCAATTTTTAATAAAGTTGAAATGTTAGGGTCGTTCTTATATAATTCTAAACCTGAGGTTGTTTGTTTGGCCAAAACTTGGTTAAATAAATAAAAAAACAAATACTTTAAAATTGAGAACTACAGTAGAGTCACTGATAATTACAGAGACAATAAGAACAGCGGTGGTGTTGCCATTTTCTCCTTAAGCAATAGCAAAAATAGGGTTAGTCCTATAAACATTATAAAGACCTCATCAGTTGAAGAGGTATTTGAGTGCTGTGGGGCAACCATAATTTGCAATAAGTTTAAGTTTGTTTTAATAAATATACATAGACCACCTAACAAGAAAACTACTTTCATTTTATTGAACTTCTGGTAGACATCTTTAATGTTTTGAAGAATAATTGTTGTGACTTGCCAATAGTTGTAAGTGGTGACCTTAATATTGATAATCTAGAAGATACATTGGATAAGGAATGTCTTTATGATGTACTACAGTCAAATAATCTTCATGTCGCCTTCAAAAAATATACTAGAGTTGATGGAACGTCAAATAGGCATAGTCAGTTAGACTACATTATTACAGATATGCAAAACCAACATTACTCTGCAAATACATTGCCACCTCTTCTTTTAGACCATAGCATAGGACTTTTTAATTTGCTTGTAAGTTATTCTCACATTAATACAAAAATTGAGAAGAGGAAAATAACTAAACCTAACCTAACTACGTTTGAATATTTATTGTCGAAACAAAGTTGGCCTATATATGATGTAAATATAAGTCTAGATGATGTTTTTAACAATTTTTATTCTACTTTTTTGTACATATTTGAAGTCTGTTTCCCAAAGGGGATTGTTAATGTTAAGGACAAATCACATGCTAAATGGATAACTAAGGAAGTTGAGGCATCTCAAGAAAACCTAAGGAACTGTACTGGCGTACATGTAGCACTGCAAATGATAGTGTTAAGTTGGAGTATACAAGCGCTAAAAGTCAGCATGCTACCTTGCTCAATAGTACTAAGAAACAATTCTACAAGACCAAAATCGATAATGCAACAAACCTTAATAAAGAATCGTGGAAAATAGTTCAAAGTTTAACATGTGACGAAAATGTAAATAGTTGAAATATATATATGAACAGCAATGACGAGCTCATTACACATCCAGGTAGTGTAGCAAATGCTTTTAATGAATATTTTGACTGTGAAATTTTGAAATAGACTGGATCTGTTAACAGTACAAATGTAGATATTAATATAGATCACCATACTTCTTCGGAAGATTTTAATTTATGGCCTACAAATGAGAAGGAAGTAATGGACATAATCCTTAAAGTTAGCTCTAAGAACAGTGTTGAAGTGGATGAAATTCCTTGTAACATTTTGAAGGTTTGCAAAGATGTAATAGTGAAACCCCTTACAATGATAATTAACAAATCTTTTGAACAAGGCTCCTTTCCAAGTAAAATTAAAATATCTAAAGTTGTACACATACATAAAAAAAACGAAAAAGACTTTGTCAAGAACTATAGGCCAGTAGCGGTTCAAAGTGTTTTCTCAAACATTTTTGAGATGATCTTTTTAAAAAGATTCATTCTTTACCTTGAAAATAAACAGCTGCTCAATGATCAACAATATGGCTTTAGGAAAAATAAGTCTACGACTGATACAGTTTTTGATCTTCTAGTGAATTTGTATGATAATCTTGATGAAGTGGGAGAAGGCTTTTGACCTGTCACATGCCACACTCCTTAGTAAATTAATGACAATGGGTATCAAGGGTAAACCTTTGGCATGGATAACCTCACATTTGAAAGACAGTAATAAGGTCGCAAGTGTTAGGCACTCAGTTCAAGATGGTCTGACTCGGCATTACCGCTCATCCATTTCTCCTCCAGTTAACACAGGCGTGCCTCAAGGCTCAAATTTGGACCCAGTTCTGTTCCTTCTCTATGTGAATGATTTGCCTGAACATATATCCACAGGTAAAATTTGGCTGTTTGCTGATGATGTCAGCCACTTGGTTCAAGATAGGGATATACAGTCATTAGGAAATATTGCACAAGTAGGATTAAATGAGATGAGTAATTGGTGTAAACAAAACAAACTACTGTTAAACAGAGGAGAAACCAAGGCCTTGCAATTTCACAACCGAAAAAAACCAGACAGTGTCCCTTTACTTCACTTGGAAGGATCTAGTATATGTGTTGATAGTTGTATTAAATACTTAGGCCTAACTATTAGTGATGATCTGAGATGGCAGAAGCATATTGAACTAATATGAGCAAGACTATCTGCTGCATGCTACATGGTGCGATGACTGCAGCCTCTCGTAGACAAGGACGTGCTGATGAAAGTATACTTTGGGTGCTTCCATAGCATTATGAAGTACTGTATTATATTTTGGGGAAGTAGTCCTTTGACACAGCGCATACTTCTGTTGCAGAAGAGAATCATAAGAACGATATGCAAGGAACCCTATTTAGCCCATTGTAAAGGATTGTTTGTTGAATCCAAAGTTCTTACAATGCCAGCGCTTCTTGTTCTTGAGTCAGCACTGGTGGTGAAAAGGAAGCCTGATATATTTACAAGAAATTAAGATGTCCATAACTATGCTTCAAGACAGAAATAATATATCCATGTAACTCAAGTAAATTCCAGCTAAGCAAAGGGAGGCCCGAGATACCTATGTGGTAAAATATGTATCAACATTCCAGGAGAGATCGGGAGCGTTGAAGATCTAGACAACTTTAAAAACCAATTAAAGGATTATTTGTTGAAGCGACCTTACTACTCTATTGAGGAATTCTTTGAGAGCAAGAAAAAATAGGCCTAGCCCATATGACGACCACGGCACAGTGTGCTACTAGTGGGAGAATTCCAAGTAAGTAAAGTAGGTAAGCAAGTTAGCTATAAAAGGGATGATGGGGTACTGAGTAGTGTGTGATTAAACTGTGAACTGTGTTATGTTTGTTGGGACCACTGTCAGGAAACTAAATTATAAAACTGTTCTGAATTAACTTTCATTCTCTTTAAGTTTGATAAAGGCTTCAAATTATATCTGAAATATCACCTTTCATTGTGTGTACATTATGTGTACTTTCACTCATCAGAACTTTTTTAAGGTGTATCCTATCTTTTTCTTTCCACTGAAATGTTCAAGCCTTGTGCTTTTACCTAAAAACCTAAACCTATAGTTATTCCTTCTGTCATTCAAAAAGTGCTTCATCCCCCTTGTTTTACCTTAATTTTCCAGTATACCCTCCATTTCTAAGACTATAATTAATTATACTCTGCTATTATGCTTTATAAATATTGTTATTTGCAGCATAAAATAGCAAACATGTCAATGCAACTTGAGGCTGCTAGACTGCTTACATGGCGAGCCGCTTACCTAAAAGACTGTAAAAAGCCCTTCACAAAGGTAAATTGTCAGATAACTTAAAAATGTAAGTATTGGAAACCCCCAATAAGTCTAATGGCATTATTACGATCCTTGTGTAGAACTCACATATTGTTATATTGTTTGTAATCACAAAAAATAAAGGAGAACTAAATCAGTTGACATCACCAGTTAACAATTATTCTGGTAATTTTTATTTGTCAAATAACAAAATTTAAATCATAAAATTATTGTTTATCTAGTTCGGTAATAGAGGTGTGTGAGTAGTGACCCGAGTCCAGCCGAATTTGACCAATTATTCTCTAGTATCAAGTTTTTTCTACTGGCACTAATTGTTGTCAGTAAGTGGTTTCAAATAGTGTAATGGGATTTAATAATCACTCCAGATAAAAAGTCTAGGGTGAGTGCACCAGTGAATGACCGGTTAAGGGTGAGATCTGGGATCAACTTAAGATTACTCCCACGCTAAATAGTGTACGATGTTTTTAACATTGCCTAACTCTTACCTAAGATCTAAAGATTAACATACAATATTAAGTATAACTGTAATTATAGAGAATCAAGTTTTAGTAGTTTTTTTAGAAAACCATGTCATAGTTTCAGTGAGTGACTGGGTTGATTTGGACTAAGACAAACAAAATATTTGTTGTACAAAATTTAATAATAAATTTGGAAAACAACAATGGTAAAAATACCCCCGTCGCAGCAAACCTGCGTACTCAGCGAATTTCCAATGAATGTATATGTTTCTCACTACCACATAAAGGCACTTACCAAGTTTTATAAAAATAAATTAATAAATAAGTGATCAATAGCATTTTATTTATTCTCCATAAGAATAACATAGGACTGACTATGCAGGTTTGCTGCAACAAGGAACACAAAATATGTGTTTTTATGCAATTATCAATTTAACTCAACCAGGTGAAGCTACATACTAATTTTTATTAATTTATGTTAATAATTAAGGGAGATATAAAACTTTACTTATTCTCCATAAGAATAACATTAGGGCTGAGTATGCAGGTTAGCTGCTACAGGGACAACCAACAAAACATTTGTTTTTTGTTCAAATATCAATATACCAGTACAACATGAAGCCACATACCAAGTTTCATCAATATACATTCATAAATAATCGAGATATCAAATTTTATTTATTCTCCATAAGGATAACATTGGACAACGTACTGTGTTTAGTACTTTGAATATCTCTGCAACGGTTGGACGTAGAATCACAATTTAAACACCAAAATGATTGTTTTGTGGAGCTGAAGTGATTGGTAAAAGCAAATGTGAAGTTTAAAGTAAAATTAACTGAGGAAAAGCCAAAAACCTTTTTCCCATAAGATTAACATGGGAGATTTTATGAGCATGTTTTTTTGGATTTTTTCCGCAACCACTTAACCTAGGTTAATAATTCAAAATACCATATTATTTGTTTTTTTAAGCTCTATAACATGGTCAAAACCAAAATTAAGTGTTTCAAAAATTTTAGGCTGAAAAATGCAAAAAACTGATTTTTGGAAAATTTAAAACCCCCATAAACCCCCCTTCCCATAGTCCGATTTTTCTGGTTTTCGAACTTAAAGTCATAAATGTCACTTTACACATTTGAGCCAAATTTCATCAAAATTGGACGTTTTTTACTCAAGTTATCGCATTCACGGACACATATATAGATATATATATATATATATATATACATATATATAAATTTGAACGAATAGTGTTTTAGTCATCTTGGGACCTTAAAAAAAAAATTTGTCACGGTCTCGGGCTTAAGTCTTACCATGAGACCTACGGTAATAGCTTCTTCCCTATAGGGGAAATTCGCTAAAATAAAGAAAAATAACACTATTTTGAATAAGTTACTTCCTATTCTAATGATGAATACATTAACTCTCAAAACTCTGCTTCTTTCTTCCTCATTTTGTTGTGTTCTTATTCTTCTTTCTTCATCGATCTATCGGCTTTTCAGCTTTTCATCCTCTACGCATATTAAATATCGCGCCAACATTCTTACTTTCTCATTAATTCTTAATCTTATCGTCTGCCACAGCTCCCTTTGAAATCAAGTGCTAGAACATGTCCAGCCCAAAATATTATTAACCTTTTGTACCCCGGTCATTTACTAGATAGGACATGAATAACCCTTAAATTTTAACAGTAATCATGAAAAAAGATTAAATATTACTATTTGTAAGTATTTTGAGATCATTTAAAGAATTCAGGTTATAATTCAGTAAATGACCGGACTGGTCATGCACTAGTTTTGACGAAAATTTGAATTCAGTAAATGACCGGTTACATCAAAGTGATTAATATTACTTAAAGATAATGTGCAGACAGTTTAAACACAATATAAACTTTTCATCTTCAATATTAAACTATAAAATAAACATTATAAGAACTATTTAACAGTAATTTTTTGTAATAAAATTTGTCTTACCTAGAGTCTCACTATAGTGAACGAGGCTCTTATGACAAAATTGGAAACAATAAAAAGTTAAGGCATCAAACAATGAAATAATAATTAACAAATCCAGCACAGCTGATAATAAAATAATATTACAAAGTAACAACTGTCTTTTAAACCTATTTTCTTTATTTAATTTTGATTTGAACTATTATGATTTTATTTCTTCGGAAAACCGGTCATTCACTAGTGCACTCACCCTTTAGTCCTAATATGAGTGCAAGCCTAATAGTAGTTATTTTTACCTGTAATAATCTAATTGATTAGGATGTGGGAGTAGTGATTTCTTTAATAGGTATGTTTCAATATGTTAATTATTTGTAAATAAACGAAAAAGTTACTTTGAGGTTAAAAAATACAGTGGAACTTGAATCATTCAAATCTCAAAGGAACCAAACAAATTTGAAGTATCCAAACATTTGAATTACAGAAGTTGTTCAAAAAAGGCTTAAAACCTTCATAATTCCTATTTCCCGAGAAAGTGTATCATTAAAGAAATAGTTTAGTTGTATTTAAATTAACAACTTGCACTTTGGACAGGTGTGAAAAGTCACACACAACTACAAAACAATAGGGATGGATCGGAGGTGGGGGAGGGGTGGGTACCCTGAACGTAATATAGGGTTATTGATGTCCCAAGCAGTTACTTACGCAAAACGGCTGCATGTGGAACTGCTTCCCAAACTAGTTCCAGCTGTAGGTAGTTTAACCTGCGGGGCGCTCGGGACCGTAACGAGCGCCGGGGCAGCTGAGTTCCCTGAGCCTGGGAGGCACCTAACTGAGGGGTAAAAACGTGCATTATGGCTTGTGCTTGCATTATAGCTGTAATGTTTTAATTCACTTTTTACATTCTCAGTAGGGGTGTGCGAGTACCTGGAAATTTTAGTACTTTGGCCAAGTATTTCAATACTCGACTCATATTATTTGAAAAAGTGTACTAGAAAGTTGGAGCGAGTATTTCCCGCCGATCTTCGGAATATCACTAGCGATTGCGAACTGCCAATCGTGTAGTAACAGCCGAAAAAGACGACTAAACCACATCAAATTGGCAAATTGGCAATTTTGTTCGTAATTGAAGACGTGACACATGATATGAGAATGAAATTATAGCCATACCGTGTAATATCGGCCGTAAATAACAGGTTACTGTCAGGGGTGCAGAAAATGTTTAGATCCCTGAAATTTCCCCCGATCCTACTATTACGAACCAAAAATGTCCCCTGAAATTTGCGACATATATCTTTACATTAAAATCTACCAGCTTTTCATATGGCAAATCAATAATAATCAAGTAGCCTAAATGTTTTAAATTTAATTTATTAAGGTTAAATTCCACAGCAACATTTTTGTCACTTATAAACTGACCTGTTCTAACATTGTGATAAAATTATGTTACAAATAAAATAAAATAAACTTGCAAAAAATAAACAATAAGAAATTTAAGTTGAATTAAATGTTTTTATTTTAATTTATTAAGGTTAAATTCCACAAAAACATTTTGTAACTTATAAAATTACCTGTTCTAACATTGTAATAAAATAAAGTTACTAATAAAATTAAAAAATTATTAAACAAAATCTAAGTTGAGTTGCATGTTTATTTTTCGTATAGGCCGAATCTTCTTGAGGAATGCAGTCAGATTTATCACAAAGTCATCAATAAAAATGAGACACTGAACTAAAAAGTCTGCTAAAAATATGTTAACTAAAGAACCAAATTATATGTTATACAATTTGGATGTCAACTATTCTTGATCGATAAAAATAATTTTATAATGTTAAATTGAGGGGTTTAAATTTTGTGTAAAAATTATAAAACAAAAATTTGTTTTTACAATAATTAATTTTAATTGATTGTAGATTAACGTTTTAAAACAAACTGTAATGTTAAATTTATAATTTAAAGAAATGTAATAAAAATAAATTTCAGGGTGTCTAGCAGTTGGGAGGATGGGGAATTTGAATAAAAACTAATAAAATGTCAGGAAAGTAGGAAATCGACATAGCAAATTTTGAATAGTCGGGAACATTGATATAACTGATTAACAGTAATTGTATTATTCGTATCTCTTGAACGGAACATCATACAACTTTGATTGACATTTTATTTAATTTGTGATATTTAGACGAAAAAATGAGCTATCACTTGTCTTTGTACGATAATTAGTTTAGGTTTTAGCATTTTGAAGTAGTACACTTCTTATCTCTTGAATACAGGATGCCGAACAATAGACCAGCCATTAAGAATGAGACAAAAAATGTCGGGTTGCTTGTCGAATGAATTTTGAGGTAAACAAACGCAGTTTTGTCAAATGTAATTGTGAGACCATCAACATTATTTGGATTTTAACACTGGATAATATGCCGTAGTCTATTAACTTATGTGACTTCCAATGAAGATGGAATTATACTTTATTTAAATTGCTTATGCAACACTGATTTTGTTATGTTATCTAAGATTTTTCAGTTTTCTGGGAAATTAATTTGCGACTTAATTATATTTTGTTTGTTGGCCTAAATTTCCCCCGAGCCTGGCTCGCTGGATCGGACATATTCTGCACCCCTGGTTACAGTATTAGCCCTTCATGTATTTTTTTGCGTAACATGGATGGACATCCCTCCTTCATCTGTATAAGCATAGCATCTGTGTAAGCACATATATGTTAACTATGCAGTTAACTATATGTGACTCATAGTCTGGTGGTCGGCCCCACAATCACAGGATGCATCAGAGACCTGCTCCCACCTTGACCTTCAGAAGTTGCATCTGCCCGTATCAGTTTGAAATTTGTTTAGTACAGTTCACTCCCTCCTGAAAATGCATCCCAACCACCAGACCAGTTGGATTGGTAACCAGGATATAGTTTCGCTATTAAGACCCTCTCCAAGATTAGCCAAAGCTGTGTTAATGGCTATCGAACGGTATAATATTGGCTGTAAACGATGGTCAGATCACTTAATATCGGAAGTGAGCTACAATTTAACCACTTACTATGGGTTGTAAAGACAAACGTCCCACGTGACAACGGCCGTAAATTATGACAGGACCACGTGATTTTGGTTAAATGGCAATGCAACAGGAACTTCCTAAAGTTGGGCTGGGGTGTCCCGTCCCGTGCAGCAAATTAGAGAAACATTGTTGAAACCTGTGTGCAGGCGCGACTGAGTCATCATTGTTCTCTACCCAGACATGATGTGCTGATCTGATTGGGTCGGCATGGCAGCTAACAGTTAAACAAATTTTCTTTATGTTGGCGTCCTGCTCTGTTTGATCTTGTGGCTTATTTGTCTTTCTGGATGTTAACACATTTTATCTCCTAAAAAAACTGTAGTACAATCATAACACATTATAAACTTATATTGCACCGTAGTACTTCGGATGAGAATCTTCTTGATGAGAGGTTTATTTTTGAACACCAACAACAGTCAGGTCTATTTTAATAATTGCTGATACTATATACAGTGGAACCTCGATAACTCGTACCTCAAGGGTAACGGGATAAATTTGAGTTATCGAATATTTCAAAATATCGAGGTTCGACTTATCAAGGTGATTTCCCACAGACTTCGACTTATTGAGGGTCACGGTAACATAATATCATGGATCATGGAAGCGTAGAATCATTACATCATTTCGTGCTTTGTTTCATAAATAATCATACCGTATAATAATTAGTATTAAAAACAAGGATTTGAACCATTTTAAATCTCTAAAATAAACCCGGAAATATTTTGTGAAGATTCTTTGGTTAACGTAGTTGAGGATGAAATACTTTCCTTCAGTGAAAATGTTGTAGTGTAGGAAAGTAAACAAATAATGACTCGCAGGTCGGTATTTTGGTGATGTTTTGGCCGTTAGACCACTTCCTGTCTATTTTCTAGATGTTTTCCTCACTTCTTTTCACCTGCCCCAAACAAATCCCTCCCCCTTACGGAAGTCAGTTCTGACCAACTACGCATCAATTTCAATTTCGCTGAATATCAATGTACTTTAGGCTGTTACAATTATTTGCAAAACTAAAAGGGAACAAAACATGATAACAATTAAAATTGCAGAGTATTGTTAGAATTAGGGTGAAGCAGTACAACACTTATTTTTGTTTTAAAAATTGTCAACAGAGTATTCACTGGTGTTCCAAACTGCTTTCCGATGTCAATTTTTTAATTTCTGTGTCAACAGGCTCAAATAATCTTCACCTTCTCCTCATAGGCTAGAGTTTTGCCAAACTGCAAGCACTTAGTAAAACACAACCTAAAAACTACGGTTTCATGCACTACATCCAGGATCTCTATACTCGCATTAACTAACGACACCGGACACAAATCTAATCAAATCAAAACCATTTTATTTAAGAAAATTCTTACATTTTATTTAAGAAAATTCTTAATTTACAGCAATATGAGACCGTTCCTTATTTATGAAATGAAATCGCCACATAGATGAAACCCCTTGCGTGAGGATGAGTGTGTTTGATATGCGTGTTGCTCATCAAAATAAATTTGTCGGTTGTTTTACGGACACAAGGGGCACCCGGAAAAGAGTGGATGTAGTGGGGAGGGCGGGTTGGAATTTCTGGCTGCAAAGTCACTGGAGGTTTGGTGAATGAACAACTTTGACTTATAGAGGTTCTCTAGTCAATACTTCAACTTATAGAGGTACAGCGATTGTACATATTCGAGTTATAGAGGTTCTACAGCTAAAACTTCGAGTTATAGAGGTGAGGCGACAAGCTAAGAATACTGGAAAAATTCAAGTAATCGATGTGTTTCCTGCTAACCCTTCGACTTATAGACTTATAGAGGTAGGTAGACAAGTTCAAGGGGAATGACAAAAACTTTAGTTATCAAGGAATTTGAGTTATTGAGGTTCCACTGTAGTGCAGTATATTTGCTGGTATTTTCTTGCATCAAAACCTAGTATTCTTTATTTAAAATTCATTGTTGGTGATGGCGAGTCTATATTATTTAAGGAATTATTGCAGACATTTTCCATCAGTTGTTAGTAAAAACAATTTTTGAAAGGGATGTCATTGGTTGAATATTTGATTTTTGTGTGATAGGAAGCGGCAATGGCAAAACTAGCTGCTTCTGAAGCCGCAACCTTTGTGTCTCATCAAGCGATTCAGGTTTGTATTACCCACTTTTCATAAATACCTACCATATATTATGTTATTGGCACATTTTAAAATAATTGTAAAAGGAACTATATCAGCTTTTTCTTTAAAGTCCTTTCTTAGCTTTCTCGTGAGTAAATTACTTTGTTTGTATATAGATGTAGCCCCCTAAAGTATTTATTTCAAATTTATTGTTGCCAAGTCTCTACATTTGGTGCTGCTAGGTTTCAAAATAAAGAACAACAGTTTGTTTACTTTATGTTGAAGGTGTATCCTTACCCCATATAAAAATTGTAGCAAAGTGTACGATACAAACCTAAACCACCCTCAGTATTTAAAATTGAAATTCCTACTCTGGCTCTGTACATTTGCATAAAATATAACTCATCAACATTTAACAAAAAATGTTAATTCTATAAAACAAAAATTCACTAATCGCCTAGTGTTCTTGGATCATCAAATTTAATGTTTTGTAAGTTGTTTTCAAATAAAATGTGTTTAACTGTAACAATGAATACATGAATTTGGAATTTTTGGTTTTATGTTTGTTGTTATTTAGTAGCCATATCTTGAGTAACTATAGCGTACTATTTATACAACTTTTTGAACAGCATATTAAGTGTTGTTATTATTTACGGAATGTAATAAAAGACGTCTTAAAACACTTAAGAATGTATTACACTTGTACTGATTCACATACATACAGTAAACATATATAAAAGATGGCACAAGGCTATCGATTTCGACCAGTCACAATGGTCATCATCAGGCCAATGAGCCTGATTATGACATGTCTGACTGTTCAAAATCGATAGCCTTGTACCATCTTTTATATATGTTTACCATCTGTATGTGAATCAGTATAAGTGTAAATATATTCTAATATATTCTTAAGTGTCGTAAGACGTCTTTTATTACATTCCGTACTATTTATATGACCTAATGTAATATGAATAATATACACACACACTATACTTTATTTATACTACACTATTTATATTTTGTGCCCTTTTAGCGAATTTCCCCTATAGGGAAGAAGCTATTACCGTAGGTCTCATGGTAAGACTTTAGCCCGAGACCATGATAACTTTTTGTTTTGAAGTCCCCAGATGCCAAAAACACTATTCGTTAAAATTTGTATATATATGTATATATATATATATATATATATATATATATATATATATATATATATATATGTGTGTCCGTTAACACGATAACTTGAGTAAAAAACTTCCGATTTTTATGAAATTTGGCTCAAACGTGTAAAATGACATTCATGACTTTAAGTTTGAAAACCAGAAAAATCGGACCATGGGAAGGGGGGTTTTAAATTTTCCAAAAATCAGTTTTTTGCATTTTTCACCCTAAAATTAAAAAAAAACTTAATTTTGGTTTTGACCATGTTATTGAGCTTAAAAAACAAATAATATAGTATTTTGAATTGTTAACCTAGGTTAAGCGGGTGTGGAGAAAATCCAAACGAGTTTGCACGCAGCACGCTGACGTGAGGGAACTGAATTTCCACATAAAAAACTTGTAAAACTCAAAATAAGTGTAAAAACATACATTTGTCCAATTTTTATTGAAATCTGAAAACATTGATTTTTTTGGCTGTTCTGATACTCCAGGTTTCATTTATTTGCAAAGCTGGGAATACAATTTTGCGCATTATAAGGTTAGGAGAAGGTCCAGACAGGCTTGAAAGTAGGCGTGAGGTTGCTGGGGATGATAAAAGTACTCTAACAAAGGAATAACAGGGTTTTCTAGTGTAAAATCCCCATAAGACAACGTACTGTGTTTAGTCGATACACATTTTCTTTAATAACTCGGTAAATATTTATGCTAGAATGACGAGAGAGGGCTTAAAACTTTTGCCTCACTAATTCCCATCTTTTTACATGCATCGATTTTACATATGGGGCTTTTGTGACCCTTTTTGGGCCCAAAAACTCGAAATTTGAAATATTAATTCCAAATAAATGGGGTTTAGAGTTTTCCGATTGTTTTGCCCAACAAACTTGTCCAACTGATTACAGAAAGAAACGTCCCTAACAAATTTTAAGTAAATCGGACAAAAAATGCAACCGCTAGAGTGCAAACACACACATATATATATATATATGTCTATATATATATATATATATATATATATATATATATATATATATATATATATATATATATATATATATATATATATATATGTGTGTGTGTGTGTGTGTGTGTGTGTACGTATATATATATATATACATATACAATTTTGAACGACCCCCCAAAACGAGTTCAGGGGGTCACGTTAGGAACTTCTATGGTGGTCCCGGGCTTAAGTTTCACCTTGCGGGTCATGCTAATAGTTCACTTTCCAAACGAAATTCACTAAAAACCTACTCATAAAATTTCCCATGTTAATCTTATGGGAAAAATGTTTTTGGCTTTTCCTCAGTTTATTTTAATGTAAACTTCACAGTTGCTTTTACCAATCTGTTCAGTTCCACAAAACAATCATTTTGGTGTTTAAATTGTGATTCTACGCCCAACCGTTGCAGAGATATTCAAAGTGCTAAACACAGTACGTTGTCCAATGTTATCCTTATGGAGAATAAATAAAATTTGGTACGTGGCTTCACATAGTACTGGTATATTGATATTTACACAAACAATTGATTTTTTGTTGATTATTCCCGTAGCAGCAAACCTGCGTACTCAGCCCCCATGTTATTCTTATGGAGAATAAGTAAAATGTAATGACTCCCTTAATTATGAACATAAATTAATAAAAATTGGTATGCAGCTTCACTTGGTTGAGTTATATTGATAATTATATTGAAACCCATTTTTTGTTTCCTTATTGCAGCAAACCTGCTTTCTCAGCCCCCATGTTATTCTTATGGAGAATAACTAGAATGTTATAAAGCGCTTATTTATGATTGAATATTGATGGAACTTGTCTTCGCCTAGTTAAATTCTATTTATATTTGCATAAAAACCAATTGTTTGTGTTCCTGGTTTCAGCAAACCTATAAACTCAATATGTTTATTCTTATAAAGATTAATTAAAATTGCTTATATGTCAATATATTTTTATGAAACTTGGTATGCGGCTTTATGTGGTATTAAGACATATATTATGCATTGAAAATTCGCTGAGTATGCAGGTTTGCTGCGACGGGGGTATTTTTAATTGCTAAGACAAAATTGCTTGTTCAAACTAAAAAGGATGATTTGTAAATTTATTTAGTTTTTGCTTATTGTTACTTGATATTACATGGCCTATTGTATTGTTATATACTTAATCGATAAATAAATAACTATTATATGCAAAAGTCAATAGTGGTTGGACTGTAATATGTGGATAACAATGAAGTTAATTTAATATGAATAATATCCGAAAAGTGGTTGAAATGAATGTTACTTTGTTGTGACAACTTGGGTATTTTCTAACTGAATAACATTGTCTTAGATCCTTGGAGGAATGGGGTATGTTTCCGATATGCCCGCCGAAAGGCATTACCGAGATGCGAGGATAACGGAAATTTACGAAGGTACCTCGGAGATCCAACGACTTGTGATCGCAGCCAACATCTACAAGGAGTATGGGCTGTGATTTGTCTCAAATTATATTCAATTTGGCACATTTATTAACCAGATCTATAATCAATACTAATGTGCCAAGATTAATTGTAACTGGAAAGTGGGCTAAAGCAGCTATATAATGTTTAAAGCCCTAACTATTGTGCTGTGTATCAATCAACAACTTTAGTTTTTATTGTGTTGTAATAAATGTTTACTTTTTTTGGTTATGAATTGTTCATTTGTTGTACTTTTTTCCTCTTAAAAGCATTTGATATAAAATGTGAATTTGATATAATTTGTATTGAATTTTATTAGTGTGTATCCAACCTTTATGTAGATGAATCATTGCAACTATGTTAACGCTTCATTTCATTTTTATACAATTTTGATCTTAATCTTATTCTGATTGTCAAAACCAGGAAGTTTCCTAATCCTTAATTATTTTTTGGTTTAGATTGCTTTTCCTCAGAGGTTATACCCCAAATACAAATAGGTTGTTATTTAATAAGTTCAATATGTTTTATTTGTCAAATGTGAATGAGTCAATGTCTACCGCCCTCTCTTGTTCATTCATTCCACTACCATAAGATATCATCATGAAAAAAAAGCCGTGGTTAATGTGCTCAATGATGAAGACGAACGTTGCTTTGAGCACGCTATCCTAACGAAGTACATTATTGGCCTGGATAATCAACAAAAACAACCGATTCACTTCAATGCGGAACTTTGGGCCCGGGCCAGTTTGAACTTTGATGGCCTTCACTTCCCAGTTAGGATAGTGCAGATTCGTACGTTTGAACGCAACAATCCCGGCGTAAGCGTAAACGTGTACAGTTTGGACAAAAAGAAAGATAAGCGAGATGGGCAGTTCCACAACATCACATATCCGCTTCGTGTGGCAAAACGGGAACTGCCCAATCATTTTGATCTATCGTTCCTGACAAACAAAGACACGACCCATTCTGCATATGTAAAAAAATTCGAGAGGTTGGTTGGATGTCAGATGACTCGACGTGGCCACAGACTATTCATCTGCAAGAGATGTTTTGCCACGTTCAACAATCAACCGACAAAATTAGGTACTGCTATGACCATGCTCCTCTGCGTGCAGATCTATCAGAAGACGCGGACATTAGATTCCGTCGACCGGAGCGATCGCAATGTAGTCGATTCACCATCTACGCTGACTGTGAGAGCGCTCTGGTACCGATCAACCAAGAAGAACCTCTCAACCCTCCTCCAACGATTCAACCACCAGCTTGGGATCCTGCAACCAACAGAAGAGGAGGAGGGGGACAGCATCAAGGGATTGGGTCGGAGAATGTCAGGACATTAAATGTCCACACGCCGTACAGTTTCGCTTACTGCATTCGTGACAACAACCGAAGCGTAGAAGAGGGAGACAACGACAACAATGAAGATCCAGCGACGCATGACACATTTAAAAAATTGTGCTTTACAGGGGTGAGGATGATGCCAAAAATGTCATCAATATGCTGCGGGACGATTTCAAGAAGATTGGTGGCATATTATATGGTAATCGACGACCAGGAAACCGCCCGCACCTTAGAGATCAAGAGGAGGCAGCGTTCCAACAGGAGACCTCTTATACCATTACTACTTGAAATAGTTTCTTATAACATTAAGGGTAGTTGTTTCATATTGTTGGGACACTTATCACACAGATTAAGGTACAGGTAAGGTGAACTAATATAAATAAAACGTGTTCAATTTTAACATATAATCATGTACTCGATACACTAATATATAATCCATTCCAATTTAAAAACTACAAAATATACATTTTATTTCACTTAATTTCCAGTAATTGTTAAAAATGTTCTAAAACATTGTTTTAAATAAATATTTGTCACATCAGTTTTACATTATCTAGCTACTCATCCCTGGTTTTAAGGAGTTAACAGTCAAATATCGATGTGTACATTTAAATAATAGTTGCAGCTCTATCAAAACCACAGGTACTCTTATGCTTGTGCCACATTCATACTGATAGTCATGCAATTCATAGTATAACTTAATACTGAACTAACTCTAAATAACATGTAGTTTCCAAACATATCGATAGTGACGGTAAGAGAGTAGGTATGTTTGTTAGAGGACAATATACAAGGGAGAACTAGAGAGTACAGGTATCTCATTGGCAGAGATGGGCGAGAGGCTGGATAAAACAACAGGAAGTTTATTGATATCCAAATTGTTAGCTTCCTGCTACTTAAAGATTACTTTGCCATTTAGGAATTACCTTGACATTTTCAGGAGGCTAAGGCAAATTACCTTTAGATTGTGGATGTTTTAATTTCTATACAAAATCTTGCAAAAATGTTTTTTTTTCTCTCTCAACCACTTTGTTTTGGGTGGGCGTTTTAAAAATCGATTAACCTGAGCCCGTAGTGGAATTTGCTTAACCCATCGAGGTAGACACACAAGTCTTGACTCGATTCGCTTATGTAGAACTTAATATTGCCTCACAAGCTGGACTCTTGGTCAGTAACTTCACCATATTTCTCCATGTAGTTAGGAATTTTTGCGATAGATATTGTTGGCATGTCCTAAGTGAGCCTTTTAACTTTTACAAGATTTTGTTTTGCTCAGTTGACCAATCCGACATTTTTATATTAGCGAATTCCCTCTATTAGTACGTCTGGTACACCAAAAACAGCGGCACTTAGTGATTTTGGTGTGGTACTTTCTGTGGTCATAGTTGATGCCAAAAGGTAACTTTTCAGATAGGGAGCCACTTCAAAATCTGTACAAGACACCAAAATGGCGGCCATTAAAATTATAAAATCTGTCATAACTTGATTAATAGATATCCGATTCCAGTGAAGTTGGATTTGTTTAAAAGGCCTTTTGAAACTAAAACTTTTTTGTATTTTTACTTTTTACGAACAATTACTGATTATCCAGATATTTCAATATTATTGATTAAATGGCCAAATTTGCGTATGATAAAAGATATCATTTTCAAAAACGGCTTACAAATTGAAAAGTTAAATTTTGTACGATGATTTATTAAGTTGATTGAGATTAAATACATAAATAAATCGTCAATATTTCAAGTCTGGATGAATAGTTACTAATTGTCCCAGGACTGCCTTAAAATCGGTCTATACCAGTTTTGAGGCTGACATTGGGTACAGCAAATGAAGTTGTCATTACATGTGGTAAGTCTTTTGGCTGTCCATTATGACGAGCTTCCCTTTCACCTTTGGTTCCTCCATTTGCAGCAGCTGGGGACGGAAACTCCGGGTTTGGTCCCCAACCTGAGAATGTGGTCCCTGGCTGTTGTACATGGATACCCTGTTAGTTGAGTTGGCCAGTTGGAGGGCAGAGCAGGGTCCGCCTGTTTGAGCTTGATCACAGCTGTCACAGGAGCACGGGAGTTGGCCCTCTGAAAGGTCAATTTGGCTGCCTGTCCCATCCCACCCTTTCCTTTCCTGCTATATCCATTCCTTCTGGTAACCTGCGCAAAATTCGCTTGTGGAAGACGTGTCTAGCAGCTAATGCTGGGGTTTCCTAATCCAGCAATATCAACAACAATAATAGTTACTAATTCAGTTTTTAAAACATACACCTTCAATTGGCACACTCACATACAGCATAAATATGTGTGTGACCGTAGGAACGATAACTTTCGTAAAACAAGTCCGATCTTGATGAAATTTGGTATACACATTTAAAGCAGTGTCTATTTTGATGAGTTCAAAAACTAGACAGGTCACACCATGTTAAGGGGAGTTTTTACCCTAAAAATGTTTTTTTTTTACTTTAAAAATAGTTATTTTAGATCCAAATTTTCGGTTGCACCATTAAAATTCGTCATAAAAAAGAAAACAATTTAGTATCTCGATTATTGCTCTATGTCAATTGGATACTGAGATATTGTAAGTGCTAAACACAGTACGATGTCCAATGTTAATCTTATGGAGAATAAATCAAATGTTATATCTCGCTTATTAATGAACATATATTAATGAAATGGTATGTGGCTTCATATGGTTGGGATTTATTGATATATACATACAAAACCCAATTGTTGTGATCCCTATGACAGCAAACCTGCGTACTCAGCAGTCATAATGTTAATGTTATTCTTATAGAGAATAAGAAACATGTGATCTCATTATTTTTGAACAAATATTGGTAAAACTTGGTATATGGCTTCATCTGGTGGCGATCTTTGACATTTTCATAAAACCCCGATTTTTGTGGTCCTTGATACAGCAAACCTGCGAACTCATTCCTAATGTTTTTCTTATGGAGAATAAATAAAATGTCATATATCACTTGTTTATGATTATGAGTTGATGAAAATTTGCAAGTGGCTTAGTGACGTAATGAGGTAGCATTTGAAATTCGCTGAGTATGCAGGTTTGCTGCAACTTTTTTTTTTAGAAATTAAATATTTTATACTATGTACATTTAGCCAATTAATCAATAATCTTTAAATAGCTGGATAATCACTATTTTTTCGTACTAAGTCAAAATACAAAAAAAGGATTGGTTTAAACAATTCCATTGGCAGCCATCTTTCATGGCCACCATTTTGGTGTCCTGCACGGATTTTTAAGTGGCTCCCTATCTGAAAAGTTACCTTTTGGCATCAACTATAACCACAGAAAGTGCCATACCTCTATCACAAAGTGCCGTTTTTTGGCTGTAATAGCCATGAACCCAGGGTACTATGTAGGGGAAGCTGTTACCGTAGTCGACATGGTAATACTGTACCTAGGCCCGGGACCATGAATTGTTTAGCGAATTTACGATGGAAAAACGAGCTATTAGTATGACCCGCACGGTGAAACTTAAGCCCGGGACCGCCATAGTTCCTAACGTGACCCCCTGAACACATTTCGGGCTGTAGTTAATAATAATATAAATATGTGTTTGCGCTCTAGTGATGACATTTTTTGTCCGATGTACTTCAAATTTGGTAGGGAAATTCCTCACTATAATCGGTTGGAAAAGTTCAATGGCCAAAACAATTGGAAAACACTAACCCATTTTTGAAATTTTGAGTATTTAGGCCCAAAAAGGGCCTGAAAAGCCCCAGTTCTAATAATAATAAAACTATAGAGTGTAAAAAGTCAAAAATGTTAAGCCCTCAACACATAATTGTAGCATACATCTTTACCGAGTCATCAAAGAAAATGTAAATTGACTAAACACAGTACAGTAGAAGCTCGCTAATCCGGCACAATCAGGGCCTTTGGCAGTGCTGGATTACCGAAAATGCCGGATTATAGAGCGCCGTATAAAAATAGCCGTTATTGCGAGAATAGCGGAAATAAGGCCAAAATAGAGAATCAAAAGGATATCATTGGTCCATTATTACATGTTTTATTAAGATTTCTCTGATTTCGGCAGTGATGGAAAATGTTAAACAAACATTTCAACCAGAAAATATGTTTACAGTATTGTGTCTTAATACATACAGTATAGTTACTCTTGCCGACTGCCCGTGAACTCTGCCGATCACACCTGAACTCTGCCGAACACGCCCGAAAGACTTATACAGTGCATAAAACAATTTTGTTAGAACCCTTAAACCGATGCCGGATTATTGAAAGTACCGGACCATCGGATGCCGGATTAGCGGGCTTTTACTGTACGTTGCCTTATAGGGATTGTACATTGGAAGAGGCTGTTTTTCATATCTTGATATAGTTTTATCACCCTCAATACCCCCATACCACCTTTTGATCCTGGTGGAACTTCCTCCTAGCCTTATAATGCACATCATTGCCATCACGATATTGCATTTAAATAGAACTAGGAGCATCAGAAAGCCAAAAAAATCTAATGTTTTCCATTTTCCAAAAAAATGGCACAATTGTTTGTTTGAACCTGTTATATGATTTTTAAGTTTTTAATGCGGAATTTGCTTCCCTCATGTCAGCAAACTCGTTTTCAATTATTATAATATGTCATCTAATAGTACTGGGAGCGCTGACAGAGCTGAAATAGTTATTTGTATTTTATGTCCTCTGAAAATCTGCTAAAATGTCACTAGTCAATGGAAAATCAAGATTTTTTTAATATGATCATTTTTTATAAAATATGCATGAGACACAAATAATTTCCACTCACAACTATCAACAATGAATATACAATAAAAAATACAGATTTGTAATAACAAAATAAGACTTTTAAAAATACCATCGAGCATATGGCACTCAAGATGCTGATTCTAAGAGTATATCCATTGCCCAAGCACTCCTCTGTCTAGGTCCTGGCATATTATTATTATTATTATTATTACTATTATCAAATTTCAACTGAAATATTATAGTAAACTTTAATTTTGCAATCTCGCCTATCTCTCTAAATTACAAGCACAATTAACTATCAAGCCTTAAAACCAGGTTTTTTTCTACTAACTAGATTTGAGTCTACACATTTTACCTTATAAATTCATAGACATTGAAGCTAAAGTTGTACTGAGAAATTCACAAACATTATTAGAACATTGGAGGAAGCTCTTATTTATATAAACTATCTACAAAATACACTGATGTAAACATAAGACTTATAGACTCTTTAAAAAACATAAATTTCTTAAAAAATAAACACACTTTACGATTATTTTAAAATCATCAGTCTTCAATAAAGTATACAGGCAAAAGACACACTACTTTTGGAGAAAAGTATCTATAGAAGAATCCTTATATTGAGCAGCAGAAAATGCATCTGACACATAAAACATATTGAACTTATTAAATAACAACTGTATTTGGGTATAACCTCTGAGTAAAAGCAATCTAAACCAACAAATAATTAAGGATTAGGAAACTTCCTGGTTTTGACAATCAGAATAAGATTAAGATCAAAATTGTATAAAAATGAAATGAAGCGTTAACATAGTTGCAATGATTCATCTACATGAAGGTTGGATACACACTAATAAAATTCAATACAAATTATATCAAATTCACATTTTATATCAAATGCTTTTAAGAGGAAAAAAGTACAACAAATGAACAATTCATAACCAAAAAAAGTAAACATTTATTACAATACAATAAAAACTAAAGTTGTTGATTGATACACAGCACAATAGTTAGGGCTCTATTATATAGCTGCTTTAGCCCACTTTCCAGTTACAATTAATCTTGGCACATTAGTATTGATTATAGATCTGGTTAATAAATGTGCCAAATTGATTATAATTTGAGACAAATCACAGCCCATACTCCTTGTAGATGTTGGCTGCGATCACAAGTCGTTGGATTTCCGAGGTACCTTCGTAAATCTCCGTTATCCTCGCATCTCGGTAATGCCTTTCGGCGGGCATATTGGAAACATACCCCATTCCTCCAAGGATCTAAGACAATAACGTTATTCAGTTAGAAAATACCCAAGTTGTCACAACAAAGTAACATTCATTTCAACCACTTTTCGGATATTATTCATATTAAATTAACTTCATTGTTATCCACATATTACAGTCCAACCACTATTGACTTTTGCATATAATAGTTATTTATTTATCGATTAAGTATATAACAATACAATAGGCAATGTAATATCAAGTAACAATAAGCAAAAACTAAATAAACTTACAAATCATCCTTTTTAGTTTGAACAAGCAATTTTGTCTTAGCAATTAAAAAAAAATGGCACAAAATAAAAATAGTGTAGTATAAATAAAGTATAGTGTATGTGTGTATTATTCATATTACATTAGGTCATATAAATAGTACGGAATGTAATAAAAGACGTCTTACGACACTTAAGAATATATTAGAATATATTTACACTTATACTGATTCACATACAGATGGTAAACATATGTAAAAGATGGCCCAAGGCTATAAATTTTGACCAGTCACACCGGTCATAATCAGGCTCATTGGCCTGATGACCGGTGTGACTGGTCAAAATCGATAGCCTTGGGCCATCTTTTATATATGCTTACTGTCTGTATGTGAATCAGTACAAGTGTAATACATTCTTAAGTGTTTTAAGACGTCTTTTATTACATTCCGTAAATAATAACAACACTTAATATGCTGTTCAAAAAGTTGTATAAATAGTACGCTATAGTTACTCAAGATATGGCTACTAAATAACAACAAACATAAAACCAAAAATTCCAAATTCATGTATTCATTGTTACAGTTAAACACATTTTATTTGAAAACAACTTACAAAACATTAAATTTGATGATCCAAGAACACTAGGCGATTAGTGAATTTTTGTTTTATAGA
Organism: Allygus modestus; assembly: GCA_963675035.1. Taxonomy (NCBI): domain Eukaryota; kingdom Metazoa; phylum Arthropoda; class Insecta; order Hemiptera; family Cicadellidae; genus Allygus; species Allygus modestus. Next base: position 58,850,527 of record OY776113.1, read on the forward strand.
ATTAACATTTTTTGTTAAATGTTGATGAGTTATATTTTATGCAAATGTACAGAGCCAGAGTAGGGATTTCAATTTTAAATACTGAGGGTGGTTTAGGTTTGTATCGTACACTTTGCTACAATTTTTATATGGGGTAAGGATACACCTTCAACATAAAGTAAACAAACTGTTGTTCTTTATTTTGCAACCTAGCAGCACCAAATATAGAGACTTGGCAACAATAAATTTGAAATAAATACTTTAGGGGGCTACATCTATATACAAACAAATTAATTTACTCACGAGAAAGCTAAGAAAGGACTTTAAAGAAAAAGCTGATATAGTTCCTTTTACAATTATTTTAAAATGTGCCAATAACATAATATATGGTAGGTATTTATGAAAAGTGGGTAATACAAACCTGAATCGCTTGATGAGACACAAAGGTTGCGGCTTCAGAAGCTGCTAGTTTTGCCATTGCCGCTTCCTATCACATAAAAATCAAATATTCAACCAATGACATCCCTTTCAAAAATTGTTTTTACTAACAACTGATGGAAAATGTCTGCAATAATTCCTTAAATAATATAGACTCGCCATCACCAACAATGAATTTTAAATAAAGAATACTAGGTTTTGATGCAAGAAAATACCAGCAAATATACTGCACTACAGTGGAACCTCAATAACTCAAATTCCTTGATAACTAAAGTTTTTGTCATTCCCCTTGAACTTGTCTACCTACCTCTATAAGTCTATAAGTCGAAGGGTTAGCAGGAAACACATCGATTACTTGAATTTTTCCAGTATTCTTAGCTTGTCGCCTCACCTCTATAACTCGAAGTTTTAGCTGTAGAACCTCTATAACTCGAATATGTACAATCGCTGTACCTCTATAAGTTGAAGTATTGACTAGAGAACCTCTATAAGTCAAAGTTGTTCATTCACCAAACCTCCAGTGACTTTGCAGCCAGAAATTCCAACCCGCCCTCCCCACTACATCCACTCTTTTCCGGGTGCCCCTTGTGTCCGTAAAACAACCGACAAATTTATTTTGATGAGCAACACGCATATCAAACACACTCATCCTCACGCAAGGGGTTTCATCTATGTGGCGATTTCATTTCATAAATAAGGAACGGTCTCATATTGCTGTAAATTAAGAATTTTCTTAAATAAAATGTAAGAATTTTCTTAAATAAAATGGTTTTGATTTGATTAGATTTGTGTCCGGTGTCGTTAGTTAATGCGAGTATAGAGATCCTGGATGTAGTGCATGAAACCGTAGTTTTTAGGTTGTGTTTTACTAAGTGCTTGCAGTTTGGCAAAACTCTAGCCTATGAGGAGAAGGTGAAGATTATTTGAGCCTGTTGACACAGAAATTAAAAAATTGACATCGGAAAGCAGTTTGGAACACCAGTGAATACTCTGTTGACAATTTTTAAAACAAAAATAAGTGTTGTACTGCTTCACCCTAATTCTAACAATGCTCTGCAATTTTAATTGTTATCATGTTTTGTTCCCTTTTAGTTTTGCAAATAATTGTAACAGCCTAAAGTACATTGATATTCAGCGAAATTGAAATTGATGCGTAGTTGGTCAGAACTGACTTCCGTAAGGGGGAGGGATTTGTTTGGGGCAGGTGAAAAGAAGTGAGGAAAACGTCTAGAAAATAGACAGGAAGTGGTCTAACGGCCAAAACATCACCAAAATACCGACCTGCGAGTCATTATTTGTTTACTTTCCTACTCTACAACATTTTCACTGAAGGAAAGTATTTCATCCTCAACTACGTTAACCAAAGAATCTTTACAAAATATTTCCGGGTTTATTTTAGACATTTAAAATGGTTCAAATCCTTGTTTTTAATACTAATTATTGTACGGTATGATTATTTATGAAACAAAGCACAAAATGATGTAATGATTCTACTACGCTTCCATGATCCATCTATTATGTTACCGTGACCCTCAATAAGTCGAAGTCTGTGGGAAATCACCTTGATAAGTCGAACCTTGATATTTCTAAATATTCGATAACTCAAATTTATCCCGTTACCCTTGAGGTACGAGTTATCGAGGTTCCACTGTATATAGTACCAGCAATTATTAAAATAGACCTGACTGTTGTTGGTGTTCAAAAATAAACCTCTCATCATGAAGATTCTCATCCGAAGTACTACGGTGCAATATAAGTTTATAATGTGTTATGATTGTACTACAGTTTTTTTAGGAGATAAAATGTGTTAACATCCAGAAAGATAAATAAGCCACAAGATCAAACAGAGCAAGACGCCAACCAATTTCCCAGAAAACTGAAAAATCTTAGATAACACAACAAAAACAGTATTGCATAAGCAATTTAAATAAAGTATAATTAAAGAGAAAGTGGAATGTTAATTGATCTAAACAAAAATCAGTGTTACTTTAAGTTTCGACCAAATGTAAAACTATCATGGAAAGGAAGTAAAAGGAACAGAGTCTGTTTATCTAGTCTAGTAAACAATGTACAATCAGAGCAAGATTTAGACATAGGTTGTAGTGATATGAGAGGCACTGTTGAAAGGTTAGTCAAAAAATATCCCAATGTTTTTACCACTCAAATTGGTCGTGCACTTAATTTTGAATTTGATATACAGCTCAAAGACAAAGAGGTAGTTAATCAAAGACCACACCCTGTACATCCCAGTAAAATGAAAGAAATGAAAGGTATTTAAGTGATTTACTTAAGCAAGGAATAATTAGGCCAAGTATTAGTAATTACTCTAGCCCTTCCTTCCTGGTTCCAAAACCGGATAAGTCTCACCGTTTAGTAATAAATTACTGTAAGTTGAATGAGAAAATTATATGTGTTAATTATCCTCTAGGCAATTTAGAAGAATTTTACCAGTACCTACAAGATGCTGAAGTTTTTTCAGTAATCAATTTGTCAAACAGTTTTATGTCTGTGAATATGTCTAGCGATAGAGTTGAAATTGTCGAAGTAGATTCCGATCCTCGAGAGGAAAATGTAATTAACAGTAAGAATAAAAAGAAGTTTAGCTCTGTAAGCAAGAAGTTTGTAAACAATAGTTTAAATGTCATTTCTGACATACCACTAGCCTATGTAAATATTTCTGAACATCAAATGGCAGACCCAGAATGTATACAAATTATTCAAAGTGTTAAGGACAAAACAAATAAGGATAACTTTTATATAAAAAATGATGTATTAATGTTCCGTAGATCTTATAAGCACAAAGGGAAAGTGTACGTACCGGAAAATGTAATTGATATGTTGTTTGAATTATTCTAATTATGGAGGTCACCAAGGTCAGAATAGAACAGTAAGCAAAGTAATCGAGCATTTCACTAGGCCTAACTTGATTAATGAAATCCTTAAAAGAGTAAAGAGGTGTGAAGTATGTTTGAAATCAAAACAGCCACAGCGGCGTTTTGAAGGTAAATTTATTTCTGCAGTACCTAAAGAACCATTAGATTGTTTGTTTGTAGATACAGCTGGACCTCTAGTGAGATCCAAATTGGTAAACAAACACATTGTAATAGCCGTGGATTCATTCACTAAATATGTTTGGTTGATGCCTGTTAGGGACATTACATCTAGCACTGTAATTAATTGTTTGGAAAATATAATTTTCAAAAGTTTCAGCTCATGTAGGATAACAGCTCATAGTATCTGATAACGGACCATGTTTTAAAGGGTACAATTTAAGCAGTTCATGTTTAAATATTCAATAGAACACCATAAGTTAATACCCTATAGGCAAAATCCAAATATAGCAGAGAGATTTCTGAGAAATGTTAAGCAGGAGATAAGAGCGTACCATCATGATACCCAAAATAATTGGTGTGTGAATTTAAAACATATCCAAACTAGCTTAAACACTTCTGTATGTGAAACCACCAAATGTACAGCTTTTGAACTAATGTTTAATCATAAACCGAACCATAGTCTGAGCAACTTATGGAAAATAAAGGATCTGTTGGATACAAGTTAAGTAAAACCGATGTTAAAACCAGGTTCGATCAAGCCATTCGAAATTGTAGAAAATCAATAAGTCAAAATAAAAATAGGGATAGATATAATATTGACAGAGTAAAGCATCCGTATGTTATAGGTAGCACTGTTTATTTGGAAAGTCAAACGCTTAGTAACAAAATGAATCGTTACCAAGCAAAAATGAATTTTAAATATGCAGGGCCATATAAAGTAATTTACTTTCTCTCGCCAGTCAGTGTGCTATGGCAATTAGTGGGGAATCCTGAGATAATTAAGAGGGCACACATAAATCAATTAAAACCCGACAACAAACCCTGATGAAAGATGTGAAACAAAGACCAGTTATGTAAATATTAGTTAAGGTATGACGTCATATAAATATGTTGTAAAAAAAATTTAAAATAACCAATGAGCATTGTAAATATTAGTATAAGGTAATTGATCAATTATTGTAATTAAAATGTTTGTGACATGCTAACCTATCATTGGACATGAAGGTAGCCGTCCCAATCGCGAAGCAAGACAAATAAATTGTAAAGTATAAGGACATTTGACATGTGCCGATATAAACGAAGTACAGACATTGTTAATGTTTTGACGTACGAAATAATGGAAGTGAGACTGACATCTAACCGATTGTAGCTAATTAAGCGCAGTTGTTTAAAATGTTTTAAGTAGCTGAATGAACATGTTGTAGTAAAATCGGAGGTGACGTAATAAAACAAAAGGTGTGATAAAATTGTACACGTTATTAAAGGAAGTAGAGAGTTAACGTCGTAAAATGTTTGGAAGAAAGTTAATTTTGAATTGAAGGAAATGTTAGAGTTATCTATATGGATAGGCAAAGTAAGGCCAAAGAGGCTGACAACTTGTTTAAAAAAATATCTGCCACAACATAAGTCAACCAAAACAGGCAGGCTGTTTTAAACTTAGCAATCCAAAACCACAGTAAGCGAGTGGCACATTGCTATTCCCTTCTACTTTATTTGATGATTTAATAGGGTTTAAGTAGTTTTATAATTTAAGTTTGGTGTTATATTCTTTACAATAGCATATTGTAGCATAAAAAATCTTTGAAATTGGCCGGCATAATTTGAATAACCAAATTCATATTTTTAATGGCCACTGAAAAGTAAGTGAAGTCCCCCCCCATTTAATGTTTCCAGTAAATCTTGTAGTTTCTGAGATACCAATGGTCGCACAATTAAAATGTACACCCTGTATAAGATCAAAGGCATATAAACTTTCTACCTAGTTCAAAGCTAAGTCAAAAGCTGCCTGCTGAGTTTTGTGATTTTAGTATATGAGGATATGTGGATCAGCAGACAGATCGTTTTGCAATTGGCAAAAAGCTATAAGCTCTTTAGGACAGTTGTTATAAAATTAAAACAACTAGCTAAAATGCTAAAATTGTTGATTTTAGCATTTATAAAATCAAAAAGATTAAGATTTGATCCTTGACTAATGCTTGAAGTAGCAACACAATTTTTAAAATAACTGTACAAATGGTAAGGCAACTTTTAAAAACCCTTTAGAAATATAGATACAGTAATCATATATGCATCTGCACTTGGTTTTCAACCACATGACCAGACACTGCAAGAAAAAATTAAAGATATTTGATAAAAGAACAATCCTCAACCAATTTAACAAGAGAGGGTTATACGATTTTTAACCTTCCTAAGGATACCTAGGGGACATTTTAAATGTTACACAAAATGTCTATGTCGTTTGATCACTTCTACTTATTTGTTTTAAGGAGATATCCTTTAGATGCCATTACACTAGTTTGTCCCTTTTATTTTTGTATGTCTTGTTATTGTTTATAAATGTTCCATCTGGTTACTGATGTTTTATCTGTTGTCATCTAATGTTTATTGCACTTTTTAATATTATAACATATTCCAAGGATATCTATATTACTAAAAGAATTTCTTGATTTTTGTTCGGTGATTTTAGACTCCTAAATCTATTATTTGGTATACATGGTTGGTATCAATGAAAAGCTCTTACTCTCTAGATGCACCTTTTGGGGGTTTGAAAAACCTACACCTTCAGAGCTTCACATTACAGGCTTTCAAATTTCAATGTTAATCTTATGGAGTTATATTTGATGTAGTTAATCAGCTGATTATAATATTAATAAACTTTTAAAACATCTGGCTATATGCCTGCTAGATCCCCATGCAGAGAACGGGACATCTGCTAGTTATAAGATTTGACAATCAGTTCAGTAATTTGGAGGAATCAGTTCACCATTATCCTCCAAAATATTCAACACTTAAATCCGTAAAGAACCATTGGAAATAATTGTTGACGAAATAAAACCAAAAATTATAATTTTGACAGAATATAATATGTCAAAAAACGAACTAGAAAAATTTTACTTATTAGATTATTCAATCACAAGTAATTATTCTCGGACCACAACTTCGGGGGGGTGGAGTGGTTATTTTTTCAGAGGACAGTTTGAAGGCGAAGCAATTAAGGTGTACTGAAATTGAATCCGTATGTCAAGACAAACTTTTTGAATGTTGCACATCTAAATTTAAAATTGACAATAAGAAAATAATATTACCAGGAATTTACAGAAAACCACAGCTACAAACTCCTGTATTTTTAGACAGCCTGTGTTTAACATTAGAAATTTTGACAAAGAAAGAAAAATACTTAATCGTAGCAGGAGATTTTAATATAAATATTCTTGACCAATTATCTCCAGAAGTTAAACATTTTAAAAATGTTCTAAAAAGTAATGGAATTTATTATTTGGTAGACTTCCCTACAAGGGTTACACATACAACATCAACAGGTATTGATAATTTCCTTACTAATATTGAAAAAAAACTAATTTAAATGTTTTTGGTCTCATAACTAAGTTGTCAGACCATGATGGTCAGGTCCTCGAACTCTAGTTAAAACCACCAATAAATAATATAAAAGAAAATAATAAATTATCTCCCAAATGCAGAAATTTGTCTAAAAGCAATATGGAAATATTTGTAAAATTAATACAAAAAGAAACTTGGGAAAATGTTTATGATGCCGCTGTAGACTTAAAATACATAGTTTTTATTAATATTTTGTATTACTGCTTCAAACTGTTTTTCCTTATCCAATTAAATAGAAATTCACTAGGAAAAACCAATGGATAACAGAGATGATCTAAGGAAAGAACAATTTGAATAATTAATCTGAGTAAACTTGCTAGATTTTTTAATGATAAAAAACTTTTTAAAGAAGTTAATGTAAGAAATAAGAGGTACAAATCTATTTTAGTAGATTGTAAGAACAAATACTATGACAATAAAATAAGAAATTCTTGTAATGTGGGGAAATGTACTTGGGATGTCATTAATGTTGAGACCAGCAGTTTAAAGGAAAAAGTAGTAGAAAACATTACTTTGACTTTGGATGAAAATAAAATCTCAGACCCTAATAAAGTAAGTAATTTGTTAAATTTACAATTCATTAATACAGTTCAAAACCTTTCAAAAAATAGAACCCATTCACATTTTAAGAATTTCAACATCAGTGATTGTGAAAATATTAAAATATTCATCTTGACTTTTTCCAAAATTATTTTAAGTGCACTCCTGTGGATGAAAAAGAAATCATTAACATTGTTAAAGATTTGCAAAACAAGTCATCTAGTGGTTATGATGAAATTCCTATGAAATTAATTAAGTTTGCTATCAAACCTCTTCTTTAACCTTTAGTACATTTAGTATATTCTTCCTTTGTAACTGGCATTTTCCCTTCACAGCTCAAAATTTCTAAAATCGTGCCTATTCCTAAAAAAGGAAGCAAACAGAATCCAGATAATTACCGCCCAGTCTTAGTTTTGCCATCATTATCAAATATTTATGAAAAAGCTATCCATAATAGATTGGTAAATTTTCTGGAAAAAGCAAACTGTTTTATGTACAGCAACATGGTTTCAGAAGAGGAAAATCTGTTGTCTCTGCTTTAGCTGAATTTTCTGAATGTATAATTGACTCGGTAGACCGGGGAGAGAGACCAATTGGAATATTTATGGATCTCTCTAAAGCGTTTGACTCTATTTCTCATACTATTTTACTTAAAAAAATTAGAGTCCTAAAAATTGGAATCACACACATTGTTTTAAATTGGTTTTGTTCTTACCTTTCTAATCGGTTCCAAATTGTAGAAATATCAAATGTATTAGGTAGTAAAATCACTAAATTTCAATCAAATAAATTAAAACCAAAAACTGGGGTTCCCAGGGTTCAATTCTTGGACCCTTGTTATTTCTTTGTTATCTACAAAGCCTTCCAGAAACTCATGAAAATATCGACAATATTAATTGCCAACTTATCCTCTATGCCGATGATTCAAATTTAATTTTATCAACTAACAATGTAAATGATTTAGAAAAAGCAAGTCAAATTCAGCTCGCAAACATACACAACTTTTTAAAGCTAATTCTTTGTTTTTAAATATCAGTAAAACTAATTTCATATGTTTTGAAACCAAACAAAATAGAAATTGAATTGAACCGAAAATGAACGATTGGACCAAATTTATAGCACCAAATTCTTAGGTTTAGAAGTCGATAATAACTTAACATGGAACAACCATGTACAAGATGTAGTAAACAAAATTAATGTCGGGATTCATGCTTTGAAGAGAATGGTGAATTTATGTAGCTTACCAGTGTTGAAAATGATATATCATGCTCACACACACATGATACACTCTCACATTGCATATGGTTTAAGTGTTTATGGTAGCACAAGTAATAATAATTTAAATAGAATTTTATTACTACAAAAAAGAGCAATTAGAGTTATGTTGAAGCTTAAATATGATGATCATGTTAGAGATTATTTTAGGAGTTTTTATGACCAATATATATTTGATTGTGAAATATACTTAAAAAACAATCCACAGAAAATTACATTGCGCTCTGAAATTCATTCTTACAATACAAGGAATAAAAATGATATTGAAATTCAGAAACACAAACTATCTCTATTCAACAGTAAGCCTACAAAAACATGGGAGCCAAATTTTTTAAACTATTACCACTAGAAATTAAAAATGAAACCATCAAGTAAAATTTAAGACCCGATTGAAAACTTTTCTAATAGATAATCCACATTACTCCTTAACTGAATTTTTCTCTGCTGGTCTGTGAATGTGCAATTATTGTAATTCAAATTTATTTTAATCATATGTTTTTCTCTGTAATACAGTTTTAGACTATAAGCTGACTATAATAAGAATATTGTGACACAATTTAAGTACAGGTTTTGTACTCACAAATAAAGAATTTCTTGATTTGATTAGATAATAAAAATGGTATTGCCGAGGAAATTAAAATAAATAAATAAATGAATTTCTCCACAAATAGTGAGTTTGCTAATCAAGGCAGACTTGTAATCTTCACTTCTCTTTAACCCTCCGAGTGATGAACGACGGCAGCCGCCGATATCCAGGTGGTTCGTTGGATTGATGGGTGACGGCAGCAATCGATATCGGACGGGTTTTTTTCAGGTGCACAAAAAACATAGAAAAAGCACTTAAAACCGGATAATTTTAATACGAATCGCAAGGTAGCATTCTAAACTTCCATTTAATTATATGTTCCTTCTAGCAGCAATATATCAACGTAATTGAGTGTTACATTTGAATGAAAATTTGTGCGCAAGCCGACTACGCCTTGTTTGTGTTGCAAAATCGCCGTTTCAAAAAATTTGAGCGAGGTCAATTATGTTTCTATCCGAAAGCGAGTGGTAGGACTGGGATGACTATACAGTCGTTTCTCGTTGTATACAGTAGAATAACAAAATACCTTTAGATAGACTTGTGGTAAAATGAGAAATGAGTAGTTTTTACGTTTACTGGGATTGATAACACGGACGCCAGCCATCAATCGGCAAAACTCGATTTATATACGTGAATAATCTGTTTGATATATTGATTTTATATTCATTGAAAAGAGAGAAAGAAGTAGTATCACTATTTGTCTAGTTGGTAGCCCCAGAAAAAAAATTGGGTCTGCTCTGACAGCTGACTGGAAACTGTGTCGATGTTTTTTCCATAGTGGTGTGACATCTGTGTCAGTGTAAGTGAATTTATTTAGTAATGTTCATTCGAGTTTTAGGAGCAAATCCCCGGTATGTGTTATAAAATATGTTTAGTGTAGTGTAGTATATACCTCAGTAGTAATATTTATTGAATTATATATGCGTAAATATTACTATAAAGTGCTTATATATTACTGTTTCAATTTGGATTGTTACTAGAAACAATCCTTTCTTATAAAGTATGTGATAATAATATTATTTCTAGATATATTTATACATAACTATATATTTTCTTGTAGGGAAATGAACAAAGAATCATAGTAGTTAGCTCATTTTGGATTATTAGGTTTAAAAAAATTATCTAACTTTGAATAGTACAAAAATGTTTACAATAAATTTTCAATAATGTTATGTTTATGATTTTTCACACTGTTCATTCTTATATCGAAGTGACTGCGTACACGTCCAATGTAAGGGCAAATTCAATTCGCTACCGCTTAGGTTAGGTTGGGTTAGGTTACGTTACGTTTTGTTACGTTAGGTTAGGATAGGTTAGGTTACGTTAGGTTAGGTTAGGAGGTTTTCTGGCTCTCAATTTGTTTTAAAAATCACAGGAAAAGTAACGTACGGTGCATAATTTGGAACGGACGTGAACAGTAGTGGCTCACATCAGACGTGTACGTAGCCTCTGCCTTCTTATATCTTTGTATTTATAATTTTATAACCTTCAAAACAAGTTAGGTTTTATTTTATTCATTTATTGTTCATGGTTTTTTGGCTCATGTAACTAATTGCATAAAAAATTACTATTTTCGCTTTTTTGAATTATTCGATGTAATACATATATATATATATATAATTTTTATTTTTATGATTGTTATACATTTTTACGTAGGGAAATACAATTCTACACATGGGGTATATATTGGGTTTACCATAAAAAAATCAGCATGGATGTAGTACAATTTTATTTTTGACGTTTCAAACAACAACAAATCGTTTCCAATGTTTATATTTATTTCAAAAATAATCCATCTGAAAATTTTTATCTTGCCTTTTTCAAATTCCCCATTTATTTTACAAATAAAAAGAATATGAGGTTCAATAGGTTTCCTCTATTCCTTGCCTAGCTGTGAATTTTTCAAAAGACCCTTGCAAATTCTGGTAAAACTGTGAACAGTCAACTCCCGATTATCCGGGAGCGGGTTAATCGGGTTGCGGTTTAACCGGGGTCACGAAAGGTTTATTTTTATTATTTTTATTTATCCCATTCTAAACATAAATAAAGCAATAATAACAATTTATTTTGCTAAATTATCTCCAGAACTATATTTAATTTACTTTGTTTATCAGAATAAATACTACACAAACAATTTAGTAAACACAACATAATCTGAGAGTCTGTCATCTCGCTAATGAGCTGTGGGCGCGTGATGGGGAGCGATGACCTTGACACTGCTCTAGCCACTGCACCTGGCTTGGTAGAGCGATGGACGGATGGATGGTCGGATGCAGACGTCTAAAAATAAAAACATCTCAAAACAATCACCCATCCCATTGTTCACCCTCATGGGGTTTTCCCTCAGTGCGGAATTAAAGCATACTGTTCGGTGTTTACAGATTTTGGTACTTTGGTATTATACGGATGCCACCCTTATACAGCGCGCTGCGGCAGTTATGTTAGGATGGGTTATCATAAAAATGATTGTAGGACTTTCCTTGTTTTGTTGCGAATCGAATGATACCTGATGAGTCATACTTCCGGCCGCCAAACCCCCTCCAAATAGGCCAAGGTCGGGTCGTTGACCGGAGCGCGCGCATCACCTGTTACCGCCTGTATCTGGGTCAGTGTCATGAGTGATTTATTGCCGTGCACTACGTTACATTTGTTTTCATAATGAGTGACGTTCTTTTGGTGTGGGATTTACCTCGAAATGAAGAGGAAACCGTACGTATTTTTATGATAACCCATCCTAACATAACTCCCGCAGCGCGCTGTATATTTGGCGGAGTACATGTGGCGATCGGGTGTGGCTGCTAGCGGCGGCGACGCATTCAACACGATCCTAGCGGACATCGCTGCCTTTTGGGAGGCACAACACAAAGACCGCTCATCAGAATGATGTAAAATTTGTACAGTAAGTCAATAAAAGTACGTTTTTTCGAATTATGTAGTTATCCTTTGTATCCGGTAAAAGTTTAACCTCCAAAAATAGTGGCATTCGTATAATACCAAAGTACCCAGATTTTTAACCTATTAAATGTCATTTGGCATTTTGGATAGTATTTACTGCTATCAACCATTGCTAGTATCAACTATTATTATCTTGATTGTTTGTAGGATGTTATCACAATTTAAAGATTTTCAAAAGTATTTAATTTATATAAATATATCTTAAATAACACTAGGAGTACGCTCTTATATCGCGTATGAGGATTGAGCTCACAGTTAACAATACAAACAAAAATGTTTCAATTGACGATATACCTCATGGGCCCCCCATTATAACTGCAGCTTGACAATGAAATACAAGTCCAGAACATGACAGACAAACAATGAGGCCTGAAATCTGTCAATCAGTCAGTCAGCAGACAAAGTGCATATTAGTTACTCACCCCTCAGTCTCACTGAGGGCTGTATCATCTAGGCCCTCATAATAATATTAGCTGAAGATTTTGATAAAATATAATATGTTGGCGACAATAAAGGTCCCCAGTCAGTGAGAGCACGTGGTTTAAAAGTAGTTATTTACACTTTGGTCCCACTGGAGGACCCATCAGGATTGTTATTTTATTGTAGCTTAATATTGCTATAAAAATATATACATATAAATACAGAACTTGATGAACAATACGTTTTAAAATCAGTCAATTGGTTTTGAATGCCTAAATATTTTAAACTCTAATCCAGAGGTTTTAATGTAACACATTAGCCTTACTGGGGGGGGGGCTATGCCCCCCAGGCCTCCCCTTGTTATTGTAGCTTGATACTGTTGTTCAAATACATAGCCTATAAATGCAGAACTTAAAAACTTATGATGCTTAAATCAGTCAATTTGTTTTTAAGAAGAATAAATTGCCTTATTTTAAAAAGAAAGGAAAAGTAGTGTCTAATGTTACATATAATCTAGTAATTAACGCTCTTTGACCCACTTCTTAGAACCCACCAATCATTGTTTCAAGGTCCAACATTGTGTATACATCTTAATATATAAAAATGGATCCCTATTTCCCTTGGTCACGCCATCACTTGAGAATTAGAGGACCAAATTGAATAATTATTTTTTGTTGTGTTCGTTTATGTCAGGACAAGGTTCTTATAAAAGACAATTTTTAATCTGACCTAAGGGCTCTGCCCCACAGGCCTTTAAAGTTCCCATTGATTTGATCTAAGTTCAGTTAGTTACACCAAGCAGCTGTAAACATAGTTGGAAGGCATAAACATATGTTGATTATGGAAATAAAAAACTACTTGAATGGAAACTCTCATTTTGGAAATAAAAAAGTACTTGAATGGCAACTCAAACTCTTTTTTCGATATTCAAGTGGGCATAGCGAATGGGGTAATCTGGGAGGCGAGTGAGCGAAGCGAACGACCTCATCTTGAAAATGATTGAGTATTTGAAATAAAACAAATTCAATGACATTAGGACAGGACAACGTATGTTGGGCCAGCTAGTTATATATATATATATTGATGATTAAGTGTATGGTTCAGCTTTAATAGACGCTGTGTAGCATTTAAGTTTCCAGAAACATTATGATCACATTATTTTTAAGTAACGGTGTATTATTATCCACTTATGTTTTATATTATTGACTATCTCAAGTTTAATTTATACAAATTTTTTTGCTGTAAAAAATAATATGGGGACTTCTGCTTGAAACAATAGTTATTTGTGTATTAAGGGAGTAAAGTGCAACTTTGTTGTCCCTGAGGGAAATTGTTGGCGCCCGACGCCCGACGACGTAGGCGAGGGCGACAATTTTACACACAACATTTTTCCCACACCCCAAAATCCACGAGTATTGATAAGTATTCACATTCACAATCGCTGTCCATTTTGGTTGCGTAATGCGTAATAATTAACCTCGGAACGTTAATTGCAGCTGGAGCAAAACATCAATCAGCTGATCAGATTCCCTTATAGATGCAGCATTAATGATTGCAGTGAAATTTCAGCTGATTCTGTTCTGCGGGAGACAAAGTAGCACTATACACCTTCATTACAAGGAGTAAAATTTGACTTTACTAAGTAGGTTGGGAGAAACAAAATTTATCACACAAGATAGGAACGACGTTTCCTTCCATTTTTAAAATGTATTGTATTAGTTCACACATACGCAAAAAGTTAGAGAAAACTTAGTAAACAAATTTCATAATCGGCCTGGAAGGACGAGTCCTGCACACAGTCCATTAACACATATATAATTGCAATTTCTGGTAAATAGTTCAACTAAATTAGATAAAAATGTTAAACAGGAGCATCTCTTTTACTTGTTAAACATAAAAAGTAATTTTTCACTGAGAAAAACATGTTTTCTGGAAATAAAAGTACCAATCTCTGTAGGACAGGTGCTTCAATTTCAGATCAAAACTATTTAAATCGGTCCTTTAGTTTTTGTTAGTGGATTTACAAAAGCTATGTTGTTGATATTTGAACATGGGCTTTTATGAGAGCAAAAAATTAAAATTAATTTCTCATTACAAACAACACATCTAAACTAAACAAAGATATTGATGAGATAGTGTATGTCAAAACCTTCAATTTAATACAAAAACTATTTAATAGTTTTTGCTAGTAATGTAAGTGATTTATTGAAAGTTGAACAATATTTGTTATGGGAGTAATAAACACAAACATTGTGCGTTAAAAAACACAAAAAGAAAAGAAATGTAATTATGACATAACTGCAGACCAAAACCTTTAATTTAATACTAAAACAGTTAAAATTGGAACAGTAGTTTTTGCTAATAGATTTAAATAAAGAATTTTAATCGGGCTGGTTCGGGAGCTCAAAGTATTTTGTATTGAGAAAAATCTATACTTAAAATGGTTGTGCATGTGCGTGTGTGTCCCAGGTGATTTTTAAAATGCCTACTCAAAACTGCTCTGGACCATAATGTTGTAGAGGACCAACAAATTGTAGATAGGTACTTTTTTGTTTTTCCTCCAGACCTCAGGACTCTGCCCCCACTGGCATCAAAAGCCGCCATGTTATTCTTATTGAGAAAAGGTTTTGGTCTAACGGCCCCTCAAACTTGCTCCCAGACTTTAACACAAGACTGGATATTTTTTTCAGTGCTTAGAGCGATTTCCATAAATCCCTTACAATGGTTGTTCCTGGCAATACATGTTTAAGTATTAGTGGAATCAACATTTGTTAGCTGGACAAATTATAAGACAATATCTTTTGAGACCGAATATAACTGAAATCTAAATAACCGAAACCAGGGTAGACTTTCATAAGTGGAACGATATAAAAAACCGAATGAAATTGTTCGATAGGGTATTAACGATTATTTGGGTTATTCGGTTATGGTTTCGGTTAGGCCTATTGAGGTTACGGTTATTTAGGTTTCAGATAGGCCTACCATAAAACAGGCTTGACCTGGACACTTTTTTACTATTTTTAGGTTATAGTGCCTTTCCATTAACGATGTCACCAATAAAAACCAGACCATTGTAAAGTGTGTATACTATTCACAATATCCATATTTACCTTTAGCCTAACTTATAAGTTATAATATTATGTTGGATGTTATTATAACAAAAATAAATACCCCCCTAGCAGCAAACCTGCGTACTCAGCAAATTTCCAATGCATATATATGTAACTTAATACCACATAAAGCCATATATCAAGTTTCATCAATGTAAATTCATAAATAAACGATTTATGACATTTTAATTATTCCCCATAAGAATAACATGGCGGCTGAGTACGCAGGTTTGCTGAAGCAAGGAAGAAAAAAAATGGGGTTTTATACAAATATCAATATAACTCAAGTAGGTAAAGCCACATACCAAATTTCATTAATTTATGTTCATAATTAAGGGAGATAACACGTTACTTATTCTCCATAAGAATAACATGGGGATGAGCACACAGGTTTGCTGCAACGGGAACTATCAGCCAAAATATGCTTTTTAGTGCAAATATCAATAAACCACAACGATATGAAGCAATATACCAAGTTTCATCAGGATAAGTTGATAAATAAGCGAGATATACAATTTCTCTTATTATCCATAAGAATAACATTGGACAGCGTAATGTGTTTAGCACTTTCAATATCTCTGTAACCATAACACATTGCTCTGTGACATAGAGCAATGATCAAAACACCAAATTGTGCGTCTTTTTAACCCATTGGCTCACAACCCCGAGTATACTCGTGGCCGCCGAAAGTAGCCCGGACGTGCAACCCCCAGTATACTCGGGATAGCACTTTATAAAAAAAATTTATTTTTAATTTTTGATCTTTTTGTTTATTTGTTGTTTTAATTTGTTTTAATTTTTTGTTTGTATGTATTTTTTATGCATATGCCCATACTTGGGGAAACTTAGTCAAATTTAGGAAAAATATGATTTTGGAAAATATGTTATATCTAGGTCAAATTCTAGGCACGTTCTAGGGCAATATCTAGGCACGTTCATTCACACATCTCTTTTTGCATTGCCCTCTATGGGTCCACAAAAAAAATCAATTTAGAGAGTATTCTAAAACAACAAAAAAAAGCTATTAGAATCATGCTAAAACTGAAATATGATGATTCAGCAAAGGACCATTTTAAAACTTTAAAAATTCTTACGGTCTTCGGTCAATATGTTTTTGAAACTATTCTTGCTGCAAGAAATGAAAAACTCACTATAGATATTAACTCAATGAGGACTCATTCCTACAACACCAGAGGAAAAAATCAGTTTTCCCAGAGACATAAATTGACATTTTTTGAAAAAACCAACATATATAGGAAATATTTATCTAAAGCATATTCCAAAAAGTATATCAAAGGAAAATGGCTTAAAGTTTAAAAAAATGTTAAAAAAATATCTTATAAACAGGGCATTATATTCTTTTGATGAGCTTTCCACCCCTCTCTAATCTTAGTGAGTAAATGTATTCTCGTTTAGTTTTAATATTGAAATGTATTATTTTGATGATGCATATCTTGACGCTATTTATTGTACAGCTTGTGCATAATGTAAATAAAGATTTGTGACTATGACTATGAAAATATAAATGTATCACTATCATTTTTTATTTTCAGGTAAAAAAATAAATAACCTACAAGTAAATAATAATTGTTGAGCTGAAACATTATTTTTTTGTTTTGTACATGTAACTCCTTTTAAAATTAATGTTTTTTATAAACTATATATATATATATATATATATATATATATATATATATATATATATATATATATATATATATATATATATATATATATATATAATATTTACCATACATAAATGCTGTCAAAAGTATGTTCTTCTTGTAGATAATTTATTTCTCTAAAGATTAGTGCAAAAATTAAGTAAATTGAGCAATAATTGATGCAATAAGTGACAGTTTTAGTAAAGTCTACATTTATGTAATTTTTCTTAGGAAACTGAACAGTTTGTCAGGTGGCAAATTTCAGGTAAGCCAATGGGTTAAGCTGATTCTAATGTAAAAAAACTAAAATTTGAATTTTTCAAAAATTATGTGTAAAAACTCAAAAAACCCATGTTTGGGGTACAAAACCCCTCCAAAACTCCTTTTTGGATAGGTCGATCTGTCTGGTTTTCGAACTTAAAGTCATAAATGCTGCTTTAAACGTTTATACCAAATTTCGTCAAAATCGGATTATTTTTATGAGAGTTATCGTGCACGGACACATATATATATATATATATATATATATATATATATATATACAATTTTGAACGAATGGTGTTTTTGGCATCTGGGAACCTCAAAGCGAAAAGTTATCATGGTCCCGGGCCTAGGTCTTATCATGCCGACTAGCTCCATTAACGGTCTAGAACCAGACACCCACCTAACTAACATTATAACATATAAACTAACCTCTCCTTTCCGTTGTTGGATGGTGTTTTGAGGTCTGTAGATGCCTTTGCACCAATCAAAGGCTTAAAAGTAAAATAAATAAAAAATTGTTATGGGTTGGGGATGAAAAAAGGGTATTCTTATGTCACGTTTCAGCTGTTTATTCTTTGCAACTAAAATGAAACTAAGTTAAACAAAGAACCAAAAGGGGAAAAGACGTTTAAAATACAGTTTGAAACATGGGGTCCATTATTTTTTCCACAGACATAATCACTTATGGTCGATTTAGGCAAAGAATACTTTTTCGCCGCTTATAAACAATACTGTATCAGAGCTAAAAACCACAATGTCGTTATTAGTTATGGCGGAAATACTGTGTTTACGGCAGGGATGAGTCGTAACGGTTGACAGGATTCACATCCACGGAGCATAATTAAAGTCTCCGGGTCAAAACTGGAATAGGCCTGTTGTAAATGTGAAACTTTTTTTTACATATATGTTGTTTATCTCTTTAAATAGCATGGCATTATGCACGCATAAATTTCGAAAAAAAATATGCCTTATTCACAAAAACAATCAGACAAACGTGAAAAAAATTACATGTATTAGTTAGACATAATATTTTATTTTTTCGACAAGTCGTCAGTTATATACGATTAGAGCATGCCTCGTTTAGAGCAAGTTCTGCTCTAAACAAATGTAGGCCTACCTATAACGAACGACTGCTCAAGTCTGCAGGTTAGTTTAGAAATATTTATGTTTACAAATATGTACGTGTCCGGGTCTAGCCGGTTTTACGATACGGTATGTTATGTTTCAGTTTAGGTGTCTTGAAATTTGTCCAGATAACAAACGTTGGTTCCAATATTACTTTAAACCTGCACTGTCAGGAACAACATTATCATGTTACGTTTGTTTATTTCATTTTTATTTTAAGTTTAATTGAATGACAAACTAAACTAAACAAACATGACGTAGGTACGGTAATTACAAACATACAAGCTATTAAATATTAATCGTGTTAAAAATATCAACCTAATTAATATACCGTAGCCTATCGAACAATTTCATTTGGTTCTTTATTTTGTTCCACTTATGAAAGTATACCCGAGCCGAGTAAGATCGAAACCATATTGGATTCGCCTGGGTAAATTAAATGTAAGTTAAACAAAAGACATAGCCTATTTTGGATTTAAAATTTGTATCACTTTACCCTTGTTTCTGGCAAAAACAAATGTGATTTCCAAACTCTAGAGGTAAATTTTCATGAGGTTAGTTCAATGAAATTGATCATTTTTAATCGAAAAGTAGGCCTAGGATGAACTTGTGCCAAAAGGCACAATTATCCAGAGATAAGTTTCACCTTACGGAACAATTTTGGAAAATGTTTATTTTAGATAAAAATGAAGAAATTTAGACAACGATTTGAACAGTGGTATATGGACATCATAAATTATGCCTAGAAAATTAAAGTCGATAGGCATACCTTACAAATATTAACCTCCAAAAAGGACCTAACTTATGGAGTTTGCCTTATTGAGTTTGAATAAACACTTATGTAGGGTAGTTCTGGTAATGCAATTTTCATTTTTGTAGGAAAATAAATTTATATTAAACTCAAGTTTTTAATCTGACAAAAAGGAAATAGACTAGACCCAGAATATGGTTAAAACTAATGTGCCACATTAAGTTTTAATAACATATCATCATAGTTAAAAGCATGATGTATAGGTAGCTATAGTTTGTTATTTTTTTTGTTCTTGCAAATGTTCATTATTGTCATATTGTAAAGTTGCACTGGTGATAGCCGTCAATAAATAAATAAATAACCAAAACATCTAATTTTATTTTGGTAACTTACGTTTAGCCAGGTAATAATTTTATGAACAAATTAAGACTTTCTACTGTTAACGAGTGGAAATTATAATGTAAATAATTAGATATATTAGCGTTTAATCACTTTAATCACGTAAGAAGGAGGTTTATCACTTTAATACTTTTCTTATTGACATCTTTCCTTTCAGTTATTTTGTCGTCTGGAGTCTGGAGTGGCCAAAGTCCCATAGCCCAGCGCTCGGCCTGCATTTTTTTTACATAGAGTACGGTACCAATAAAGTTATTTATCATAATAGTATTTAAAATTAGCATAATTAGCAAAATAATAGCATCTTTTAATTAGTATAAAATAAAATAGTCATAAAACTTTCAAATGCTAATAATATTTAAACCTTAGTTTTTGTGTTTCAAGTTACGAAAAGAAGTTTTTTTTCCTAGTCAACACGAACATGAATAACTACAGTTCTGTAGTGAATCTATGGCAATACTTACGTTACTCTATAGTTGAAACATAGACGTTGGCTAAATATCAACGATTCAAGTACCACTAAAATGGCTCCCAATGTTAATCTTATGGGATAAAAAAATAGATTTGTTTTAAAGGTAATTTTATTATTACTTAACCAAATATTCCCAATAACGAACTCGACCGAGATTTCGTACTATAGAATTCATCTCTAAAGTTTGAAGTGGATCTGTAGAGGCGTTTTTGAGTTATTTTGGTCACAGACACGCCAGTTCGAGTTGATCCTCTTACCAGTCTAAGCAGTAATGTTATGTATAAGGATTTTCCCTCACTTCGTTCACTCAATCCAATTAAAACACAGTACTGTAGTATACAAATGTTGATAAACCTTTATTATATTCGTAATTTTCAATTTATTGAATCACTTTGTTTTAACCGTGGTTTTGGGTTATCCATGACCCTCCAACCGGTAATTACCCCGGATAATCGGGAGTTGACTGACACCGACAGCACACCTGGTAAAATTTCCGCATCACTCGAAGGGTGATACAACTACAACAAATTGTAAACAGTCTACAATAAATTATTGAAAAATCTTCTCTTCTGAGCAGCAGAACAAACCAAAGCAACTACCTGGCACCTACCACGGCTATTACCTATTTATGAGTAGAGCATCTCTGTGTTATCAAGGTGATTGACTATACCACATTTTTGTAAAATAGGCATACTGATATATTTCTGATATTTTCATATTGTTGATATCGGTTGACAAATAAATAAATCTTTTACAGTTTTTAATAGTCCAGTCCAATATCTTGATTATTATACATACAATGGTTACAATTGCATACATCACTTCTGTTTTCAATGGGAATGGTGAGACTCTGGCTTACCATAAAAGTATGTGACTATGAGAATTGAGAGCTAAAAGTTGCAAAAGGTAAATTTAAAGTATTACAAGTATTTCTTCTTTCTCTCCTTGAGAAAGAGTCTAAATAAACAGAAATTTTAACTTGTGTTTTCTTAGTGTTTTGCGATACTATAATTGTCACACACCTTTAAGGTAAGCCATCTATATCACCTTTCCAGCCTTAAAATCCCAAAGTTTTCTCCAAAAATAGTAATCATACATCACTGAGTAATTTTGATTACACGAATTTACATGTCTAGAAATTTTTGACACTGAAAAAATGCATTAGTTAAAAACATTATTTATAACAATTGTACATTGTGCCAAAAATGAACACTGGAATTTTGAGATAATTAGATGAGAATTATATTCTTGGTCATCTATTATCACTGCTCTGAAGGTGGTTTGGGGCATCAGCGAATGTGAACTTGAGTCGATAGGCTTCCGCTACAAGAACTCCTATGTCTGCATCAGTCCAGTTGTGGGTGGGGAGGTTTTGTAGCATTAACATCAGTCCCTACAACACACAACAGTTTGTTTCTAATACAAAAAATTTAAGCAGCTGCATTAAGGGTAATAAGAACTCAGTCTCAGAACTCTTTAATTTCCCAGAAATATTTTCATTGGCACGTCAACTTAAAACTAAAACTTGTTCTGCTTAAAAACATGTTCCCTTCTACAGATCTTCAGAACATAAATTTTCAATCATATCGAGGTCATCAAAACAGTAAAATACCCCCGTCGCAGCAAACCTGCATACTCAGCGAATTTCCAATGAATATATAACATAATACATTAACACTTAACAGGATTCATAAGAAATATATTCACAAACAAGCGATATTAAAAACATTAACTAGGTGTACGCTCATTCCTCGCGTATAAGGATAATTGAAACACATGATAAACATAAATCGAGTCTCATAAAAAATTCAATATCTGATTTGAGTAACATCATCAGAATACATTCCGTTATCATTTAACTGCCGCCAGAATCCGGATTTTATGTCTATATAGCCATAGTTTTAGTCACTTCTCTAAGAATCAATTATCGCGGTAGCTGAGAGGTATCGCACTGGCTCTTGGAGCGAAAGGTCGCAGGTTCGGATCCTGCCGCCGACCTAACATTTTGTCCGTAGAAAAACATACATACATTTATCACTTATTTTATCAAAGTAAATGTTGTATAAATACGTAAATTTATTTATTTTTTAAATAAATTGAAGATTTCAGGGATGGTTTGTTGTTAGGATTGGCATGGGTGCGTTATCTTAGAACAAACAGCATTTTGGGCTAAGCAGTGACTAGCAGTGTGGTTAATTTAACTTTTAAGAGAACAGCGAGTTTCCTATATGAACTAATGTTAACAATTTCTATAGGCCAAGTCAAAATATCCTTAAGGATTAACAATAAATCGTCAGGCCCAGTTATTTAGATGAAAAAATGAGATTTCAATATATTGTTTCAATAGCCTAGGCTATCATGAAATTAAATGCTGTACACATGGGTTGGCCCAAGTCCGTACATGAAACTTCAAAAATGACAAGTAGCCTAAGTGTATATGCCTACATTTTATAGTCATAGGTCCAAGTTTATTATGAAAACAGCTCAATATAATCCAAACCTAGGAGATGTCAAATCATTTCAGATAACCTGTACAAAAGGCTTAGTTTGGTTAGAATAGTTTAAAGCATTTGTTTTGGTTCGCTACAACTTTCCTGGTAATGTGTTTAAAGTATTTTACAACAGTTTTATTTTACAAAATGATATTTCAATATATTGTTTCAATAGCCTAGGCTATCATGAAATTAAATTCTATAAACATGGGTTGGTCCAAGACCGTACATGAAACTTCTAAAATGGCAAGTAGCCTAAGTGTATAGGCCTACATGTTATAGCCATAGGTCCAAGTTTATGATGAAAACAGCTCAGTATAATCCAAACCTAGGATATGTCAAATCATTTCAGAAAACCTGTATAAAAGGCTTAGTTTGGTTAGAATAGTTTAAAGCTTTTGTTCTGGTTCGCTACAACATTCCTCGTAATGTTTAAAGTATTTTACAACAGTTGTTGTATTACCAGTTTAATGTCGGCTTACTCTTACTGTAATCCAACCCTAGGCTATGTCAAATCATTCAAGATAACCTTCCGAAAAAGGCTGTTTGGTTCGAATAATCTATAGCTTTTATTGTGGTTACCTACTACATTACTGGTAATGTATTTTAGGTAATGTAGACAATTTTTATTATTAATTTAGTGAAAATATAACCTAGCAAATAATTGTCCTACAAAAATAAATTTTAAGGTTGTTCGCTTACTGTGACTAACTTCATCAACGCTTTCTAGACAAATTGAGGCTTTGTATACTTTTTACACATGGCAATCACAATATTACCAATTGTCTAAGAAAATGTAATAAAACAAACTGTTTTATAAGTTAAGTTAATTTCTTAGTATCTAAAGTAATAAAAAGTTATTTTGAGTTTTTCGATCTGCCACACGCGTTGTCTGTCGTCTGATAAAATCGTCGCCTACGACGACGACGACGACGACTGACGATATTTACACAGAGTAGGCGTACTAAGGGAATATTAACTGTATAATTTTTTTTTTAAAACGTACACTTAATAATTTATAAAATAATAAATATGCTCACAACTTAAAAATATACTTCGATTTATCTCTCTTGTGTGTTTTTTGTTGGTAAAAAACTGTTGTTATCCAGTATAACAAAGTATACTCTAGTAAACTAACTATTGTTACTCTGTTGTTGAAACATAGACGTCGGCTAAATTTTAACGATTCAAGTACCACTAAAATGGCTTCCAATGTTATTCTTATGGAGAAAAAGATAAATTTGGTTTTAAGATAATTTGATTAATACTGAACAAAATTATCTGAATAACGAACTTGACCAAGATTTTGACCTTTTAAGTTTTTCTGGAAAATTTTAAGTTTAACTGTGGAGGCATTCTCGAGTTATTGTGGTCACAGACACGCCAGTTGAGTTGATTCTCTTACCAGTCTAAGCAGTAAAGTTGTGTATAAGGATACTTTCACTTCGTTCAATTATCCAATTATTCTCTATAAGAATAACATTGGGGATGAGTATTTGAGGTTTACTGCAACAAGGAACACCAAATAATGGGTTTTTATGCAAATATCATTAGAACTCATCTAAGTAAAGACACGTACCAAGTTTCATTAATTTACATTTATAAGTAAGCGATATATAACATTTTAATTATTCTCCATAAAAATAACATGGGGACCGATTACCTAGGTTTGCTGCTACGGGAACCATACGTGAAAATTCTGTATTTTGTGCAAACAACGATAAACCCCAACCAGATGAAGCCATATACCAAATTTTGTCAGTTTATGTTCATAAATAAGCGAGATATACAATTTTTCTTTTTCTCCATAAGAATAACATTAGACAACGTACTGTGTTTAGCACTTTCAATATCTCAGGAACCAATTGACGTAGAGCAATAATAAAAATACCAAATTGTTTGTTTTTTATGCTGAATTAAATGGTGAAAATTAAAATTTGATTTAAATAAAAATTACATGTGGAAACCCCAAAAAACCCATTTTTGGGGTACGAAACCCTCCAAAAACCCCCCTTTGGATAGTGCGATTCGTCTGGTTTTCGAACTCGTTCAAATAAATGGTGATTTACACATTTCTACCAAATTTCATCACGATCGGACCTTTTTTACGAGAGTTATCGTGCTTACGGACACACACATATATATATATATATATATCAATATATAAATATATATATATATATATATATATAAAAATTTGAACGAATGGTGTTTTTGGCATCTGGGGACCTCAAAATGAAAAGTTATCATGGTCTCGGGCTTAAGTCTTACCATGAGACCTACGGTAATAGCTTCTTCCCTATAGGGGAAATTCGCTAAAAACATTGAAAAATGGACATTGAAACAAACAAACAGATTCTATAATCGTTTGTTTCAATGTGCGTTTTTCAATGTTTTTTTACCGTTGCAAATGTTGCAAAATTGTTTTTTTTATGACATCATAATTTAGAACAAGCAGCTCTGTGTTACAATATCCTAAACATAAAACTGCAGCATTTGAAAAAATACATTTTATACAGTCTCTGTATAATAAAGTTCCTTTTTTTTAAGATGAAGTCTTATTTAAGAAATATCAGGCTCAATTGTTATCGCTTCTAATGACAAATTGTTTTTACAGTGTTGACAAATTATTGGTTATGTAAGTTAAAGTACCTAAAGTTTGTAGGTTTTAGCGAATTTCCCCTACAGGGAAGAAGCTATTACCGTAGTCGGCATGGTAGGACCTAGGCCCGGGACCATGATAACTTTTCGTTTTGAGGTCCCCAGACCCCAAAAACACCATTCGTTCGAAACTGTGTATGTATATATATATATATATATATATATATATATATATATATATGTCCGTGAGCACGATAACTCTCATAAAAATTATCCGATTTTGATGGAATTTGGTATAAACATGTAAAGCAACATTTATGACTTAAGTTTGAAAACCAGCCAGATCGCTCTATCCAAAGGGGTATTTTGGGGGGTTTTGTACCCCAAAAATGGGTTTTTTGAATTTTTTACACATAATTTTGGAAATAGTCAAATTTTAGTTTTTACCATTTGATTCAGCTTAAAAAAATATACAATTTGGTATTTTGATCATTCCTCTACGTCAATTGGTTCCCAAGATATTGAAAGTGCTAAACATAGTACGATGTCTAATGTTATTCTTATGGAGGAAAAGACAAATTTTATATCTCGCCTATTTATGAACGTATACTGACGAACTTGGTATACGGCTTCATCTGGTTGTGGTCTGTTGATATTTGCTCAAAATAATAATTTTTTTTCAAAGGCTCCCTGAGGCAACCTGCATACTCAGCCCCATGTTATTCTTATGGATAATGAGTAAATGCTATGTTTCCCTTAATTGTAAACATAAATGAATAAAAACTGGTATATGACTTCACCTAGTTGAGTTATATTGATATTAGTATAAAAAGCCATTTTTTGTGTTCCTTGATGCAGCAAACCTGCATAGTCAGCTCCAATGTTATTCTTATGAAGGATAATTAAAATTGTATATATTGCTTATTTGTGAATATATTTTTATGAAACTTGGTAAGTGGCTTTATGAAGTATTAAGAAATTTATATCTCCAATAGAAATTTGCTGAGTATGCAGGTTTGCTGCGACGGGGTATTTTAGAACTGGATTTTATTTTTTATTTTTAACATATTCAGGTGTTGATTCTTTGACATTACTGTTACGATAAGACATGCTTATGTACTTCACAATTCACCTACTACAAGCAATACTCATAAGGTGTTATTGTGATTCATGAAAATAAACATTTAAAGAATTAAAACACCCTCCTGAAATTGAATGTTGGAATCTGCTTATATTATGTTACCCTGACATATGAAACCCATCACCCACTCCATTAGGCCTGATAACCCGCTTCCAACGACCGTACACCTCTGACCTCATGCTATGGGAGGGAGGGTTTTCAGAGCTAGTCTGGTGATCTTTGTTAGTTTTGTACTAAACCAGTCGTGATTGTGAGCCTTAAAAAAAGGTTCATCTACCATGAGATGTTTTAAAAATTCCAAAATTGGGCCCATCTCCATCGGCACAACAACCGCCGTGGTCCTTGTGATACTTTGGCTTGCAATTCTTCCAACTATTTCCTGAAGCTCTTTAGCTTGAGTAGCCTAATCTGGAAGTAATTCTTCCTCTTACATAGTACATAGGCCATCTGATGGGTAGAACCCGCATTTAGACGATTACCTGGAAGTCTCGTTCCAGAAGCAGCTCCTGTCTCCAGTGAAGCAGGAATGCCGCACACACGTAGAGCTGGAAGGAGGCAAAGCTGTCAGACTCTGCCAGGTACGTATCCCACAGTCTGATGGAACAACGCAGGGGAATTTCTCGCGACAGCAGATTGTTCATCCAGCGAAACGAAAATTGCAGATAATCTATTCCATGTCTTTGTAAGTGCTTGTGTACAGTGCCTGTCCAACAAAATACCTTCCGTTACTTTACTTTTATGAGACCTTATTTTAAATTAGAATATCTATTTTGTTTCTGGTTAATCTAATCACTGGTAGTTAAAAAAAAACATTAAATTTTTCATTGGAAGTTTTATTTTATTGAAGAAATTCATTTTAAAGAAAATACCTGAGTAAAAAAGTCAGAGAGACTTCTTACCGCAAAGATTTTTAAATGTAACAATTAACTCAGGTGTAAAAGGAAATATAAATTTATGCTAGAAAAACAGGAATAAACATAATAACTGGGCACAACTTGGAAATCTCAATTGCAATCTGAGCGGCAATAGTGAAATTTAATAGTAATTAGGGGTGGGTGAGTACTCGAGTTTTCGAGTACCTGCCGAGTATTTTCTAATATTAGAAGGCCGGGCGAGTATTAGAGACTACTCGAAAATTCGAGTCGAGTAGTTAAAACTCCTGCCATTTACCTACGTTTACGCCGCTAACCAATGTTTAACAAAAATAAGTGACTGAAATAAAGAAAAATAAGCCTAAAATCTATTTTTAGCTCATATGAAAGGAGACAATGACCGGTGGGTTATTTATGGATACCTGTGAGTTAAGATAAGTAAGGGAGGGGCACAGGAAGTGTTTGGGTCGGGGGCAAAAAATCTGACCTTGGAGATAAGGAAGGAAGACTGGATGGGAGGGTAGGGTTGGGGTCCGGTTGAAAGCAATTAGTCAGCTGACCAACATTATTTATTTGTTGACCCACAACTAACTGCTTGTGTTTATCTGTCTAGAAGTTAAACATTTGTAATCACTTTCTTGTTCAAATGTTCTGGTTTTGATAAACTAACCCAAAATCTTTGTATGAATATATATATTTTTAATACTTGTTTTTAGTTTGTTATGGTTGTTGAAAACAGTATATATATTTTACATTTAAATCATTATTTTTTTCATGGTAAAATAAAGGTTAAAATAAAATAAATAATATTAATAATTCAATAATACCCCCGTTGCAGCAAACCTGCATACTCAGCGAATTTAAAATGGTACTTCACTAAGTGATGAAGCCACTTACCAACTTTAATCAAAGCATATTAATAAATAAGCGAGATATGACATTTTATTTATTCCCCCTAAGAAAAACATTAGGACTGAGTATGCAGGTTTACTGCATCAAGGATCACAAAATCTGGTTTTTATGCAAATACCAATGGATCAACTCCAGATGAAGCAACATACCAAGTTTTATCAATTTATGTTCATAAACAAGCAAGATATCACTGTTTATTATTCTCCATAAGAATAACATTATAGCTGCTGAGTACGCAGGTTTGCTGCCATGGGGACCACAAAAAATGAGTTTTGTATGCAAATAGCATTAAAACCCAACCATATAAAGCCACATACCAAGTTTCATTAATATATGTTCATTAATAAGCGAGATATACAATTTGACTTATTCTCCATAAAATTAACATTGGACAACGTAATGTGTTTAGCACTCTCAATATCTCGGTAACCAATTGACGTAGAGCGATGATCAAAATACCATATTGTTCGTTTTTAAGCTGAATTTAATGGTGAAAACCAAAATTTGGATTTAAAAAGAATTATATGTAAAAAGTTAAAAAAAATTTTGGGGTACAAAACCCCTTTAGAGTAGAGTGACCTGTTTGGTTCTTGAACTCATGAAAATATATGCTGCCTTACACGTTTATAACAAATTTCATCACGATCGGACCATTTTTACTAAAGTTATCGTGCCTACGGACATATATACATGAATTTGAACGAATGGTGTTTTAGGCATCTGGGGGCCTCAAAACGAAAAGTTATCATGGTCCCGGGCCTAGGTCTTACCATGCCACCTACGATAATAGCTTCTTCCCTATAGGGGAAATTCGCTAAAATGTTATTTTTATAATTAAAGTTTTATATATAAAAAAACATAATTTCAGTAACAAAATAAAATGAGTTTTTTTTACTTTTTAAAGAATAACTCGACTCTGACTCGACTCGATATTCGAGTAGTTTGGTTCAATACTCGACTCGACTCGATAAAAAAAACACTACTCGCCCTTCGCCCACCCCTAATAGTAATGAGTTTTGACCACTCACCGTCTATCCTCTGTATTAGTTCCTTCAATTGTTTTACTTTATGCTGAATTCCAAGCTGGGCAAAAATGTAATTGTCTTGGATCCCATCAAGGAATTTGGAAAGGCACCAAAAAGAATCTGCTTCTATGATGTCCTGATGTTCTTTTGGCAAAGAGTTCACTTCAAGGGTATCTAGATCACCTCCTGAAAAACACAATTACTTTCTAAAACCTCAAAATTTGTGAGACTATATAGATTTTATAACAAAAATAAAAACACATCCCAAATATATTGCCTAAACTAATTTAATCACATGTTTACATCCTATCAAAGGCAGTTGTTGTAGTGGTTGATTATTGCATATTATAATTATATGGTATGGAATTTTTCGGCAGCGGAGTTCGGAACACAGAGAGCGGAGTACGCTGGCCTCTCCTCATCATGTGATCAAATGGGGCTGTTTGCCTAGACAGCGGAATGTTCCACGCTGCGCCATGGATTAACTTTGTCCACTCTAGGAGTAGAGGAGCCCACTCTCCACCATGGAATAATGTTGACTGGTACCTACTCTAGACTATCAAATTTACATTGTTATGTTTTAGTATTGCTTTACAATGAGTTCCGGTTAATTCAGGGCTTTAGATGACAAGAAACTCAAAGATTTGTAAAAGGCCATCCGATTATCTGGAGTATAGCAGTTATTAACCAATTAATAACTAATACATTAAAATATAAATATACCTTAAAAATAGTTCTATGAATTGTCATATATTTTTGTTTTAGCCTAAACATTAGGCAATTGGGCTGTATTTTAAAAGTAAAATCTCCATTGCTTGAAAATAAAAACAATTGT
This sequence comes from Allygus modestus, assembly GCA_963675035.1. Classification (NCBI taxonomy): domain Eukaryota; kingdom Metazoa; phylum Arthropoda; class Insecta; order Hemiptera; family Cicadellidae; genus Allygus; species Allygus modestus. The sequence goes on from OY776113.1 coordinate 58,880,832, forward strand.
AAACTATACTCTCTATTTTTGTATATATTACATAGCATTTTAAAATTGAAAACTTTTTTTATACTAATAGCCATAACATATTAGGTATGTCATGTAAAATGATGATATTTTGGGAATTTTACAAATAATCAGAATAATATAATTTTAGTTTGCACTCTTATTTCAGCTGTTGTACTTCAGCTGCTTAATTTGAATTAATGTTCTATGAGAATTAAAAGAGATATTGAAAGTGTTAAACACAGTATGGTTATGTGTGGTGGTATTCTTATAAGAACATTATTTTGTTGTCCGTGGTGATATCTCCTCAACAGTCACCACCAAAATGAGCTAGGTGACTCCGTAATCAATCGCTAAAAAAGTCTGTGTCTAGGAAAATGAATTCCGCTGAGCTGAAACTTTGAGAGGAGAATCTCCGCGTTCCGCACTCCGCTGCCGAAAAATTCTGTGCTTAGGAAAACCCAGCTTGAGGGTCAAAGGGATGATTCAAGATCACTACTTAACTAGGTACTATCACTATACTTTGCCTTAGGTACTATCACTATACTTTGCCTATCTTAACCAAAATCAAAAGTTTCCAAAAGCGGTTTGACCTCAACAGATTTTACGTAGCAACAAGTTTTGAAATTTTCCATTAATTTTATTCAGGTCTTGCGCTTTTATAGGAATAGGCAGCCACTGGAGGCCTTATCAATCGGCAACCCATCAAAACAGATTTTAACTCGTACTGGCTCATAGAAATTAAGCTAGTCTCATAACACTAAACATCATTCTTTAAAACGTAACTATGGCTTTCAAAGATGCAATTTGTTCAACCAGGTAACTAATTCAAAACACAAACAATTGTTTTACAATGCTAACTTTTAATTATCATATATTTGCACATATTACCTATTTTGATTAATATTTTATCCTTTATAAATATATTTTTGATGTAATTATAAAATATATATGAACTTTAATTTTACTCAAGATACAGCCGTCAAGAAGCACAAGCTTTCTTCCAACCTAAACGAAGTAAGGGAACAATGTATAGTGATTGTCTGTGTAATACTAATTCTACAAATAAAATACCTGCAGGTAGAAACTCCTGAAGAAAGACAACGTAGAACGGTGTAACCAGATCGTTGATGCCCTGGACGTAGCCTGACGCAGGGTGTCGAATTGCCCAGATGAACAATATCCTCTCAAACATCTCTTGAACTGTCTTTTGTTGGAACAGGGCTATCAGGGGACTCATGCGCGGAATGTCAATGTGAATCTGGAAAAGCAACTTAGTCAGATAAAATGTGCAAGTTGGGGTTTTTACCAAGGTTGGATTTTGGATTGAGTTTTTGAAGCTATATAAGAGGACACGCAACACTTCTACACAGTGTTTCCACTCAGCGGTAAAAAATATCTCACGAGCTGATACAAAAAATCCCACTTTATCCCACACTTTACACCTTTTAATATCCCTCTAAATATCCCACACTTTCCCACTGATTTTTCAAACAGTGCAACACAGTAACACAGTTAATGTTAAATATTATATGATAGATAGAGCTTACTTAGATCTACTAATATATAGATATTTTACATTTTAGTACCTCAAAGGATTTTGAGTAATGCGATGTAATTGATACGGTTTGCCATAAGGCTGGCATGTGAACTAAGTTAAATAATTTAGTTCCGTGAGAGGTATTAATATTTGTAATGGTACTGTAGTACTAAAGAGTACGACATAGGTCATAATAATAGCAAATATTTTCCTTATTAATTCCAACGTGGCCAGGCCAGCGACATTCATTGGTGTGATTTAGTGTTCGTTCTTAGTTCTGTGACATTTATAAAATAATAATAGGTGCAATAAAATAGGTAAAATAATAACAACGTGGGAAATTGGAAACCCCGCAACTGCCAGTACGATGAGAAAATCCATTAGACTAGAAGTGCTACTGCTAAGGTGGTCTGTCGTAAGCAAACTAGCAGACGTAATGCCAATTTCCAAAATATCCCACTTTACCCAACAATCCCATTTTATCCCACAAGCAGTCAAAATATCCCATATATAGGATAAAAATCCCTCAAGTGGAAACACTGCTTCTACAGCTAGTGAGGCTCAACCAGTGAGAGCGAGAATTTGAAATTCATCTGGTGATATACTGCGCATCAAGTGTACCAATAAAGTAAAGCAGTAACCAGGAATATCGAAATCAGACAACTTTACGTGATACGCATTCTGGATTTGTCTGTCAATGTTAAAAAAGATGTTACATCTAAAAGAAGACATTTCAATTTAAAAGCCAAGACTAGTCGTTATTAGAGTAGAACTATAGTTTATATTGAGTTGTTAGCAATATATTTCAAATGGGAATGTGTTTATTATGCCTACATGACAATTAATATAAACTAGTTGCCTGTTGCAGCTTCGCTCAAGATCACAGTAAAAGGTTATGTTCAAGAAGTTAATAAAATTGTAAAAGCACCTGGGGGGGTCCAAGCTTTGATCGAAAAGCCAGTCAGTTTGTTCAAAATGCCAGTCAGTTTGTTCAAAATGCCTGTACAGTATCATGGTCCCTCTCTATGGTGAGCATATTTGCTTATTTCTTTGACTTTGGACATGTCCGATTTAAATACAATCTTCATTTTTAATGGTTTCTAGTAATGAACTTTAACATTTATGAGTGTGATTATATGTTTATTTCGATGTTGATGGCTTAAACCTTGGGATTCCATTTTCAGCAGCATTGATAGAGAACATTAAAAATTGCAACTGACAGTAAACTTAGATTAAAGGAACTCACCAAAGGAAGAAAGCAAAATAATATCTCAATAAGAAAAAATCATGTTCTTGTATACCTATATAATTTTGTTGTCTGTGCTCAACTGGTCTTTTATTATGATAGAGTTAACAGTAAGTTAATTATGTGACTGCCATTTTAAAATTAAATTTTCTCCCCTTGCCATATAACCTTTAAATAACCTTATAATAACGGTTACAGGGCAAGTCGTGTCAAGTTAAGTCAAAACATTCTTCATTCCAGTGGCGTAGATATGGGGGGGGGGGATCAGGGGGATATATCCCCCCCTGTAACTTGGAAAAATTAAAATTTATATCCTCCTGAAATCAAGCTTATGCCTTTTGATTAAAAAGAAATGCTGTTACTGAAGAACAAAAAAATATGTGTGCAATATCTTCAAAATATCTTATTTATTTATATATTACGAATATTGTTTACGTACAATAAACAGTAGCAGATGAACTGCACCGGCACACGGAACGCACGGTATTTGCGCGCCATTAGTGGGACGTTGAGTCACCGAACAGACAACCCTCACCCCCTAGCAGCCAGTTCGTCAACTAGCGCACCTGACCTTGACGTCTAGACAGACTTAGTGATGTGCTTAACTTAAGGTTGCCATATTAGAATTAGATTTATAATTTACTTAACTGCAGAAAGCCATACATCTTCATACTGATTTTTTTCGTTCTATAACCGCAAATATATGTAAAAGTCAACGATATTTCCCGATGAAATAAAGCCAAAGAGTAACAAATAATAGAGGTTAGAGTGAACAGGGAAATAAGGGTTTAGCTTATTTGGCAATCGTTGCATGACAATGAAGTTGCAAACGTAAATATATTTTCTTTCACAGATAAAATTAAACAAAAAATACTGATTACTTTGTATTGATGGTTTAGGTCTTGGATGTGTAAGCCTATCAATAATTATGAATGTAAGGGACACGTCAATGATGTCTTCAATTTTGTATACCGGTTATCCGCGCTAGTCACGAACACAGTTTTTTGTTTTGTATTATCTAATGATATATCTCCGGGTGCCTACCTGTTGATCGACAAGTTATTTGGTCGCAGGGACAGTTGGTAGGGTTTTAAAAAATAAATATTAATAATTAAATACAGTACTGAAACGCACTGAACGACATGTTAGTTGCTCACAGGGACAGTTGGTAGGGTTTTAGAAAATAAGTATAAATAATTAAATCAAGTCCTGAAACCCACTGATCGACATCTTAGTTGCTCGCATGGACAGTTGGTAGGGTTTCAAATAAATAAATGTAAAAACAGATTGGCTACTTGCTAGATGTACCTGTTGCTCGCGCCCCCCACTCTGCCTTCCAAAGAAGAGGGGCGAGGCGGAGGCTTGTAGCGGAAGTGTGTAGCCCCACCACCAACTCAATGTTTGACCGGCGGGACCATGCAGGACGCAGGTGCGGTAAGAAATTTGCTGAACCTTGTTACAAAATTTCCCCGATGTTACGGCGTATAAGGCAGTTCCGACGGTTCCGACGGCAACGATTGCTAACTCACCTTACTCTCTGAATTGTACTCCTACCTATTGGCGCTTTGGAGAACTACGTCCAACTAACTTGTTACGCAGTACAACACCATACGGCATAATTTGTATTGGTTAGTTGTGATTTCAAAATATGACCGCGCCCATTGAACAGTTCGCTGCACACACTGGCAGCTAAAAAAAGGCGCGCACCTCCTGAAGTGGAGACTTTGTATATGTTGTGCCTCTAGTTGCTGCACACAGGGGCAGTTTGGTCAGCGTGTTGTTATTGTATTTGCGCCTCTTATAATTTGGCGTTCTCGTTAACTGCATATTTACTTGGCCTAGTGGGAAATGGAATGCTGGATGTACATAGCAGTAATATGCTACAATTTAGGGAAGTCTTATTATCTTTTACATAGGTTTAAACGACTGTAGATGGGGAAAGCGGCCGTAAAACGTGTATGTTCAATGGAACGCATCCTTGCTTCCATTTCCATTTCCCCTGTAGGGAAGAAGCTTTACTGTAGACAGCCTGTTAATACCTAGGCCCGGGACCATGATAACTTATCGTTTTGAAGTCCCCAGACTGATGTTTTTCCTATCAATATTTTATTTTTATTTTGATACCTTTATCGCAACGTTTTTTCTATTGGAATTTTGAAATTATTTTAATCGTGGGATCCCATCTGACCGAATCCTATCTGACCGAAACGTATATAAGTTCAACTCTGTCGAAAACGGGATGGGTGCCATCGGACCGATGGCACAATTCTACTTTCGGTCATTTGCGACAAACTAGAGAATCTTTCGGTCGTTTGATACTCGGCCCACTTTCGGTCAATTGCGACGAACAACGTTTTCGATGAAGTCAAACAATTTATATTTTCGGTTGAATAGAATTATTAATGTTTTCGGTCGTTTAAGATAGTTAATAATTTAGTGAATTGGTCAGTTTACATCGCCAGAAGGTAGGGAGGGGGGCACAAACGAAAATATCGTACCGTTCCAGTTAAATTCTGGTAACCAAAAAACTATCGTACTAAAATTATCGTACTCAACCCTGAACCTTGCTGAACAATATTTTAACTTTCATTTAGACATATATTTGTTAAAACAAGGTTGAATTCCTTACATCCTAGTTTTGATCGTCCAGATCTGTTGTAGGCGTAATAATCATAACTAAAACCAAGGAAACAAAACCAGGGCGCAATTTGGATGGGCACGGCGCAATAGTGCAGTGCGAACGTGTCGTTGATATGGAAACGTGAATGGGGAAGTGGAAGCGCGCGAATCGCGCAGCTACTGCTGCCTCTAGTGACCTTGTGCTGTTTACAGCGGCGAAGGTGCGAAGTAATGAGTCATCGCTCATCCCTCGCCCACCAAGAAATACCCTTGTTATCATCAGTGTACAATGCTGACAGTTAATGAAGAATAATAAAGACTAACACATGTTGTGAAGAGGGGATTGATTGGTTAACATATTTGCTGCCATGAAGACCGGGTATACAGGGTCAAAATGGCTCCTTGTTGATTATATCAATCGTCTTAACCTTCACAAAACTGGTGTGGTTGTTTGTTTATTACTCTGATTGTTTAAAGTCAATTCTCTCTGCTATGAAACCATATTATTTGTAAGAACAGATATCCCAAATTATTATTCAGTTATTTAAGTTATCTTAGTGTTCTTAGTGTTTATGTTTCACACTTTTTGTAAACTATCTTTACTTTTATTAAAATACCCCCGTCGCAGCAAACCTGAGTACTCAGCGAATTTCCAATGCATATATATGTGACTCACTACTACATAGAGCTACTTACCAAGTTTCACCAAAATACATCCATAAATAAGTAATATAGAGCATTTTCTTTATCCTCCATAAGAATAACATTAGGGTTGAGGACGCAGGTTTGCTGCAACGAGGAAGATAAGTAATATTTTTTTACAATTATCAATATAACTGAACCAGGTGAAGCTATATACCAAGTTTTATTAATGTAGGTTCATAATTAAGGGAGATATACAACTTTACTTATTCTCCATATGAATAACATGGGGCCGAGTATGCAGGTTTGCTGCTACGGGGACTATCAACAAAAAACTTGTTTTTTGTGCTAATATCAATATACCACAACTAGTTGAAGCCACGTACCAAGTTTCATCAATATACATTCAAAAATAATTGAGATATAGAATTTTATTTATTCTCCATATGGATAACATTGGACAACGTACTGTGTTTAGCACTTTGAATATCTCTGCAACGGTTGGACGTAGAACAACGATTAAAACACTAAAATGTTTGTTTTGTTGAGCTAAACACATTAATAAACAGAAATGTGAAGTTTTTAGTAAAACTATCTGAGAAAAATCTAAAAACCTTTTTCCCATAAGATTAACATAGGACACGTTTTTTTGGATTTTCTCCGCAACCACTTAACCTAGGTTAATGATTCAAAGTACTAAATTATTTGTTTTTTTATGCTCTATAAAATTCTACGACCAAAATTGAGTGTTTTTAACATTTTGGGGTCAAATTTGCAAAAAACCGATTTTTGGAAAATTGTAAACCCCCATAAAACCCCCTTCCCATAGTGTGATCGATCTGGCTTTCGAACTTAAAGTCATAAATGCTACTCTTCACATTTGTGCCAAATTTCATCAAAATCGGGTGTTTTTCCAAAAGTTATCGCGGTAACGGACACACCCACACACACATATATATATAAATTTTAACGAATAGTGTTTTTGGCATCTGGGGACCTCAAAACGAAAAGTTATCATGGTCTCGGGCTTAAGTCTTACCATGCCACCTACGGTAATAGCTTCTTCCCTATAGGGGAAATTCGCTAAAATCGCTACCATCCTTGCATATATGTCTTTTAGCAAATTTCCCCTATAGGGAAGAAGCTATTACCGTAGGTGACATGGTAAGAGTTAAGCCCAAGATCATGGTAACTTTTTGTTTTGAGGTCCCCAGATGCCAAAAACACTATTCGTTCAAATTTATATATATTTATATATAATAAATTAATTTATATATATATATATATATATATATATATATATGCATCTAAAATATATTTTATGTGTCCATTAACATGATAATTTGGGAAAAAACTTCTGATTTTGATGAAATTTGACTCAAATGTGTAAAGTGACATTCATGACGTTTAGTTCGAAAACCAGAAAAATCGGACTATGGGAATCGAAACATAAATTAATACAACTTGGTATGCAACTTTGACCGGTTAAGTTGTATTGATAACTATTGGATGATGGTTTATGGGGGTTTACAATTTTCCAAAAATCAGTTTTTTGCATTTTTCACTCTACAATAAAAAAACTGAATTTTGGTTTGGACCATTTTATAGAGCTTAAAACAAAATATGGTAATTTGAATTACTAACCTAGGTTAAGTGGTTGCGGAGAAAATCCAAAAAAACGTGTTCATAAAATCTCCCATGTTAATCTTATGGGAAAAAGATTTTTAGCTTCTCCTCAGTTCATTTTAATGTAAACCTCACATTTACTGTTACCAATCAGTTCAGCTCTACAAAAAAATCATTTTGGTGTTTAAACTGTGATTCTATGTCCAACCATTGCAGAGATATTCAAAGTGCTAAACACAGTACGTTGTCCAATGTTATCTTTATGGAGAATAATTAAAATATTATATCTCGATTATTTATGAATCTATGTTGTTGAAACTTGGCATTTGGCTTCACCTAGTACTGGTCTATTGATATTTACACACAAAAATAATTTTTTGCCGTTTTTCCCCTCAGCAGCAAACCTGCATACTCAGTCTCCATTTTATTCTTATGGAGAATAAGGTATTCTTATGAGGTAAAATGTAATGTCTCCCTTAGTTATGAACATAAATTAATAAAACTCGGTATGCAACTTTGACTGGTTAACTTGTATTGATAATTGAATAAAAACACATATTTTGTGTTCTGAGTACGCAGATTTGCTGCATCAAGGAACACAAAAATGGATTTTTATGCTAATATCAATATAACTAACCTAGGTGAAGTAGTATAACAGTTTTTATCCATTTATGTTCATAATTAAGGGAGACATAGCATTTAATTATCATCCATAACAATAACATGGGGCTGAGTACGCAGGTTTGCTGCTACAAGAGCATTTGACAAAAATTGCTTTTTTGGGCAAATACCAATACACCACAACTAGATGAAGCCGTGTACCAAGTTTCATCAGTGTACGTTCATAAATAAGAGAGATATGAAATTGTTCTTTTCCTTCATAAGAATAACATTGGACAACGTACTGTGTTTAGCACTTTCAATATCTTGGTAACCAATTGACATAGAGGAATGATCAAAATACCAAATTGTGTGTTTTTTTAAGCAGAATACAATGGTAAAAACTAAAATTTGACTATTTCCAAAATTATTTGTAAAAAAATTCAAAAAACCCATTTTTGGGGTACAAAACCCCCCGAAAATACCCCTTTGGATAAAGCGATCTGGCTGGTTTACGAACTTAAAGTCATAAATGCTGCTTTACACGTTTACACCAAATTTCATCAAAATCGGATAATTTTTACGAGAGTTATCGTGCTCACGGACACATATGATATATATCTAGTTTCGAACGAATGGTGTTTGTGGGGCCTCAAAACGAAAAGTTATCATGGTCCCGGGCCTAGGTCTTACCATGCCGACTACGGTAATAGCTTCTTCCCTATAGGGAAAATTCGCTAAAAACTGGTTTACGACTTGTCCTAGTTAAGTTCTATTGAAATTAGTGTAAAAACCCATTTTTGTGTGTTCCTTTTTGCAGCAAATCTGCGTACTCAGCCCCAATGTTATACTTACGGAGAATAATTAAAATTGCATATATCGTTTATTTGTGATTATATTTTTATCAAACTTGGTAAGTGGCTTTATGTAGTATTAAGACATCATATCTCCATTAGAATGCTCCATTAAATGCCGACAACGGTATTAGCTTCTTCCCTATAGGGGAAATTTGGCAAAACGTGGGTTGCCTCACGCTCTTATATTATTAACCTGACACAAGAATTACTAAATTACACCATGAGGACCAAATATAAAATCTTTTAACGGATTTATTCATTGGGTTAGGCGTAAAAAATAGTGAAACATGAGGGGTCACAATACAAGATATAAATAATATCAATCCAATATGGCGGATAAAGGATGCCCACCTAATCCTATAAATATAATAAGTAATGTTTAACAATTACAAGTAAATACGACTTAACAATGATCGATAGCGTCATTAGCTGGCTAAATGATTACAAGACGGACATTTTCAAACGTTGTTAAATTTTACAATATATTTCAATTTGTTTAAAAAAATTTAAAAAATTTTGATACCGATTTAATACTGTAATAACCTGATTGAGGCATTGTATTGAGCGTTAAAAACTGTTTTTAAATGTAAGGTAACAATGACACTTTGCAAATTAAAAGCAACCAAAATTTAATCAAATATGACTGATACACAATGGCTACCGAAAATAATTTGGTACTCAGTGTAAATAAAACACTTAGTATACATAAATGATTGGACCTTGTCTGATTTTCTAAAAGACAAGTTGAACAAATTTACGAGGGGACATGTAAAACTCGCAATGTGTCATTATCGCAAAACATTACAGGAATAAAACACAGCATAGGAAAAATGGATTGTCAATAATCATATCTTTGGCAGACTTCGTCGAAGATGTCCCTTGGATTTCTTCTGCTCGACAACGCTTCTTTTTTAAGTCGCATCGCAGTCGCCGCAATTCCACCTCGACATCGTCCGGGGGATGGTCATGATCTGACGGTTCAAAACGAATACCTGCGTTACCAACATGAAACTGTCCACGGCTGGGGCACCCGCTGGTTAAGCACTTCAAGTACTTAACGCCGTTTTCGGTTTTGTTGCAGTTATATAAAAAACCGTCTTTAGTAAACAGCACACCGATTCCACTCTGGATTGTATCCATTATAATATATTGAAAACAAATTAATTTGTAAGCTAAAATATATGAAAAATGCTAAACGATCACGGCAATAACAGAAAGATGTGATAAAAAAAACCAGCGAACTAGGAAACTTGGAAAAGACACTGACGAAAACAAATAAACCACGGTCAACAGCACGTCCGACTTCTTCGAGTGTTAGGCGAAGACTGAGTCTTCAGTAAAACAACCAAGTATCCGTTAAAATTTGAACGAAATTCGATTTGTTGGTGCAAAATCTTGACTCCTAGAACACTGCTGGTGTCAGGTTGCGATCACCCACCCCCGCCCGGCCAGGCGCGTGGAGCGAAATATGATACCTTAATTGGTCACGTGAGCCTGAAGACGAAGTAGCTACCAGTAGAGTGATCCCGAGAACCGTTGGCTACCGTCGATCACACCTGCACCTGTTTTACATCTCCCTCTATACTTTGTGAATACTCACAGTAACATTATTATTATGCCACAGAGTTATTGTTTATATTTTTAATAACCATTAAGGAATAAAGGGTTTAACAATGCATTATGAATTACTGTTAAAATCACTCATTTCGCCATTTCGCTAAATGTAAAATAATGTTTTATTTACAGACAAGATACGTTTACATTTCTGTGTTCAATGAACATGGTGACACGCGAGTCACCACCAATAAATTTGCTCTAATGAAAGAAAAATTTCCCAAGGTTTAGGTTTGCGACATTTTCATTCAACTTTTAGTAATTAGTGAATTTCCTTTGGAAAGTGAACTATTAGCATGACCCGCACGGTGAAACTTAAGCCCGGGACCACCATAGAAGTTCCTAACGTGACCCCCTGAACACGTTTTGGGGGGTCGTTCAAAATTATATATACATATATATATATGCACTCTAGCGGTCGCATTTTTTGTCCGATTTACTTCAAATTTGGTAGGGACGTTCCTTTCTATAATCTGTTGGACAAGTTCGTTGGGCAAAACAATCGGAAAACTCTAAACCCATTTTGTGGGGATTAATCTTTCAAATTTCGAGTTTTTGGACCCAAAAAGGGTCAGAAAAGCCCCAGGTGTAAAATTAATGCATGTAAAAAGATGGAAATTAGAGAGGCGAAAGTTTTTTTAAGCCCTCTCTCGTCATTCTAGCATAAATATTTACCGAGTTATTAAAGAAAATGTGTATCGGCTAAACACAGTACGTTTTCTTATGGGGGTTTTACACTAGAAAAGCCTATTATTCCTTTGTTAGAGTACTTTTATTACCCCCAGCAACCTCACGGCGACTTTCAAGCCTGTCTGGACCTTCTCCTAACCTTATAATGTATTCCCAGCAAAATTGTATTCCCAGCTTTGCAAGTAAATGAAACCAGGAGTATCAGAACAGCCAAAAAATCAATGTTGTCAGATTTCAATACAAATTGGACAAATGTATGTTTTAACACTGATTTTGAGTTTTAAAAGTTTTTATGTGGAAATTCACTTCCCTCACGTCAGCGTGCTGCGTGCAAACTCGTTATTTGTTTCGTATTCTACTCTATTCGTAATAGTTAAAAATAAATTAATATAAAATGTTCTAGTTTCATTTCGTTTATAAGTATTGGGATTTGTTAATTGTTAACTTGTACAATCATTACAGTTATATTCTGGCATCAGCATTAGTAACAGGGGGGAGATAAATCCCAACATACGCACAAACCCACAGACATCCCTCTTACTGAAGTATACGATATGAATTTTAATATGGAATAAATTTGGAATGTGGGTAAAATTGAATGAAACTCTAGTAATCAATTGTATTTTAAGGGATTAGAAAACTAAGGACTATGAACCTATGTTATTACCATGAAATACGTACATATTTATTCAAACAGTTTAGCTAGTTATGCCTTTTTGTTTGGCTATCTTTAGATAGTTTGTGTCAAACCTACATGTAATGACAAAATGTAACTAGAGTTTTTAAGAAACATAGTACGTCTTGAACTGACACCAAAACGGATGTGATTCAATACAGGAAGTCACAAAACTGCTTGGCGTGCTATGCAGAAACGGGTTCTACATAAACAAATAAGTCGATGATGTACTGTAACATTTTTTCCGATTTCGGCTTTGTTTATCAGTAATCCGCCCAAATTACAGGACTTAAAACATCAAAAATTCAGTTTTTTGGATTTTTCATAAAAATACATAAATATAAAAAATATTACTATTCACCATTAAAAAGAGCTCAAAAAACTAAGTAATTTAGTACTTTGAATTACTATTCTACGATTGCTTGTTTAGGAGAAAATTTAAATTTTCATTTTGCGGTAAACGCAGTCCGTTGTCCAATGTTATTCTTATGGGGAATACAAAAATTACTATTTCTCTCTTATTTACTGATCAATTTCATTCAAAATTGATATGCTTGTCAAGTTAACATTGACCAATAGAGGAAATTCGAAATATGTTGCCCCTTAATACCCCTGGGGGGGAATAGGGGGAATTTCCCCTATTAAAACCACGAGTGTAGCAATGGATTCTGTAGTGCCTACAAAGCAGGGATATTAGGGTGGATGTTTTTTTAAAACAACTTGTTTACAAGATTTTCTGTACATTCGACCGTGCTTTGTATTCTATATTTAGTAAATAAAAAGTAATTTATTCACTAAAGTTGGGCTAAAAGGGAGAAAGTATGTGTCAGTTTCTTGATACCGTTTATTTAATAATAATTTAAAAATGGGGGTCATTTTAAAATGTCAAAGTCTAATTTCATGCAAACTGGCAAGTAAAACAAATATTTGCAAAACATCACATTTAAAGCACTTTAAATTTAATATTTTGTATAACTTGGTTTCAGTTGGTAGTTTTCGTGAAATTTGACTTTTGACATTTTAAAATAGCCACTATTTAGATAATTATTACAAATTATCATTCATTAACCGATGTTTAAAATCAAAGTGTCATTGGATTTGGATTAAAAAGTGCTTTAAATTTTATATCTAGTAAAATTTTATTTTAGTTCATAGTTTTCGTGGAATTTGACTCACAACATTGTAAATAACCGCTATTTTAAAATTAGAAAATAAAAAAATATATTTTTAGCTAATCTTATTAAAAAAATTAAAGTTGATAAAAATTTTAATAAAACTATCTCTAAGGGTTTTTAAATTATTAATTATTTTAAATGAAATAAAAATAGGCGGTTTACGGCTTAACTAAGCCGAAAACAAAAAATGTTTACTGTACATTTTCGACTTATTATTCCTTTTAGAATCCGGTTCTGCACGCTAAGCATTTATTGACACCCTGTATAACAATAAACTAACAAAGAAATTTAATAAAGTTTTCCGTAAAAAACACTTTTTAAATTTTTACACGTTGTAATGAATTTTTTATAAATGCATTGAGTTGGGGCTTTAGTACAATAACATCTTCTAATTTTGCACGGCAAATTCCCATTTCATTCCATGAAATTCTAAATTAAATTGTGAAATAACAATTGTTAAAGAACAATTTTTAAGCCTACACAATTTATTTCATAACTAATGAAGAATATTTCTTTAGTTTTTTAAGCCCGTCGTTTATTTTAAACACATTCATCGTCTTGGTAATCTGTTAACTGTAATGTTATCATTGCATTAAAGCTGGAGAGTTACTAGCACAGGCCAGGCAGGGGCGAGCAGGGGCGTGCGGGTCTAATTTAGTCCCTACATTGGCTTCCTGACTGTCGCTTACTAAGCGTTGTCAGCGCTACCAACATCACGCGATTTCAGTGCCCCGTCTTCTGAACTGTCGCGTCTGTTTTAATTATTAACATTTCATACCTTTACCTTTAGTTTGAAATAACCTATTACACTACTATATTTATATATAAAATGTCTAATTGACCGTTGTTTTGCTCAGTAATTATAACTTATGTGTAATTTAAAGAACTAACATTGGTTATTCCAGAACCATATATCAATAATTAGCAATTAGTAATTCAGTTAGGCGTTGATATTTTTTTGCTAGTACTATTTCAGTTCTAACATTGGTCAAAAAGTAATATAGGCTAAAAATAAGCCAGATATGAATTTTTGGCAATATAGTCTGCGAGCGTAAGACCAGATCCATTTCACGCAAAAACAGTTTTGTTGAAATTAAGTTTTAAACATTATTTCGAACTCGAATATCAGAATTTGTACTAACTAACATAAAAAACACCTCACCTTCATTTCAATTAAAATGTTTAAAATAAATAGTTTTGATGAAGTAAATAAGTAAAGACTATGCAAAAAGTAACAAACTTAAGAACATGTGTATCTATCCCCACTAAAATACTACTACATTACGTTCTACACACTATTCAATGTGTAAAGATAATTTATGGGAAACCGGGTATAAGGAATAAACTTAACTAATAATTAAATCGAACTCACTCAAATTTCTTACTCATTATTTCCCATGGTTTATTTCCAGTATACCTTCAGACCCGGGCCTTATAGAAAAATGGGTCAATTTATACGAAAATAAAACACTTTTTCCATCAGATTCAAGTAGATTTTGTAGTCAGCACTTCAAACCAGATGAATTATATTGGTAGCCTTAGAATACGATTAAAAACAACGCAGTGACTACAGTTTTTTTATTTTTCGCGGGAAGCATTCCTCATTTTATAAACAGTGAAATAAATTACTTTGGTGGCAACATATGTTGATCAAATCCGATCACCTCCCATTATGATGATCGGCATATGTTACAACTTGTAAAAACGATTTGCTATTACTTTGAAACTATTATGACATGATTTAACCTGGACTCAATCCATGGAACAAAATACAGCATCAATGAACCTAAGGCAGAAATTAAATAAGCTAATTTTATTTAATAACACTTAAGATGTCTAAAAACAACTTTATAATCTTATATTATAATAAAATATCATTTAAAATTGGGATTCAAATTAATTTTGAATATTAACCTGTTCCCTGTGACATTTTACATGGTACCATATATGTTGGTTCCACTTGTGATTCAGTTTATTTAATAAAAAACAGCGGCAATGAAACATATATCTATTTCTAAAATAAAAATAAAAATAGCTACCATAGACCACTTACTGCCTGTAAAATAATAAGTCATAGTTCAGCTTGTTAATACAATCGAATTCGTGTTGTATAGAAAAGTGTTGCGTCAGCTAGCTGGAATGAGTGCGGCAAAAATTTGTTTGAGCGCGGGAAACGTTGTTACCATATTTACAGAACAAATAAATCAACTTATGAAACAAATTTTGGATCAAAATTGTGGATCAAATAATTATCTAGACCTTTTCCGCTGGAATTTTCTTTTCAACCCCAAAACAAAAAGGTGTAGGCTTTGTGACTTTTTCGTGTACCACTTTTAAAACACTAACTAGTTTTCATTAATACGAATAAAATAAATTACCAAACTACAAGAAGTTTATACCGTTAGATCCCGTAGTTCATGCATATCAATAATATATAAACTTTATTGTAACTACATGAATCTGGCGAGGCGCAAAAGCGTGTAAACGATAGGGCGCACAATGCTGAAATCAACTGAGCGGTCGTGAGTGCCATTGAAGGGCTGGGGGCAAAGACTGATTTATAGTCACAGCCCTAGCGTTCCAGGTGTATTAATAGAGTTTTA
Source organism: Allygus modestus (assembly GCA_963675035.1). Classification (NCBI taxonomy): domain Eukaryota; kingdom Metazoa; phylum Arthropoda; class Insecta; order Hemiptera; family Cicadellidae; genus Allygus; species Allygus modestus. Next base: position 58,896,717 of record OY776113.1, read on the forward strand.
TGGTCGGGATAGACCAAAATTCGGTCCGGCCGGGCTCAAGGTCACAACTCAAACTGAAGGACTCGTCGTAGCGCTCAGTACACCCTCTTTATGGGTTTTGGGCGACGCGTGCTCAGTTAAATGAGGTTTACAGTGCGAGGATTTAAAAAAATTTAAACTTGTCGGAATTGGTGTTACTGAATACATTCTTTATCTTTTGGTGCTAAATTAAAATTTATTTAAAATCAAGGCTTATTTTCAATATTACTATAAAAATATCAATGTTCACGTACTTAACCTAGATATTCATAAAAAAATTATTTACGACTCAATGGCTCTTGGAGAGACTTACTTTTGAGTTATGTAATACTGTTAAAATATTGATTCTATATTATTTAATTTATATTTTCGGTAGAAAGGTTTATGAACAACTAAGTATTCTTCGTATTCTAGTTCCTTGATATGTCCCTCTGTTTTTATCGCCAAAAACATTTATAAAGGATTGGTTATATTAAAGATATGGACTATTAGTTTTGTTTTGATATAAAAACATACAATCCTTATATATTACGTGAAGACGTGTTTTGTAAACACAACTCCTCCCTTATTTCTTGACCAATTACAATATTTGAAGTGTCAAAATATTCGTCTTAGTTCGTAGTTTTGCAATAAGGTTTTTAATTTTCGAGATTTATATTCTCAAGGGCACGGGCTGCCCTCAAAGTTCGTTTTTTCTCATAAGATTAACATAGGGGTTCATTTTATTTGTATTGCAGCTGCTAACACATTCTGGACAGTTTATTAGCTATACCAAATGTTACAAATAAGGAAAGTATATATCTATATAAATAAAATAAGTTTTGTTTCTATATAGCTTTGAGCGGTGAAATGTCGTATGCAGTGGGAGATATACAAATTTTGTTTATCTGTTTGTTTGTTTATGAACCAGGTTTGTCCCGCTTTTCACAAACAAAATGAACCTAATGAAATAACATATTTTGCTCATTTCGTGTGGGTCAGGAAACTTTTAGGCTTCTGCAAATCATAGTACGTCATTAGGGTTATGCCATTGGTCCGTCACTGCTACAAAGAAGATCTATGGGTACCGGTGACTCAACCTTTCACTGTAGAATGCACCATATTTGTTCTAATGACCATTTAGTCAGCTAATTTACCTTTTACTACAGAATGGAGGAACACGAGCTTTACTAACTAAAAGCAAATTAGGGCAGAGGCCTATGGGATTTTTTTAAACGTATTCCTATTGTACATCTGCAGCATAAGGGGAACCACAATGCATTATTTCATATTCATAGACATAGTAGTTTTTTAGATCAAGCGATCAATATGTCAGTGAGTGCAGGAGTCTAACAAATGTAGATTTAGATTATATATCCACTCTGTACTCTTATGTTATTTATTACAAATCCTCACTCAGCGTTTTAAATTAGAACTGCAACAGCTGTTTATGGAATAATTATTTTTAAGTCATCATAAGAAAAACTTTGTCCATAAAAATAACATTGGATTTTCAAAACCCCGTGGGGCAAAGTCCTGAGGTGATTTCAAAATAAACTACCTTAAAACCTTCTAACGCACACATAGAACATATAGACAAAAGTTTCATCGAAATCAGTGAACCCTTTTCTCTGTGAAAAGCGAACAAAACATGACCAAAACCACACTAAATTACGTTTTTGAGCGGATGCCATTCTTTTTACAAAAGGCGTATGCCAGTTTACAGTGGCCTAAAACCTTCCCACAAATGTATAGAACAAAGAAACAAAGTGTCGTCAAAGTCAGTGCACCCGTTTTCCCGTGAAAAGCGAACAAAAACCCGTCCTTAAGCGTTACCGACAGACAGACAAACAAACCAATAGACAGACAGACAGACGGACAGAAATTGAGATAAGACCAAAACAAGGCTTTCCTAGGGTGAAAATTATAAAAATATGCAAAAATTTAAGAATTCCAAACAATGGACAGACTAAACTATAATTTTATTAAGCCTATATAGAAATGAATAACCCTTAGACTGAGTTTACAGGTTAGCTGCAACAGGGACCACAAGAATGTGGTCATTATGCTAATATCAATCGGGAACAACCAGTGTGAACGGATTAGTGGCAACGGTGTGTATCGTCAAATTATCGTACTTTTACAAACTATCGTATCCAGATACGATAATTTCGTAGACACTCCGACAATTCAGCGGAGTCTACGGCGTGCTCTTTCGGTCGATTGCGACAGTATTCACTTTCGGTCGGTTGCTACACATTTGGTTTTCGGTCAAGTAAAACAACAGCTAGTTTCGATAAGTTTAACATTTATTACTTTCGGTCAGATAACACTAGTATTAAAACTTTTCGGTGGTTTAGGACTCTTCCAATATTCGAACATTTGGCACAGTTACAGTTTCAATGTTTTTTTAATTCGGTCGTTTGGGACACATTTGCTTTTCGATGTTTTCAAACAAAATAACGTTTCGGTGCGATGGGATTCGGTCATTTGGCATCTCACCATTTTAATCATTTAGTTTATATTGTTAAACAGATTTGCATAAACATGACTCATAAAATAGAAAATTTATGACTTAATCATAGGAATTTCTTATCTGTCTTTACTAGGAGTGTACGAGTGCTCATATATTGAGTTTTTTTTCAAGCCGAGTTTGTGCACTCGACTCGACTCGAGACATTGCAAAACACTCGTGAGTTTGAGCCTAGTTTTTTATATGCTACAGTTGATTAAACACTCAAACCGTCTCAAATGACAGTTACAAAAGCAATAAATGTGTCCGAGACTAGGTGAAAACGAATTAGATTGTTCTCTGTATGTTTTAAAAAAGAAATCTAACATCACTTCATATCACGTTGGCTTTGTCTAAGAAAAAGCAGTGTTATTAAATTTGAATTACCAATGTAACAGTACACGCATTCGGATCTACTGGCTAGTCATTAAATCAAGTACAATAAAAAGGAGCAATAAAGTTTACCTGTGTGACACTTGTTTTATTTTGGTAAAATATACATGGTACAAAAATAAACTTAAAATCAAAAAGATATAACAAACGTAAGTTCAAGTAAGTTGTTCTTATAGGTAGGCCTATTTAGTTTGTATTATGAATTTTTTAAGAAACTAGTCTTGAAATGTACATACTATGAATCTATGATTAACTAATTAAAATAATTATTCTGTCATCATTTCATTATATCAGATGTATTTTTGACATAATGCTGATCATGTGTAGGTAACTTTTGTAACCAGTATCTCCTCTTTTTGGAAAAAAGAAAACTCAACTTTTCTTAAATAAAATATTACCAACTTCTGGAATGGTAACAACACCCTTCTCTCATCCGTTTTCTTCACATTAAAATATATTAAACCTATTTGTGAGGGGGGAGGATGAGAGATAGGGAGAGGATGAGGTGGAGAGGTTTCAGGCATAAATAAATACCCCCGTCGCAGCAAACCTGCGTACTCAGCGAATTTCCAATGCAAATATTTGGGTATCACTACTACCTAGAGCCACTTACCAATTTTCACAAAAATACATTCACTAATAAGTGATATATAGCATTTTATTTATTCTCCATAAGAATAACATTATAAATGAGTACGCAGGTTTGCTGCAACAAGGAAGATAAGATATGTTTTTTTTTGCAATTATCAATATAACTCAACCAGGTGAAGCTACATACCAAGTTTTATTAATTTAGGTTCATAACTAAGGGATATATAAAACTTTACTTATTCTCCATATGAAAAACATGGGGGCCGAGTATGCAGGTTTGCTGCTACCGGGAAAAATCAAAAAAAAACTTGTTTTGTGCTATTATCAATATACCACAACTAGTTGAAGCCACATACCAAGTTTCATCGATATACGTACATAAGTAATCAAAATATAACATTTTATTTATTCTCCATAAGGATAACATTGGACAACGCACTGTGTTTAGCACTTTGAATATCACTGCAACGGTTGGACGTAAAACAACAATTAAAACGCCAAAATGATTATTTTGTAGAGCTAAACTGATTGGTAGAAAGAAATGTGGAGTTTTTAGTGAAATTATCTGAGGAAAATCTAAAAACCGTATTCCCATAAGATTAACATGGGAAATTTTATGGACACATCTTTTGACTTTTCTCCACGACCACTAAACCTAGCTTAATGATTAAAAATACTAAATTGTTTGTTTTTTTAAGCTCTACAAAATGGCTATAACCAAAATCTAGTGTTTTTAAAATTTTAGGGTAAAAAGTTCAATCAACTTATTTTTGGAAAATTTTAAACCCCCATAAAAACCCCCTTCCCATAAACCGATCGATCTGGTTTTCGAACTTAAAGTCATAAATGTTACTCTCCACATTTTTGCCAAATTTCATAAAAATCGGGCGCTTCTATCAAAAGTTATAGCGGTAACGGACACATATATAAATATGTATATATATATATATATATATATATATACACATATATATATAAATTTGAACGAATAGTGTTTTTGGCATCTGGGGACCTCAAAACAAAAAGTTATCATGGTCTCGGGCTTAAGTCTTACCATGCCAGCTACGTTAATAGCTTCTTCCCTAAAGAGGAAATTCGCTAAAAGACTACTGATTACTGGAATGGTAACACCCTTTTCTTATCCGTTTTATTCCACGACAAAAAGAACAGATAATTCAGGACTAATGTAAATCAAAAACATTATGCCTACTGGATTGGTCGTAGGCCCTTCTCTTATCCATTTTAACTCTACATTAAAATAAACTAGTTTTCCGTTGCTCGATTCCGAGCAATTTTGTACCCAACGAAAGGTTACTTCAGTTGTAAACAAACTAACAAAATATCTGACGCTAAACAGGATTATAAATCTGAGAATAATGCCGATTATGTACTAAAGTTGATTGGAAAATCAACACGTAGTTTACACTTCCGCCGTCGGATAGCGCCGCCACTGTTCTGAAAATTCACCCTTTAATTACTGTATTTAAGTGATGCCCTTTCTTTAGATTCTGAGAGGTATTGGCAAATCTATGCAAATATAACTTTAATTTGACAAATCAACTGTTAAAATCCGTCCAGCCGTGATCGAGTTATGACTGTGAAGAAAACGCCATAGCGTAATAATATATTGTCTATTGGATACTTGGTCGAATTACACATTTTTAACCCTTTGCGATCGGAAGGCCAGCAGGAGTGGCCACAACGCAGTCGGCAGCCAGTCGGAATTCTTTCCGTACTAACTTGGTTCCGACGGTCGTGCGGCCAGCTGTACTGGCCACGTCCCACTACGCGTCACCTCGGCATTTATCATGGCGGCTCGCTCCCCGCAGCTCGGAATTATTTTCACTGAAAACCTTCAATGTTAGCATAGGGGATTTAAATTTTAAAAAAACGTCTCTCAATTCGTCTTATCTTTAACGATTGTTCATTATTACTTAGTTAAATATATGGGGGGGAAAAAACATAACCCCATTCTTACTAATAAATGTTTATACGGGATAAAACAATTTTATTGTAGGCCTAATTATAATATAAGTGTAGGCCTATACGTAAACGTACAAGTGTTCTTATAATCATGTACATTAAAACTTGAAACTTAATTAAAAATACAAATAAACACAACTCTCTCGAGAAAATCACCAAAACACAGTTAAAATCAAATAAAACTGAACCAAAACAATGATGATTATGACAGCACTTGGGCCAGAAAAACAGGTGTTTATTTTAGTTGTTTACACCACAATTCTGACGATATAATGTTGCAAGCCTGCTGATCATTTAGTTTAACAATTCCTCACTAGGTTGCAGCACTCTACAGGCATTATACCACAGTTGGAATATTACAAACGAAATCATTGTTGTCGGCCAGTCCTGCTGGACGCCCGAGCGTTCGTTGGATTTCATGTTGGCCAGCACCGCTGGCCGTCCGATCGCAAAGGACAACTGCTGTGGAAAAAAATCTGACTTCCGCGCGCTAATGGCGGCGGCCAGTAGAGCTGGCCGCGCGACCGCTGAGGAATAGCGGAAAATATGCATTCCGATCGCAAAGGGTTAATGGTATAATCTATCATTATACAAAATTTTAACTCATTGTGTGCACTTATTAAGATGATGATGATGATCATGTCTTATTAACAGATACAATTTATTTATAAAATTGATAGTCTATCAATAAGATGATTTGGCGTGGGAGTTATTATACCCAATAGGGTCATAGCATAAACAGATTCTGGCAAAATGAGAGGGCATATACTATATTAAATTATTATGATATTAAAATATAGTGTTTCTGTATCTATGATCTTCTCACGATATTTTAGGTTTATTTTAGAATTACTTAAAAAATAATTTTAAGGCTATTGAGTCAATTCCCTAACAGGATGGTCTTTTTTTCTGCGTGATAGCAAACATGATAGTTTTTAAGACTAGTGGGGTCAGGGTGAAATCTAAGAGGATTTCCAAAAAGCATACTAGGTCATATTTGAAAGAGGCACATTACAAAACGTACTATAGATTTTCAGCACAATCAGTCAAGCGATGAACAGGGCCGCCTTGAGGGGGAACAACAGGGGCCCCCAATTTTAAATAAATTCCAAGTATTGACCAATATATTTAAATAGCACTCTCTGGGACCCCACAAAATATTTTAACCAGTCCCCTAATTGTCTTGTGGAAGCCCTCACGATGAAGTGAAATCACCCAGAAGATTCTCGTACCTCCAAATGGCAAAGGAATGTGTATTTTACAATTCCAGGAACTTACATCTGTTTTATGTTAATTTTTTGGTGAGGACAAAAGCTAGCCCATCACAATAAAAGTCGTACAGGCTTATAATGTTTAAAATCATTTCCATTTTTCACATGAATAACACAAACAAATAACTCCAAATTCCATGAAACTATAAAAAGCGGCTTTCTGACAGATTAACATATTTTAGGTATATTCCTTGCATGTAACCTATAAAAATAATATAGTATTAACACATACAATTATAATAAAAATACTATCATATTTGTCTAGGTCACTGGGAGACCGAGCTTTGCTCGTTCCTTGTCAGACAGCAGTTTGTTTTTATGAATGGAGTAGGCCCCTAATGTTACACCACGTCCTCCTAATAGCAAGCACATTTGCTTAGCTTATATTTGTCTCTTTTATACATGTTTGAGGTAACTCCAGTTGTTATTATAGCTCAATATCCCTTTTAGCGAATTTCCCCTATAGGGAAGAAGCTATTACCGTAGTCGGCATGGTAAGACCTAGGCCCGGCACCATGATAACTTTTCGTTTTGAGGTCCCCAGACCCCAAAAACACCATTCGTTCGATACTGTATATATATATATATATATATATATATGTGTCCGTGAGCACGATAACTCTCGTAAAAATTATCCGATTTTGATGAAATTTGGTATAAACGTGTAAAGCAACATTTATGACTTTAAGTTCGAAAACCAGCCAGATCGCTCTATCCGAAGGGGTATTTTGGGGGGTTTTGTACCCCAAAGATGGGTTTTTTGAATTTTTTATATATAATTTTGGAAATAGTCAAATTTTAGTTTTTACCATTGGATTCAGCTTAAAAAGACACACAATTTGGTATTTTGATCATTTCTCTACGTCAATTGGTTACCGAGATATTGAAAGTGCTAAACACAGTACGTTGTCTAATGTTATTCTTATGGAGGAAAAGAAAAATTTTATATCTCGCTTATTTATGAACGTATACTGACGAAACTTGGTATACGGCTTCATCTGGTTGTGGACCATTGATATTTGCTCAAAAAAAAACATTTTTTTGCCAAAGGCTTCCTTAGCAGCAAACCTGCGTACTCAGCCCCATGTTATTCTTATGGAGAATAAGTAACGTGTTATCTCCCTTAATTATGAAAATAAATTAATGAATTTTGGTATGTGGCTTTACCTAAATGAGTTATATTGATATCTGTATAAAACCCCATTTTTTATGGTCCTTCCTTCAGCAAACCTGCATACTCAGCCGCCATGTTATTCTTATGGAGAATAATTAAAATGTCATAAATCGTTTATTTATGAATGTATATTGATGAAACTTGGTATGTGGCTTTATGTAGTATTAAGATACATATATATGCATTGGAAATTCGCTGAGTACGCAGGTTTGCTGCTACGGGGGTATTATTCATTTCGTACTGCTTTATATTTATTCTTCTTTCAATAGTTTTTACAATACACTGATTGATTAAACCTCAGAGTTACGACTGACTGTTATGATTCTTTAGTTTTGATTTTCAAATCCATAAGGTACATTTACATATTTTAGTTTTATTATTAGTTTTATTACATTACTCGAGTTTATCAAGAGAATGACACCTGCCTGGAATTTATTTTTATCCTAGAAGTTTGATATTTCCTACACTTTAGGACATCACTGGAGCAGTTAAAAAAACTCAAATCTACAAGCAAGCTATAACCTTATTCATATTAGAGTATAGCATAGACAGATTGATATTGAACTGGGGAGAGGGAGGCAGTACCCTTCAGAATGTAACTGACGAAACCCTTTTATGCCCAGTTACGTTCAGAACCAGATTTAGGGTATGTAGACACCATGTGGTGCGGCCCCTTGCTGTCCACCGCCAAGGTTAACTAAATTGTTTGGAATATGGTTTTAGGGTTTTATGATTTATGTGTAGTACGGGCCACTTTGTGGATCGGGCCCCTAAGCAACTTCCTATGTAGCCTATGACTAACTCCGGCCGTGGCTACGAATCAGGAAAAACATCAATCGTTATTAAATATTCATAAATAACGGAGGCATTGTCTATCAAATTACTCCTTAACGTATGTATAAGATATATACATACATATAGATCATATTTGATTCAATCATAACATATGATGGGTATAACATAATTTACACCATTTCGTTCCTATTTCTATTTTTTGTCATATAAATACAGTCACATTAACGGGTAAATTGATATCATACGGGAAATTTTGGTTGTAAGTGTTGGTATCTCTGCTCAGTGACGATCAGCTCCACGCTACGTTACTCCACTACTTGGGCGCGCCTACAGCTATGAACGGAAGTGGACTGTTCCTGTAAATACGCGCGTATATCTGCCTCTCCCCTCTCTTCGAGACAAGGAGTAGGGGGTGCGAGCAACTGGTACATCGAGCAAGTAGCCCATCTGTTATTACATTTATTTATTTGAAACCCTACCAACTGTCCATGCGAGCAACTAAGATGTCGATCAGTGGGTTTCAGGACTTGATTTAATTATTTATACTTATTTTCTAAAACCCTACCAACTGTCCCTGTGAGCAACTAACATGTCGTTCAGTGCGTTTCAGTACTGTATTTAATTATTAATATTTATTTTTTAAAACCCTACCAACTGCCCCTGAGACCAACTAACATGTCGATCAACCGGTGGGCCCCCTATATCTCCCCCTTTGACAAAGGTCTATCTATGCCACTGCTTCATTCATAATATAAATTATATGTACAGAACAGAGAAAGACACTGCAATGTAAAACAATTTCATATCATCTTTCATAAAATAATATCCTTTTAAATACATTAAACAATCTTCTAATAACAGATACAAATACCGTACTAGTTGTAAATATTTTAAGTTATTTGTTTATTCTTCAAAATTCAGTTTTTATGTTCAAAGGCAACAAATTAAAATACTTAATCCCAGCACATTATGTCTGGTATTATAGTTGTGAATATATCTTAAAAATGTAATCTATTAAAATGTATTTTTAATGCCAAGATTAATATAGAAACTAAACACAGTCATGATTCCTAATTTTGGAAAATTTTCTTTAGCTGACTAATAATTTCAATTTTGATAATATTCTAATGGCTATTTTTCTATTTCTAGCATTTGGTTTAAATTACCAGTGAGGGTGCTACCATACATCACCATACTAAAATAAAGGAGATGTGGGAATAGATACATGCAAATTACAGTGGAACCTCGATAACTCGAACCTCAGGGGGAGTGGCAAAAATATGAATTATTGAATATTTTGAAATATCGAGGTTTGACTTATCAAGGTGATTTTCCACAGACTTTGACCTATTGAGGGTCATGGTAACACAATAGATGGATCATGGAATGGTATAATCCTTACATAAGTTCGAGCTATGTATCAAAAATAATCATACCGTATAATAATAATTATTAAAATTAAAATAGATTTGAACAATTTTAAATGTCAAAAATAAGCCCGGAAATATATTGTAAACCTTCTCTGGTTAACGTAGTAGAGGACGAAATACTTCCTTCTGTCAAAATATTGTAGAGGAGGAAAGTAAACAAATAATGACTCACAGTTTGGTATTTTGGTGGGTGATTGCCCGTTCGACTACTTCCTGTCTATTTTATAGACTTTTTTGCTCACTTCTTATCACCTGCCCCAAACAAATCCCTCCCCCTTACGGAAGTCAGTTCTGACCAACTACGCATCAATTTCATTTAGCTGAAAATTAATGTACTGTAGGCTATTACTTCAAGATGGTGGCTTGTGCATTGCTTGTAAAATAATTTAACAGTTTTATTTTTGTTTTTTTTCAATAAATTTAGCTCTATTTGTGCATATTAAAGTTGACAGAGTGATTCACTAAAGTGCAAGTATTTTATAGTTAACAAAATATCTCATTCTTATCAGTACAAACTTAAATAAACCTAAAGTTTTAACTTGCCTGCTCTAATTGATATAAAACACATGTTTTCATGCACAAGGGCTTGTTGCATTTATTTAATATTTAATGCTCACCAAACTAATAAAACGGCCGTAGTGGTTATATTTTTAGTTTAAAAGTGCACTCACAGTAAATTCACTTATAAATTGGAAGGGCCCAAAATTTTACAACATTTTGGTAAAAGGAAACAGCAGAATAATTTTGACTATCCGAGTAAGTGAATACTATCAAGGAACAAGAACCAACAGAATCACTCAGCTCAGCTCGTTTCAGCTGATAACAGATGTCCCAAGGCGACCTTTGGACCTCCAGTTGACCCTCATCAATATACTTACCTGTCAGTAACTACTGAGACAATTTCCTTGTTTACAAACATTACAGAGTTTGTTCTCAATGCTTACCCCTTAAGATATGCATGCCATAGTAATCTGTTTTAATTATTGATTGAAAACTTTATTACTGACTTCAATAATTTAAAGCTTAAAGACACCTTATACAAATAATGAAAATGACAAAATTTCCTTGTGGTACTTTTCATAAAGGTGTTAGGTCAGCTGCAGTATGTTGCAGTGGGCCATGCCAGATTTGGTTTCACAAAAGATGTACAGAAATAACGGATAGTGTTTTTAAGAAAATGTGTAAAGGTGAGCAGTCAGTTTGGAAGTGCTCCAAGTGTGAAATAAAAATTGAAATTGAGACTACTACAAATACCAGCTTAAATAGAATAGAGCTAGAAAGTAAATTAAGTAACATAAGTTTTGAGGGAGACATTGACCTTGAAACCTCTTTAACCTTGGCCGCCGAAGCTGGAAACACACTATTGGCTGAAAATGAAACTTTGAACCAAAAAATACATGACCTAAAGAACTCAAAAACCAAAATACAACTAGAGTTAGAAGACAGAATTAAAGCATTAGAAGGTGATAAAACTCATATATTAATCAATTTTGAAGAAGTACAAAATACATTTTTGAATGAAATAGTTTTGCTGCAAAAAAAATTAAAAATGAAAGAGTCTTCAAGGATAACCTGATATTTCAGTTTGAATCTGAAAAGACGTTGCTTCATTCACAAATATATAATTTGAATAAAGGAAAAATTCAACTTGAGAGTAAACTTAAACGTATGGAAGCCGAGATACGGGAAAATCAAGCAAGAAAAATACAACACATCGAACTTGAAACTTGTAACAGACATTGTTATGATTGTGACTTATTAAAACTAAATATTGAAAAGTTAGAAAACAGTATTAAGGCATCAAATTTAGAACTTTTTGATATCAAACAGAGATATAGTGAAATTAGTAATAACTACAATAATTTAATTGAAAACACAAACCATCATCATCTGATATTACAGGAACCCAATAAAGGTGAAAATGGAAAGAATTACACTAAAAGTGATCAAAACACATTAGGTGTAAAAAACAGAAAGCCAAAATACCAGACCAATGGTTTGAACTCTCAGACGAAGAAATTAGTCTGTGGATTAGAAATATGTTACTATTTCCAAAGGACGCTTTGGTACTGTGTCCATCTATAAGCCACATAATAAAAGAAGAACAGGATTTTGAAATTGTCACTCAGATCTGTAATGATGTAAATATTCAAGAAAAAGAGTACATAATTGCAGTGTTAAATAGTAGAACATCGGAGGTACAAGCAGGCTTGTGCCACTGGTCTCTACTGGTATACAATAAGACCTTAAATACCTCCTATCACCTAGACTCACTGGCCGGTCTTAATGCCCCCCATGCCCAACAATTCTGTCAAAAGTTATCTCGCTACTTCACAGGTCAAGTAAACTCTAGTGTAAGAGATCTGAACTGTGTACGTCAAAAGGGATCAACTGAATGCGGCGTACATGTATTACATAATGCTGAAATACTGTGCTCCTCAATACAAAATGGCTTATCTTTCACATCAAGTCAAGTGTTCATGAAAGAATTCTCTGTCCAGAGTTACTACGATCAATTAAAACTGCTCTCAGTTTTTCAAGATGGTAAATATAATATTCCTGATCATGACTCACTGCTAAAACTGTTAGCTACTCAGTTTATAACTAACAATTCCTTTAATAATTCCCATCACAACAAAAACTCAAGTGATGTGTCTGAGAATATCAACACCAAAATATATAAACATGACAAGGCTACAGTGACAGATTGGACAATCTTAAAAACAAAATACCCCCGTCGCAGCAAACCTGCATACTCAGCGAATTTCCAATGAATTATAACATAACACACTAAGCCACTTAACAGGATTCATAAGAAATATATTCACAAACAAGCGATATTTAAAATATTAATTATTCTCCATAAGAATAACATTGGGGATGAGTGCGCAGATTTGCTGCAACAAGGAACACAAAATAATGGGGATTTATGCAAAATATCAATAGAACTCAGCTAAGTGAAGTCACATACCAAGTTTCATCCATATACATTCATAAATAAGCGATATATAAAACTTTAATTATTTTCCATAAGAGTAACATGGGGACCAAGTACCTAGGTTTGCTGCTACGGGAACCATACGTGAAAAATTGTTTTTTTGAGCAAACAACAATAAACCACAACCAGATAAAGCTATATACCAAATTTCGTCAGTTTATGTTCATAAATAAGCGAGATATACAATTTTTCTTTTTCTCCATAAGAATAACATTAGACAACGTACTGTGTTTAGCACTTTCAATATCTCAGTAGAGCAATGATCAAGATACCAAATTGTTTGTTTTTTTCATGCTGAATTCAATGGTGAAAATTAAAATTTAATTTTAATAAAAATTACATGTGGAAACCCCAAAAAACCCATTTTTGGGGTACAAAACCTCCCCAAAACCCCCCTTCGGATGGTGCGATTCGTCTGGTTTTCGAACTCGTTCAAATAAATGGTACTTTACACGTTTGTACCAAATTTCATTAAGATCGGACCTTTTTTACGAGAGTTATCGTGCTTACGGACACACACATATATATATATATATATATAAATATATATATATATACATATATACAAATTTGAACGAATGGTGTTTTTGGCATCTGGGGACCTCAAAATGAAAAGTTATCATGGTCTCGGGCTTAAGTCTTACCATGAGACCTACGGTAATAGCTTCTTCCCTATAGGGGAAATTCGCTAAAAAGCACACCGTAATGAAAGAGCTAATCCTCAGAAGAAACTAACAACTGCATCAGTGGTTCCTACATACAACAGATTCCAAACTTTGATGGATAATAGTAACTGTAGTACTGAGGACTTACACGGGAATAATGTCATGCAAATAACACAGATAAACTACTCTAGAAAGGATAAACCTAAGAAAGAATCCAATAAAAAGTTATCAGGAATCAAGTCAGTTAACAAGAAAATAAACCTCTCAGTTTTTTCTGACAGCCAAGGATGAGGTGTTGGTCCGCATATTGGAAATGCAAGCACAAATGTTAAAGCAGTCGGCTTTACTATGCCAAATGCTAAGCTCCAGAAAGTGGCGGAGGTGGCCCTAAACTCGGCTGATGATGCTGATGTTGCTGTTCTCTTAGGTGGTACAAATAATGTACTTCAGGATGACTTAACAACAATTTACTCATGTCTGGAGAACACATTGATATCTCTTAGTGAAAAAAAACATATTATTATTTGTACAATCCCACAAAGGCATGATGTACACATTAGTGATCCTGTTCATGGAAAAATTGTTTTAATAAATAATTACATCAGAGAACTGGTAATACGTGTGGAATCCACATATATTCTCGATCTTGATCATTTAAATAGATCCCACTTTACTAAGCACGGGCTTCACCTCAATAAGGGTAAATCTAAATTATGCTACTTCATACTAGAGACTCTAAAAACTATACCCTTGGGAAAAAATATAAAATTCGACAATAACATTAAGTTTGTTCAAGCAAACATGAGGGAAGTACTCAGACAACAGCAGGGAGACAAGTACACTGCTTTTGCCCACTGTATTTCTGGAGACTTTTGCAGTGAAAAGCAAATGAGCGCTGGTATTGCTTTGGTCTTTAGAGAGGAAGTAGGCAAACCAACATCTTCTGACTGCCTTAATTGACTGTCTTCTGACCTAACCCTCCAGAAGACCAGAAGAGGCGCATCAGTTTATGGCCTAATCACCAAAGCCGAGTATTTCCAGAAACCAACCGAAGACTCTTATGATGCCACTTTTGAACAATTAATACAAGATTTCCGTACTAGAAAATTCAAGCATTTAATATGTGCACCCATGGGTTGCATTCGGGATGGTATCTTTCCAGATCAGTTCGCTAACAACATTGTGAAGTTTCAACGTGACACTGGAGTTCCAGTCACAATTGTTACTTTCAACAAACTCACCAGCAGAAAGTTAAGAAATGGGTATTCGTACCACAGTTTAATTGAACGTCTTCAACAAGTAATTACTAATAAATTGAACATTCAACAAACATTATGCAGTACTTCTAGTGAGTGCATCAGTTCACCTGCACAGATGGAGAGACCTAACAACAACAATGAAGATGATTCGCCTACGCTGAATAGCTTTTCAACCTCAACGACGTCTCATAGTCAAGATGGAACGGTAGATCAACCAACAGTGACGATGTCAACACATCATTTGACTCCAGAAGCACCTGCTAGCCCAAAGCCAACTGGAAGATCGCCTGTTTCCATCCCAAGTGAAGTGGTGAAAGCTGTGCATGTCAATAATGTGATTTCCTCAAGTTCAGTGAGTCAAAGTAAAAATTCTCCACCCAAAGATACAGATGTATTTGTAAATTTGAATCATGTTTGTGAAACCCCTGTCTCCACTTTTTTAGAACCGCGAGAGAAATTACTCATAAAAATAACAGAATAAATCAAATTAAAATTTTTCATCCAAATATACAAAATTTAAGTTCAAGAGTTGAATTGTTAGAAGTTATTATTGACGAAATAAGTCCAAATATAATAATATTATCTGAACACGATACTAAGGAGGAAGACCTGTTCCGAATTAATGTTAAAAACTATCAGATCAACTCTTTTTACTCAAGGCAAAGCACAACCAAGGGTGGTGTTGTAATTCTCTCTGGTGATGATATTGAGTGGAGACAAGTGGTTTTCCCTAAGTCATTTTCTGACCAGATTTTGGGGGAAAAGCAATTTGAGTTTTGTGCTGCTAGTTATAATATAAATAATTATAAATTTGTTTTAGTAGGAATATACAGATCCCCCAGTTCTAATGTTCAGATATTTTTAAACAGGCTAAGCAATTTGATAGAATTTTTGACTAAGAAATTTAATACAATAATAATAGGCAGTGATATTAACATTGATGTCTTAGAAAATGATAGCAAATACAGATTGTTGAAAGAAACCTTAATAAGCCACGATATGCGGTATTTAGTTAATTTCCCTACCAGGGTTACAGAGAGTTCAGAAACTGCCATTGATAATTTTTTAATAAAAAACAAAGATAAATCCCACATTCAGGTTGAAGGAGTGATAACTTGTATATCAGATCATGATGGTCAAATATTGGCTATAAATCCTTCAAATTGTGAGAAAAAGAAAAATCAGCCAATAAAAAAAGCAATTCGTAAATTTTCTGCTGAAAACATAGATTACTTTTCTAGCCTTTTAAAAAATGAGACGTGGGAAGATATATATTTTGCCCCTATTAACAAAAAATATAATTTATTTCATAGTACTTTCATCTTTTTTTTCGAGCAAGCATTCCCAAAAACATTAATCACGGTAATAGATAAAAAGAACAATTGGTTAACCGAAGAGATTAAAAATAAAAGTAAACAAGTTGTTCAAGTTACAAAGGAGTTTAGACAAAATAGAGATGTTAATTTAAAAAAACGTTGCTAAGCAGTTGAAAATTAATCTTAAACGTGCATTAAATAAAAGCAAACAAAATTACTTTGAAAATAAAATCTGTAAATCTTCTAATGTCCAAAAAACTGTGTGGGGAATAATAAATTCAGAAGTTGGTGGAAAAGTCAGAAATTAATTAAAAGGATATTTTTAGAATCAGGAGGGAAAACTATATCGGATCCAAAAGCGGTGTCTAACTTGTTTAATGACCATTTTTCTAGTATGGTAAAGGATAATGGTATTTCAAATATTCACAATGTAAGTAGTTATGAATTTCAAATAACAAATAACACAAAAGAATTGTTCAAACCTACTTTTAGTTTTATCCCTGTTGATAGTAATGAGGTGGAAAAAGTCATAAGTTCATTGAAAAATACG
Organism: Allygus modestus; assembly: GCA_963675035.1. Lineage (NCBI taxonomy): Eukaryota > Metazoa > Arthropoda > Insecta > Hemiptera > Cicadellidae > Allygus > Allygus modestus. The sequence goes on from OY776113.1 coordinate 58,913,651, forward strand.
AACTCAAGTGGATATGATGAAGTCCCAGTAACAGTCATAAAAGAAGTAAAAAAGGAAATTAGCGGTATATTGAGCCACCTAATAAATTCATCATTTGTCACTGGTTCTTTTCCCACCCTGCTTAAAACATCCAAAATTATTCCCGTATTAAAAAAAGGTGAAGTAACAAATATAAACAACTATCGACCAATATCTTTACTCCCATCAATATCAAAAATATATGAAAAAATAGCCTCAATTCAATTAAATAACTATTTTGAAAAGCACAATTTATTTGATGATATTCAACATGGTTTTAGATCAGGAAGATCAGTGATCAGTGCTGCAGTCTCATTCGTAGAATCAGTAGTCGAGTCAGTCGACAAGGGAAAATGCACAACAGGCATATTTATGGATTTATCTAAAGCTTTTGATAGCGTAAAGCACTCCATTCTATTGGAAAAATTACAATATCTTGGCATATCAAAAAACTCTTTGAGTTGGTTTAATTCTTTTCTTTGTGATCGCTGTCAGTATGTAGAAATTACCTCCCTTACTAAATATAACAAAATTATTAGGGCATCGTCAGAACTTCGGCCAGTTAAATTTGGAGTTCCTCAAGGGCCCATTTTAGGACCATTACTATTCCTATGCTATCTTAAAAATATTGATAATACTTTATCATATAAGCCAGCATCCAAATTTGTTTGTATGTGGATGATTCAAACTTGAAGATAACATCTGATACATTGGAAGAAACTAAAATGCATTGCCAGGTAGAAATGGAAAGTATTAGTAACTATCTAATGGAACACAATTTATCGTTAAATTTAGATAAGACTAATCTTGTTCAATTTAAAACAAAACAAAACAAAAAATGGCAAGAACCAGTAGTGACGCTTAATTCCCAAAATATTAAAATTAAATCCAGCACTGATTTCCTTGGGTTACTTATAGATCAGCATTTAGATTGGAATGGCCATGTGAACAAAATCTTAACTAAGATCAGCTCTGGACTCTTTGCTCTAAAAAAATGACTGCCTATTGTAGTATTAATACATTACGAAACATTTATTTTGCGTATATTCACTCCCATATTTCTTTTGGAATTTGCTTATTTGGAGCAACATCAAAATTTAACCTTGATAACATATTAAAAAAACAAAAAAGTGCCATTAGAATAATGCTTAATTTAAAACAGGATGTATCTGCAAAAAAACATTTTATTGGTCTTAAAATATTAACTGTATATGGACAATATATTTTTAATTCCATTTTAACAGCAAAAAGTGAAATAACACATCTGGATTACTTCTCAATTCACCAGCATAATACCAGAAATAAAGACAAGATTATTACAAGTCGTCATAAACTGAAATTTTTTGAGAAGAAACCAACATACATGGGACTAAAGTTTTTAGAGTATATTCCCAGGGAAATTAAATTAGAAAATGACAATACCAAATTCAAAAAATTCTTAAAAGAATATCTGATTAGCATAGCTCCCTACTCATTAAATGAATTTTCCCACCTCTCGTAAAACTTGAAAGGTAATGTAGAAGGTTTATGGTACCTTCTATGTACCACGAGAAGTTCTATGTACCCTCTATGAACACGAGCAAGTTTCCCTGAGCATCTGGGAAAATGTAATAACGTTATAGTGTAAAATGTGATTAAATAACAATTATTTACTTTGCTTTACTTAAAAAATGTAGGTTTGATTTAATTTGTTGCAAATATGTATTAGATGTAAGAAAAGACACTTGACACTATTCAATGTATACTCTGTGTACTGCCTATGAATAAAGAATTTTGAATTGAATTGAATATTCAAATAATTTGTAAAACTAAAAGGGAACAAAACATGATAAAAATTGAAATTGCAGAGCATTGTTGGAATTAGGGTGAAGCAGTATGACACTCTTTTTGTTTTAAAATTATCAGCAGTATTCACTGGTGTTCCAAACTGCTTCCCGATGTCACTGATTTTATTTCCTGTGTCAATAGCCTCAAATAGTTTTGAACTTCTCCTTAGAGTTTTGCCAACGCGTTTTACCAAAATGCAAACACTTCGTAAAAAACAACCTAAAAACTACGTTTCACGTACTACATCCAGAACCTCTGAACTCACACTAACTAACGACTCCGAACAAAAATCTAATAAAATCAAAACCATTTTATTAAAAAAAATATATAATTTATAACAATATGAGACTGTATTTTTGAAACTCATAATAGCGATGGATTTTAATTTATTTTTTATTTATTTGGACTTTACCTATTGCTTCTAGTGTTTAAAACTACACCATAGTGTTTAAACACTAGAAGCGATAGGTAAAGTCCAAATAAATCAAAAAATAAATATGAGACTGTTCCTTATTTATGAAATTAAATCCTCGTATAGGTGAAACCCGTGCGTGAGAATGAGTATGTTTGATATGTGTGTTACTCAACAACATAAATTTGTTGGTTGTTTTACCGACACCAGGAGCACCCGGGAAAGAGATTTAGTGGGGTGGGAGGGCAGGAGCACCTGGGAAAGAGATTTAGTGGGGTGGGAGGGTTGAAATATCCGGCTGCAAAGTCACTGGAGGTTTGGTGAATGAACAACTTCGACTTATAGAGGTTTTCTAGTCAATACTTCGACTTATAGAGGTACGGCAATTGTACATATTCGAGTTATAGAGGTTCTACAGCTAAAACTTCGACTTATAGAGGTGCAGTGACAAGCTAAGAATACTGAAAAAATTTGAGTTATCGAGGTGTTTCATGTAAACCCTTCTACTTATAAAGGTAAAATAACATAGCAATAGGTTATGAGTCAAACCTAATTGAAAAGAAGGATAGCATAAACTTTTTGGGCTTAACAATTGACCAACATCTAAATTGGGATGAACATATACATAGGATCTTAGGTAAAATTAACTCCGGAGTTTATGCCTTGTCGCAAATGAGTTATTACTGTGCTGTAAAAACCTTGAAAAATTTATATTTTGCGCACGTTCATTCACACATCTCTTTTTGCATTGCCCTCTATGGGTCCACAAAAAAAAATCAATTTAGAGAGTATTCTAAAACAACAAAAAAAAGCTATTAGAATCATGCTAAAACTGAAATATGATGATTCAGCAAAGGACCATTTTAAAACTTTAAAAATTCTTACGGTCTTCGGTCAATATATTTTTGAAACTATTCTTGCTGCAAGAAATGAAAAACTCAGTATAGATATTAACTCAATGAGGATTCATTCCTAGAACACCAGAGGAAAAAATCAGTTTTCCCAGAGACATAAATTGAAATTTTTTGAAAAAAAACCAACATATATAGGAAATATTTATCTAAAGCATATTCCAAAAAGTATATCAAAGGAAAATGGCTTAAAGTTTAAAAAATGTTAAAAAAATATCTTATAAACAGGGCATTATATTCTTTTGATGAGCTTTCCACCCCTCTCTAATCTTAGTGAGTATTCTTGTTTAGTTTAATATTGAAATGTATTATTTTGATGATGCATATCTTGACACTATTTATTGTACAGCTTGTGCATAATGTAAATAAAGATTTGTGACTATGACTATAGGTAAGCAAGTTCAAGGGGATTGACAAAAATTCGAGTTATCACGGAATTTGACTTATTGAGGTTCGAGTTATCAAGGTTCCACTGTATACCATCCCGATCCCATAGTTTTAATACCACAAACAGGTGATATATTTCTTAACAGAAAAGGCCCTATGGATTTTTTTTTTTGCAAACTTGATTAAGTGTGAGTTCCAATCAAAATGGTTATCGACAGATATCCCAAGAGGTTTTGTTTCCTTAGCTTTTTCTAAAAAAACATTGATACAATTCATCCATTTTTTCTCTCTAGTAGAGAAATTTCTAAATTTTTTTCACTGGGATTTAATAAATGACTTGATTCAGCTAAATATTGTTGAACAGAAGCAAGTTAAAGACCTAATTTTCATCAGTTTGATATCATAATGAACAGACAGGTAGTATTTGTGGTTGAAATTCATTTAAAAAATCTACTGTTTGGATATTAAGTATAGCTAAATTATAAAATTAAATTATTGGTTCAGTTTTTGTTCAGGTCAAAATATATTTATTTCCAGAACAAAAATATTTAAATTGAAACATATTGTACAAGAACTCCGCTTAGTATGGGTATAAAACTGGTACTCAATTAATTGTACACGAGAGATCCGCTAACCTGAACTGATTGGGACCGGAGCCTGATCAGAATACTGAATTTTTGGATTATGAGGCAAATCACAATTTCATTATAAAAATCCACTTAAATGATTTTATTTGGTGTATTTATACATTACATAGAACTTTTAATTAATATTCATTTGTAAATTACTGTACAGTATTTTTAATAAATAACAAATAGTTGTACCCGTACTTCGATGTAACATGTACTAGTACTTCGATATATCTTGCAGCATCGTCGCATTATCTTGCATTCACAGGATACATATCTTAATTATTTATCAAAATGATTATAAGGTTTCATTGAAAAATAAAACTGCTATTTTTATTCTGAAAGTTTTGTTTGGTAAATTTAATGATTCAAAAGACAATATTTTCAAATATTATAGAGCAGTTTGTTAATCAAAATTATGATGCTCAACAAACTAATGCTCAATTTCATAAACAATTCTAATTACAGTAATTATTATTGTTGCGGCGTACTGACAAGAGGGAGGGTATGTTCCAATGGCCGGCGAAACTTGGGACACCCCAACCCTTAAAAATCAGTTCTGTCCCAACAGCTGTCGGCCTCAGGCGCGTACTGTACACAGTCGTCTTTAGATTTGATACACATTACATTTTACTTTGATTCGTTACATTTAGAAGCATTAGATTCGTTTACAATACCCTTTCATTTAAGACTAATTGCATTTCAAGTTCAATCACTTATTTTCATGTATAAACTCTTTATTATAGTGTTAAATAAACTCAATACCTTTCAATCAGTGTCTTTCATTATTTCATGTTCCGAATTTGCTTATCCCGCGATAAACGTGCGTCGCACCGTAACATTGGTCCTTTGTCCCCGGATTCGATTCAGCAACATTACTGGATTACGTTCAGTGCTCCTGATTTAGAGTCAAAGTTTTTGAACAGTGAAGTTGAAGTGTTGGCGGAGAAAGCTAGTCTTCGAGCGTCAAAGACAATAGCGACCCTCCAACTCCATCACCCCAGGCCCGAGATCCCGGCCGGCCGAGCCATTGTCTCCGCAGCCGAGCAGCCTTGATGTATTACATACTTTAACATTCCTAGTTCATTACACTTATCATTAACCATTTTTGAGTTTATAACGCCAATACCTACTAATATAATGGCCGGTGATAATCTTATCACAGATGAAACCAGTGTGAACCAACTAAAGGTCCTGATATACAAGAGAGGTCAATGTAAAGCCAAGCTCACTAGATTTCAGTCATACATTGATTCAGTCACCAACTGTCAATGAAGTAAAGCTTAGACTAGCTAGGTTAGGAACAGCTTTCAATGAATTTGAAGATATTCAATCACAAATCAAACTAGCAAACATAGATGATATATCACAAACGGAAGAGAGGGATTCTTTTGAATCTCTGTTCTACTCATTATCAGCTCAAGCTGAAGATTTCATTCAGAGTCAATCCAAGCAAGCTCAAACTGCAATCGGTAACAGCCCCACATACAACAACATCATACCAAACACATCTAGCCAGGTTCAAGTTAAACTACCATCCATCGACTTGCCATCCTTCAGAGGAAGGTACGAGGACTGGCTGTAATTTTCTGAGACGTTTAGTGCACTCATACATGGAAATGAGTCTCTGAACGAAATCCAAAAATGTCATTACTTAAGATCTGCATTAAAGGATGAAGCTTCACAAGTCATTCAGTCCCTTGAATTAATCTCAAGCAACTACACAGTAGCGTAGAGTTTGCTAGAGAACCGCTACAAAAACAAAAGAATCATTATACAAAAGCACGTGGAGGCATTATTTGACCTTCCCACAGCAGATAAGGAAGCAGCTTCATGCCTTAGGCCCTTGTTAGATGGTGTTTTAAAGCATGTCCGTGCTCTGAAGGCATTAGACCAGCCTACAGACACCTGGAACAAGTTGCTCCTACACATCATAACCAATAAATTTAACTACAGGTTACAAAGAGAATGGGAGCTGACAACACAACCAGACACGCTTCCAACATGCAATCAGCTGACTGCCTTCTTGCAACGGAGATGTCAGATGCTGGAAACTACTGGCAACACATCACATAAACCAATCAGTAGTAGTTCCACCGAGACGATGGAATTGGAACAGTCCGGAACTCCCACGGCGCCACCCTCGCGCAGTAAAAATGTTTCGCGGGGAACTGGCGCTGTCCCCCCACCCTGCAGCCGCGAGTACTACACCAGGGAGCCATGCCCTCGTTCCCGCTCCATACCTAATAATAGCAGTTCTGCCAACTTCCAGCATCCAATGTAAAATTGTGGGGCCCTCGGAAAATGTTGTGTTGTGTACAGCCAATCTAAAAATTATTAAATTGCGTGTTATACTTCCTGCTGCACTTGGCTTGAGGGTTTAATTATGTAATTAGTTTTTGTTTCCCAGGCACGTTTTCCGACATACTTTGAGGTCGAGCGCCGAAGGCCAAGAGGCGGTACAGGTGATAATTTAGTTTAGTCTTGAGTTAAAAATAAAAATGTTAAGTATATATTTTCAGATGGAGTTTTTGCGTATTTTAACTACGAGGGGTCCGGAAAACAAGTGTTGCATAAAGCAGTAGTGTTATTAATTAAAACCTATGTTTTAAAATGTATTCATTTACAAATTGTTATAAATTTATTACACTGATCTATATAGTGATTTAATCTTACTAGCTAGCATAATTTATAAATGTTGTTTATCTATAGTCATAATATTTGGACTACATATCTTCTATATAAATAAAATTAGTGTTTTGTCTGTATATTGCTTGGAATTATGAAATATTTGCACATTTTCACGTTTTACACCCTAGGAAAGCCAAAACTTGTCTTATCTCAATTTATGGCTGTCTGTCTGTCTGACGGTAAACGCTCAAATACGGGGTTTTCTTCGCTTTTCACGGGAAAACGAGGTCACTGACTTTGATGAGACTTTGTATATTTGTCTTAAAATATCCGATAGGGCATTGCCCTAATGTACTTTTATGGCAATCTTATGAGTATTAGTATTTACTGGACCATTTTAGTATACATTCGGTAGGGACATAACTAATACATCAGAACAAAACGCAAGCCTGTATCCCCGTTACGAAAATGGTTAAGGGTTTCGCCCCCGGAAGTTCAAAATACAATCTTTTAACAATCTTGCACCTTCTACTGGACTGATGGAGCTGAAATTTGGGAGGAATTAAGGGCTCTGGCCCACTGGCCTTTAATATAAGCATGTTAATCCTCATCCACCAATTACTCAACCAATAGAGCTTAAAATTGAAGATTAAGGGGTTGAAGAGTTTTCTTATGCCCTTTTAAAAGTTGAGAACGGATCACTGAAAAACAAATGTAGTCTCATAAACATTTCTCCTTCACTCGGCACAATCGTTCAATCACCGAATTTGCTGATTGACAGTTGTTTTTACTAAAGTTCATAAAAAGTTTAATTTGGAAAATGCCTGGCTCTGTGATTGTGCAATCCTCACGGCCACAAATGAACACGCAACGTCATTCTAGCACACATATTTACCGAGTTATTAAAGAAAATGTGTTTCGACTAAACACAGTACTTGTTTTATGGGGGTTTACATTAGATTAGCCCGTTATTCCTTTGTTAGAGTACTTTTATTATCCCCAGCAACCTCACGCCTACTTTCAAGCCTGTCTGGACCTTCTCCTAACATTATAATGCGCAAAATTGTATTCCGGCTTTGAAGGTAAATGAAACCAGGAGCATCAGAACAGCCAAAAAATCACTGTTTTCAGATTTTAATAAAAATTGGAATAAATGTATGTTTTTGGGTTTTAAAAGTTTTAAGTGGAAAATCACTTCCCTCACGTCAGCGTGCTGCGTGCGAACTCGTTACGTTCATGCGTTTAACGAGATCGCTGCTGTCATACAAACCAAACTGCATTTGATTACCAATGTCAATGGATATTTTTTTATTGAACATTTAATGTACCTTATTTTGAAGAAAATTATAAATATATGATTGTGTTAATTGATTAAGTGTTTATGTATTAATTACGATAACTGTACATACATTTATAAATTGTAGACAGTAATTGTCACGAGATTAAAATCACCTGGGACGAAATGGTCAGGCCAATGTTGACACCATTGTTTGCTTAAACACAGGAAGCTGTCCGCCGTCAATTTCACGAATAGTAGTATTTCAGTTTGATAGATGAAAACGATTCCCGTGTGAAATATTATCTGGGGGCATCTCAAGAAGAGGCAAAATAAATTATATTCTTTAAACAGTTATTTGGCGTAGCCAGCGGCGTAGCTGAAGCAGAACGGACGTTGCTATATTGTTATTCTTTATTTTTTTATTTATTTGGACTTTACCTATCGCTTCTAGTGTTTAAAACTACACTACGTTTCGGGAGGTAAGGAAACAAAAATACAGTTGTTATTCTTGTTGGCATTTTGTTTAACTTGTTATTTGTTATCGTCTTCGTAGGGTTGTGTTTACTAGTTTAAGTGTTATTGCTATTGTTATTGGTGCTGAATAGTTGAAAAACTAGTTTTATTAAAATTAGCAGTAATTTGATCAGTGAATTATTACCGGTATGACTTTTCATTCAGTTCCAGGTAACAGGCGCGGGACGCTTTTATATACTAGTGACGATGGATACTACTATAAGTTAAGGTTTTCAAACGATTTCAGTTAGGGGGTGTATATCATTGCGTCGTTAAAACAATGTAGTACTTAATTATAAAACAGAATTCTCGCTAAAGAAATGTAGCATTTTGGCGAAATAATTATAAGATAGTCTTGCAAAGAAAATTTACCCGTATAGCATTGGATACAGCCTGTAGAACAATAGTCGGTTTGCTTTTCATAAAATAAATAACCTTTATTCAATCTACTCTTCACAGTTTACAAGTTCATGAACATACTTTCAATGTACTCTATCAAGGAATTATCATTAGAACAAATATGATGCAGTCTATAGGAAAGGTTGTGTGTATCCTGTACCCTTAAGATCTACTCTGGAGCAATGTCGGACTAAGAAGTATAAGTCTAAGTGATTCCTGCTCCACACAAAAATGTTTTATTTAATTCAGTACAGTATTTTTTTGTGAAACGCGGAACAAATCTGGCTTATAAACAGACGGACAGATAAACGTTAACACACATTTAAATATCTCCGCTGCACACAACATTTCACTGCTCAAAACGATGTAGAAACAAAACTGATTTGATTTATATAAATAAAGACATTCCTTACCTGGAACATCTGGTATTGCTAATAACCAGTCCATAATGTGTTAACAGCTGCAATTGAAATAAAATTATTCCCCATGTTAATCTTATGTGCAAAAAATTAACTTTGACGGCAGCCCGTACCTTTGAGAATTAAAATATCGAAAATGAAAAACCTTATTGCAAAACTACGAACTGAGACAAATTTTTTGACACTTCAAACATTAAAATTGGTCAAGAAATGAGGGAGGAGTTGCTTATTAAATTACGTAATTATTGAGATTTTTTATGAATACAGTTTATTGTTTGTTATTTATTATATTGTAAAAGACAATATCTTAGGTACCTCAATCGTTAAATCGGTTCAGAAATAACGGATGAGTTCTCCTAACAAAAATCGCCTTTGCGTAATAAAATATAAGATTATGGAAATGACAGGATTCGTAGTTTGAAATTTTCGTATTTTAGGAGTATACAACAATTCTGATGTTTATGTCAGTTGACAGAACTGCTGTTGTTATGTATGAAATGGGAACGAGGGCATGGCTTCCTGGTGTAGTACTCGCGGCTGCGTGGTGGGGGACAGCGCCAGTTCCCCGCGAAACATTTTTACTGCGCGAGGTCGGCGCTGCAGGAGGTCCGGACTGTTCCAATTCTGCGCTCCCGTTCCACCACATGGTCAAAACCAAACAGTAGTACAGTGGAACCTCGATAATTTGAACCTCTATAAGTCAAATTCTTTAATAACTCAAATTTTATCATTCCCCCTGAACGTGCCTACCTAATGCTATGTTATTTTACCTCTACAAGTCGAAGGGTTAGTAGGAAACACCTTAATAACTCAAATTTGTGCAGTATTCTTAGCCTATCGCCGCACCTCTATAAGTCGAAGTTTTAGCTGTAGAACTTCTATAACTTGAATAATTACAATCTCCGTACCTCTACAAGTCAAAGTATTGATTAGAGAACCTGTATAAGTCGAAGTTGTTCATTCACCAAACCTCCAGTTACTTATTTGCAGCCGGAAATTCCAATCCTCCCTCCCCACTACATCTCTTTCTGGATGCTCCTGGTGTCGGTAAAACAACCAACAAATTTATATTGATGAGCAACACACATATAAAACACACTCATTCTCATGCACGGGTTTCACATATGTGAGGATTTCATTTCATAAATAAGGAACAGTCTCATGTTGTTGCAAATTATGACTTTTTCTTTGATTTGATTAGATTTGTGTCTGGTGTCAGTTAGTGCGAGTTAAGAGGTTCTGGATAGTTTTTAGGTTGTGTTTTTACTCAGTGTTTACAGTTTGGCAAAACGTGTTGGCAAAACTCTACTCTATCAGGAAAAGTTGAAGATTATTTGAGGCTGTTGACACGAAAAATTAAAAAAGTGACATCGGGAAGTTTAGAAAGACCAGTAGACACTGTCAACAATTTTAAAACAAAAATAAGTGCCGTACTGCTTCACCCTAATTCCAATTCCAACAATGCTCTGAAATTTTATTTGTTATCATGTTTTGTTCCCTTTTAGTTTTGCAAATTATTTTAATAGCCTACAGAAAATTTGATGTTCAGCTAAATTTAAATTGATGCACAGTTGGTCAGAACTGACTTCCGTAAGGAGGAGGGATTTGTTTGGGGCAGGTGATAAGAAGTGAGCAAAATACGTCTAGAAAATAGACAGGAAGTGGTCGGATGGGGAAAACAACACCAAAATACCGAACTGTGAGTCATTATTTGTTTACCTTCCTACTCTACAATATTTTCACTGAAGGAAGTATATCATTACTTCGTTAACCAAAGAAGCTTTACAAAATATTTCCGGGCTTATTTTAGACATTCAAAATTGGTAAAATCCTTCTTAATTTTAGTAATAATTATTATACGGTATAGTTATTTATGATACAAAGCACAAAATGATGTTAAGGATTCTACCCTTCCTTGACCCATCTATTATAGCGTTACCGTGACACTCAATAAGTCGAAGTCTGTGGAAAAACACCTTGATAAGTCGAACCTCGATATTTCGAAATATTCGATAACTCAAATTTATCCCGTTCCCCCTGAGGTTCGAGTTATTGAGGTTCTACTGTAGTTCTAGCTTGTGGTCAAAACCAATACATAAAAAATGCACGCTGTTACAAACCCATAACTGCCGCTTGTGCAATGGTAAACATCCAATTTCCTATTGCCAAGACCTGTTGAAGTTACCTCATGCTGAACGTTACCAGAGACTTGGCAAGGCAGGTATATGTTTTAACTGTCTGAGACCTAGGCGCAAGGTGTCAGAATGTGGCTCAAGAGGTTGTAGATGGTGTTCATAAAGGCACAACACAGCACTTCACTTAGAAACAATGTCAAGCCTGCAAACTCCACCAAGTGAAAATTCACCACATGAACCCATCGCTGAACAAGAGGCTGGTGCTCTGTTCAGTGCACATACAGCTTCTAACACCAAAACATCTCCTCACATTGTATTATCTACCGCAGCGGTAGATTTAGTAGGCCCTAATGGCGAGCATATTCGATGTAGAGCATTGCTGGACAATGGGTCCCAATCGTGTTTCTTGACGGAAAGCATCTATCATCAGTTAAAGACTCCCAAGAGCAAACGACACATTCCAGGTATTAGGTGTAAACAACACCACAATAAAAGTAAAAGGGGTTACACATGCTACTGTTAGGTCTTGTGTTAGTAACTACAAGGCAGATTTAAGCTTTGTGGTGGTTCCCAGAATCACAGGAGATCTGCGCAGAGAACATGTCAATACAGAGAATATCAGAATACCTAATCACATCATCTTAGCTGATCCTGTTTTTGGAAAACCAGGTCGAATCGACATGCTCCTGGGACATGAAATATTCCTAGAAATATTGTGCACTGGACAGAAAAAGACGCGTGGATTCCCGACTCTTCAAAAAACTAGATTAGGTTGGGTAATACGAGGAAAGGTGGACTACACCAGAAAACCACCAATCCAAGATACTACAGCATGTAATTTAACTACTACCAATGAAATCAGCACACTACAGCAACGATCCTGGAATCTAGAAGTACCAGCAGCCAAGACACAGCAACGATCCTGGAATCTAGAAGTACCAGCAGCCAAGACACATCTTACATATGAAGAAAGAAAACATGATGATAATCTCTTAAGAACCAAAGCCAGAGAAAATCACGGGCGACATACAGTATCAAGGCCCTTTCACATCGACCCCAAGAAACATTGTCGCTCAACTACACAACTGTACAGGCAGGAAAACATAAAGCTACCTCAAAGAAACCAAGTCATAAGAGAACCATCGTTGGAACCATTAAAAAGTATCAGGTTGAACAATGCTACACGTGGCACAGCAGCGACTCCGCATTCTGTCACAAGCGCATTACGACAATTAGAAGAAGGATTCAGTACAGTTTTATCTCAGGTAGAGGCAGTTTTAAACTCACATCCTCTCACCCCTCTGGCAAATGATCCTTCTTACATGCCCAGTTTTAACTCCACCTCATTTCCTTACCATAGGCTCACTCACAGCTGTACCCGAACCATCGTTGAGACTACTACCAGAGGGACGTCTGTCAGGATCCTAAAACATCTCTGGGCGCTGCGTATAGAGCATACCCTTGACACCGGTTGAGACAACTTAGTGAGAGTGGTTTCTTTAACAACTTCCACAGGTGAAGTGCCACATGCCAAGAACAATCTGTGTCATCGATCAATGCAGCTCAAGAACAAAAACGCCGCATAAACAATTTTTGTTGTTCATCCATTACTATCACGTATATTTCTTACAATTCAATTTTGTTTTACAACTCTGCATTTATTAGCGAATTTCCCCTATAGGGAAGAAGATATTACCGTAGTCAGTATGGTAAGACCTAGGCCCGGGACCATGATATCTTTTCGTTTTGAGGTCCCCAGATGCCAAAAACACCATTCGCTAAAAACTGTATATATATATACTCGCTTCGCTCGCTGGGGGGCTCCACCCCCAGACAATGTAAATTGGTCCAAATTCTATTTAAGATCTAAATTCTACAACTATTCCAAGGCTTTGATTATTTTTAAGGATTTAACCTATAAAATCTGGTCATATGTCTGTTGCTGAATACTACTTGGCATAGAGACGTAGTATGTTAAATGTTAAGCCTCCATTTATTACCTAAGTGCTTGAAAAAAATTAATACCCTTAACTGATGTATAATGTAGCCTTTATAAGGCGTCTTTTGAACCTTAGGGGAATACGACCACTGTTAACAACCTGAAATGCTATGACTTTGGGTAACTACAAGCCTTCTGCAACAAATATGACATTATTTATAAGGGATTTTACCTTCGACAGAACGCAACATAAAAAATATACCTGAAAAATACGAAAAAGTCAACAAAAGCTCAAAGACTTTGATTTTTTTTGGGTGTTTAAGATTTAATCTGGGCGTGGGAGTGTTGCTTAGTACTAATTGTAATGTAGGAATACTGTGTGATAAATATTAGGCCTCTAAGTTCTATATTAGAGCAAAAAACCATTAAAAACCAAACCACGAACAAATCTTGGAAAAAGGTTTAAATTTAAAAAAATCTAGCGCTACCTAAGGGTGAAGGGGGTGAGATACGGCAAAATGTCACAGGACTAAAGTTGTAGTTCGTCTAAAATCCATGTCACGTAGTGGTCTTCGTTTTTCGATAGGACAACCCGTTCGGCCGCTAGAGGTCAAATAAAAAAATACTACATTTTGATTTTTGTATTCACAATTATTTATTTTTTTTGAGATAGTTCAAACTAAAATAGATAATATCTGCTAAATATTAAGGCACTAAGTACTACATAAGTGTGAAGAGAAATTAAAAACCACGGGATTTTGGTTGAAAATTGCTAAAAATTGAAAAATCTAGCGCTACCTAAGGGTGAAGGAGACAAGATACGGCAAAAAGTCATAGAACAAAAGTTGTAGATCGTCTAAAATCCGTATGTCGTGGTGGTCTCCGTTTCTCGATAGGACCAGCCGTTCGGCCGCTAGAGCTTTTAAAACTATATTTTTAAAAGTTCCAAAATTTCCACCATTTTGAATTTTTTTGAGGAGGTTTCAATTTTAAATTTTCCATTTTGGCAATTTTTTGGGGGGTTACAAGGTATAACCTACATTCATGCAAAATTTCAGATTTCTAGCTCGACTAGAAGTGGTCTAGAATTCGTATATCTCAGTGAGTGAGTGAGTGAGTCAGTTACACATGCGGCTGTATATTAGACATATGTCCGTGGGTGCGATAACCCTCGTAAAGATGGTCCGATTTTGATGAAATTTGGTACAAACATGTACAGCAACATTTATGAAGTTCGAAAACCAGCCAGATTGATCTATCCCATGGGGTATTTTAGGGGGGTTTTGTACCCCAAAAATGGGTTTTTTGAGTTTTTTTTATATAATGTTTTAGTAAATCCAATTTTAGTTTTCACAATAAAATTCAGCTTAAAAAAACAAACAATTTGGTGTTTTGATCATTGCTCTACAGTAGACGCCCTCTAGTTCGGCTTCGGTTGGATCGGCCGCCGGATGGTCCGGCCGGTCCTGAGGGTGAGTCATATCCGTCACGTCGCCGCGCCGCGGGGTGAACGACATTCGACAGGATTTATCTTGAATGTTTAGTTTCCGGCCGTAGAAGTACAGTAAACTATTTATGTCAGTTTAGTTTACGGGCAAGCTTGTAATTGGTCGGTCGCACTCACTATATCGCAGGAAACTTCTCTCTGAAATCCTAGGTAAATAGGACAGTGAGGGTGACACAGGACTAATTCAGGCCCTAAAGATGTACGTAGAGCAACAAGCTGCTGCAACAGTTGTCGACGTGATGTTTATGAGAAAATGGCGTGACTATGCTTTCAAAAACACTCTTAATCAGAAAAAGGAAAAGAAAATAACAGATTTCTTTTAATGTTTATAGGTTATGAAGACAAGTAATACGTGTACAGTAATTTCCTCAAATAAATTTTAGCTTTGTTTTTACAGTATGTAATGTGTTTTTCTGTTTTATCCTAAGTACGCTATCGGTATTTACTTTTTAATATGTATTGCAAAAACGTATTTATGAGTGGCACAACATGACAATTCAACCAAGAGACGTCCAAATCTTCTCTTTGGTAATTACATAATGTTGTACAAAGTTTAAACAACGTCTTTTGTTGATTTTTAAGCATAGGTAATGCATTTAATAGGGATATTTAAAATTTTGATAGTACATCCAGATAGTCCGGCCATTTTGAAGTCCGGCCGGTGGTCCGGTCCCGAGGTGGCCGAACTAGAGGGAGTCCACTGTACGTCAATTGGTTACAGAGATATTGAAAGTGCTAAACACAGTTCGTTGTCCAATGTTATCCTTATGGAGAATAAGAAAAATTGTATATCTTGCTTATTTATCACCTTATCCTGACAAAACTTGGTATATAGCTTCATAGCGTTGTGGTCTATTGATATTTGCTCGAAAAACGATTTTTTTGCTGATATTTCCTGTGGCAGCAAATCTGCGTACTCAGCCCCCTTGTTATTTATGGAGAATAAGTAAAATTGTATCTCCCTTAATTATGAACATAAATTAATAAAATTTAGTATGTGGCTTCAACTAGTTGAGTTATACCACAATTTGCATAAAAACCCATTTGTCGTGTACCTTGTTTCAGAAAACCTGCATCCTCAGACACCATGTTATTCTTATAGAGAATAATTCAAATGTCAAAAATCATTTAATTATGAATGTATATTGATGAAACTTGGTATGTGGCTTTAAGTGGTATTAAGATATATATGTATGCATTTGAAATTCGCTGAGTACGCAGGTTTGCTGCTATGGGGGTATTTTATTATTTGTTAATTCTCGTTTTGCATATTTAAATTTAAATTGAATTCATCTTTGTTGCTATTTATGCTTTAAGTGTTACATCTTTCAAGTTGACATGTAGGCTATATTAATTAATATCATATTCAAACACAAAAATCAATGTGGCTTTTTCATTTGCTTATTTTTGTGCTACATTATCAATCATAAATTACAATAATTGTATAATTTATTTATCTTGCTTGTTTACATTAGGTTTATTGCAATTATTAATTTCATCAAAATGTTATTCATGAAATTTCGTCGTATGCATATTTTGAATTGTCATTTCGTTCTTTGTACATAATTATCATAATCAAGAAATCAAATCACCTATCACAGTAATAGCATATATTTATTATGGTTGAGTTGTCTTCAGTAATTAATTACATAGAATATATTTAGTGCTATTTCATATAATTTTCTTTGCTATAGGTAATAATTCTTACATTGTGTTTTTTATTAAAATTGTACAATACCATTTACATATGATCAATTGTTAATCGTGTATATAATTTTAGCTTAGTTTTGTTATTGAAAGTCACGTACTTTCAAGATGGGCGGTATGTTGCGGCGTACTGACGAGAGGGAGGGGATGTTCCAATGGCCGGCGACACTTGGACACCCAACCCTTAAAAATCAGATCCGCCCCAACAGCCGTCGGACTCAGGCGCATACTGTACACAGCCGTCTTTAGATTCGATACACATTACATTTTACTTTGATTCGTTACATTTAGAAGCATTAGATTCGTTTACAATACCTTTTCATTTAAGACTAATTACATTTCAAGTTCAACATTACATTTTACTTTGATTCGTTACATTTAGAAGCATTAGATTCGTTTACAATACCTTTTCATTTAAGACTAATTACATTTCAAGTTCAATCACTTATTTTCATGTATAAACTCTTTATTACAGTGTTAAATAAACTCAATACCTTTCAATCAGTGTCTTTCATTATTTCATGTTCCGAATTTGCTTATTCTGCGATAAACGTGCGTCGCGCCGTAACAATTAAAAACAAATGAATCGAGCATTTCAACAAACATAAACATTGAATAGTAGTTTCCTAATCTCAAATGCCTATTTTCCATAGACCAAGAGGCCTATGTGACAATCTATATTCATTGAGGTACCGTAACAGCATTAGTCACATGGAAAAGCCAGCAGTAACCACTTCTGGAAAGTATCTTAGCTGTAAGCCAGGATTGAACTTGCCCCCGGGCTATGAGCTACCAACACCAGTGAGCTGGTTGGCTGACAGGGTAGTCGGTATGTTGGTACCAGTTTACACTGTTTTATGTGACAAATTATCAGCACTTTGGAGTTGTTTATAACTAGTGTAAATAAGTCGTTACCTGTCTATAAGTGTCTTGGTAAGTCTCATCCCTCTCTGTGTCGAAATACTGTTTCACTAAGTTCCAGTAATCGAGTCTTTTACGCTCCATGACAGCCTGCCTGCGTTCCAGACTCGCTGGCAGGTACCCCTGGGAATCAGATTTACTAATTAAACAATAATCAAACTATATGTTTATACAACTAAATTAAATTAAATCAATTCAATTAAAGGAGATCCATATGTAGGCATTTGTATGGACCTGTCTAAAGCGTTTGACAGTGTCAGCCATTCAACACTACTTGAAAAACTTAATTCAACTGGAGTAAAAAAGTCCTCTTTGAAATGGTTCAGCTCTTATTTAAACAACCGATACCAATTTGTTCAAATAAATTATACCACAAAAAAGAATAGAATATTACATCATCAATCAGAACTAAAACCAATAAAAATTGGAGCACCGCAGGGATCAATATTGGGACCTTTACTTTTTGTATGTTATTTGAAAAACATTTCTAATTGCCTTACAAGCCCTCCACAAGGTAATATTTGCCTTTACGCTGACGATTCAAATTTAAAAATCTCCGCTAAATCAATAGAACAATTAGAAATTTTGTCTTTTGAAGA
Organism: Allygus modestus; assembly: GCA_963675035.1. Lineage (NCBI taxonomy): Eukaryota > Metazoa > Arthropoda > Insecta > Hemiptera > Cicadellidae > Allygus > Allygus modestus. The sequence goes on from OY776113.1 coordinate 58,931,884, forward strand.
ATTAGGAAATATTGCACAATTTTTAGAAAAGCACAACCTAAATTTAAATACAGAAAATACCCCCGTCGCAGCAAACCTGCGTACTCAGCGAATTTCCAATGCATAATATATGTCTTAATGCCATATAAAGCCGCATACCAAGTTTCATAAAAATATATTCATATATAAGCGATATATACAATTTTAATTATTCTCCATAAGAATAGCATTGGTGATGAGTACACAGGTTTGCTGAAACAAGGAACACAAACAATTGGTTTTTATGCAAATATAAATATAATTTAACTAGGTGAAGCCACATACCAAGTTTAATCAATATTCAATCATAAGTAAGCACTATATAACATTTTAATTATTCTCCATAAGAATAACATGGGAGATGAGTAAGCAGGTTTGCTGCAACAAGGAACTAAAAAATGGGTTTTTATGCAAATATCAATATAACTCAACAAGGTGAAGCCACATACCAAGTTGTATTAATTTATGTTCATAATTAAGGGAGTCATTACATTTTACTTATTCTCCATAAGAATAACATGGGGGCTGAGTACGCAGGTTCGCTGCTACGGGGATAATCAACAAAAAATCAATTTTTTGTGCAAATATCAATATACCAGTACTACGTGCCCCACGTGCCAAGTTTCATCAATATACATTCATTAATAATGGAGATATCAAATTTTATTTATTCTCCATAAGGATAACATTGGACAACGTACTGTGTTTAGCACTTTGAATATCTCTGCAACGGTTGGATGTAGAATCACAATTTAAACACCAAAATGATTGTTTTGTGGAGCTAAATTGATTGGTAAAAGCAAATGTGAAGTTTACATCAAAATTAACTTAGGAAAAGCCAAAAACCTTTTTCCCATAAGATTAACATAGGAGATTTTATGAGCAGGTTTTTTTGGATTTTCTCCGCAACCACTTAACCTAGCTTAATAATTCAAAATACCATATTATTTGTTTTTTTAAGCTCTTTAACATGGTCTAAACCAAAATTAATTGTTTTAAAAATTGTAGGGTAAAAAATGCAAAAAACTGATTTTTGGAAAATTTAAAACCCCCATAAACCCCCCTTCCCATGGCCCGATTTTTGTGGTTTTCGAACTTAAAGTCATGAATGTCACTTTACACATTTGAGCCAAATTTCATCAAAATTGGACGTTTTTTACTCAAGTTATCGCATTCACGGACACATATATAGATAGATATATATATATATATATATATATATATATATATACATATATATAAATTTGAACAAATAGTGTTTTAGTCATCTGGGGACCTAAAAAAAAAAATTTTCATGGTCTCGGGCTTAAATCTTACCATGAGACCTACGGTAATAGCTTCTTCCCTATAGGGGAAATTCGCTAAAACTAACTATATCACATTTAAAACAGCTCAATCAAGAGTTTTAACAGAACCAGTCATTCAAATTGACTCTGAACCCATTGAACTGGTCAATAGTACAACATTTCTTGGTCTTTTGGTAGATAAGCATCTGAATTGGAATGAACATGTGGAAAAGATTTTGTCTGGAATTAACTCCGGCGTGTATGCTTTGAGGATGATGTCTTTCTTATGTAACGAATCCACTCTCAAAATGATATACCATTCTTATATTCATTCCTACAATTCTTTTGGAATATGTCTTTATGGATCAACAAAAAAATAAAATCTTGACAAAATCTTAAAACAACAAAAAAAGGCAATTAGAATCATAAAAACCTTCATCCTGAAAAATCGGCTAGAGAATATTTTAAGACATTAAATATTCTAACTGTTTATGGCCAATATATTATTGATACCATTATGACTTATAAGGATCCAATTTTGTTCAATAACCCAGAAATAAATACCTTGACACATTCATACCACACACAAAAAACGGAAATCATACCCACTCATCACAGGCTTCAATTATATACAAAAAAACATCCTATGCAGGAGGAAAATTCTTTAAAGTGCTACCTAAGGAAATTACAAATGAGGAACCTTTACCAAAATTCAGGACAAAATTGAAAAATTACTTAATTGGTAAAACTATATACTCCATAAACGAGTCCTTTCAGATGTAACAATCATATTGTAAAAACTTAGGTTAAGAAATGCATTTTATAACAGAATTTGACACTATTCAAATGTACATTGTGTATATACAGTTGTGAATAAAGAGAATTTTGACTTTGACTTTGAAAACACATTTTTACACAGCCCTGGGTATTTCGTACGATTACACTGCACAACTTAAATCTATTATCTAAAGTCTTTGCACTTTTCTACGGCCATTTTGGACATTATGACTGAAAGTTTTATAATAGCAGCATTAGCATTATAGATTATATCATGCAATATTTAGGATCTGTTTTTCTATTTAATTAGCAGCGTTACTTTATCACAAAGATATACGTGCTTGGGCCCCAGATAGAGTAGAGTATCACTCTGGTGATTGACAGCGACAATGCAACGCTGCATGCAATGCTGTGGATGCTTATGCTAAAATGGGAGCTATTACACTAGTAACAGTAAGCTACCGATTACATAACGAGTGAAATCGGTCGCAGACCAGTTTCATGGCGTGCAATGAATTGAGTTTCAGTAGCATTCAGTCAATTTCTTTCAGTGCAACTGATATAAATCAGCATTGTAGCTGAGTTTCAGTAGCATTCAGTCAATTTCTTTCAGTGCAACTGATATAAATCAGCATTGTAGCTATCAGTTGCATGTAATTGACCGCCTAGTGGAACAGTCAATCAACCTAATCAACACGGTTAGCTCTGAGAACACACTCAATGCTATAGGGATTAGTGGAGACTTGTCAAATTTGCTTAAGTGAGCTAAGATATTTAAGACATGTTTAACTACTGAGTTATCACATTAAGGACCCCAAGGCATTAAGAAAACCCTTTAGATAGGAGTTCTACCTTGAGCACCATCCTGTTGCATAGTACGATTATGAATTAATAGCCCCCAAGTTCTCACATATATGCCCAGTCATTCATCTAAAAAATTAGCAATTTTACCCATACAACTCTAAAAACTTCTTAGCCACAGTAGTTTGTGCATTCTTACACAGAAGGCAGCACCAATAATGCCTCCCTCTGTTATTATGGTCCATTTACAAATGTCATTCATATGAAAAATCTACACTGCAAAACTTCAAGAGCATTCAAAGAGTTTGAGGAAGTCCTGATTTAGTTATATGTCTACTGTGAAAAGCCTTTGGATTGATTGCTATTTATTATTAAATATTGGTATTACCTTATCAATCTTTTTTTTCCAGAAGGAAATCCAGATCTCCAGCCCAAAAGCTCTTCTTCAGTCCTTGCTACAGAACCATGTAAATCTGTAGCAAGGACTAAAAAAGAGCTTTCCAAGCTCAAAATCTGTATTTCCTACTAGGGATGGACAAGGATTGATAGGTTAATACCTATATTTAATAATAATTAGTTGTAGGCTTCCCCTTAAACATACCTGACAGTTGTGCCAGCCTTAGTCTACATCTAATAACTGTAATTTAATGGCTACGGAGCACTGCACTCACAGCCAGCAACCGCCAGGCAATAGGTCGAACCTCCACAGGTATTCCGGACCAGCTGAGGTGTCGCAGATCTTCTAGGTTTAACAGATTAGACTCCAACAGAAGTCGAAACTTGGCCACTTTACCCACCATTGTTTCACTGTCAGCTCCTGCACCCACAAAACATAATCATTAGTGATGAAATGTAATAGTGGTAAAACAAACCTTATTTCAAAAGTAAATTGAAACTTAAACAAACACATTATTTCTTAATCAACACATACACTGGTAAATTGTTTTGACTTATTACCTCTACTCTTGCTTTTTACTAAACACTGTTACATTTATGAAGGATTCTGACAATTTTTTTTCCTGACTCTTCCCTGATTTTCTAATGCTGGAATGTCCCTGGTTAACTGTAATTCAAGTTATAAAGGTCTCATAATGAATATTTCCTGTCAATGATTTATCAACGTTGAAAGAATTGATATTTGAGCTTTCTAAGTTAAAGAATCATATTTAGCTCTCATGAGGAATGGGTATTTAAAGAATTCAGTGGATTATATTAATACAGATTAGTAAATAATGTCAATTAGAAAACCTTATTTGCTAAGCTGTAGTCCTATTTTTCCTAATTTAAACGTCAAGGGCCAAATTTTCTGATTTATTTATTAATTCTTTTTAGCAAATTTCCCCCATAGAGAAGAAGCTTTTCCTGTAGGTGGCATGGTAAGACTTAAGCCCGAGACAATAATATCTTTAGTTTTGAGGCCCCCAGATGCCAAAAACACCATTCGTTCAAATTTGTATACACAGGGTGTATGCAATCTCCTAGGACACAATTTGTCTATTTGTTCCTTAGTTCAGGACAATCATAAAACACCATCATAAAACACCATGGGTCTAAAATGCCTAGTTTTCTGTCTGCCGGCCTGTTTGTGATTTTTTTAAAGTTGTCATATAACTCAGCTTCAGTTTAAGATAGAAAATGTTAATTCAGCTCCTATGTGTATCTTAAGAACCAAGACAACAACAAGAGCATTAGTTTCAATATGGGGGTCATTTAAGGTTTTTTATGTCAAATTTGAAAAAAAGTTTTATAACAATTTGGTCATAGCAATAAATTTAGAATTTTAAGATAAACAAAACAACAACTTGTTTGTTGCAATTGGATATTAATCAACTAAGATATTAGCTGCATTTTTGAAACTCTTAATAGCAATGGATTTGGATTTATTAATCAATTTGATATGTATTTTATATGTATTAATAAATTCAAATTCATCGCTCTTATGAGTTTCAAAAATACAGTTAATTTACGGTATGGACCTGGAACCAGACAAAAATTCAGAGAACTATAAAAACTTAAAATAAAAATTACTAAAGAAAATAATCATGTCACATATTTGACCAAATGTAAAAAAGAAGGAATCATTCCCATAGGTCTCATGTTAAAATCTCCTTGCTACAGTCACAAGTGAAAAAGATTTTATCAACAGCCAGCCAAAAATTGATGAAAGATAGGCTTAATTTTCCTTTGAGAAACAAAGAAAAACTCATGTAAACGTAGAAACAGAACAAATGTTTGAGTTAATAGGTCCAGAATTTGAAAATATCCTAAAAAAATTAAACAAATCTGCTGATAGGCACGGTGAATCCAACAAACAATCACAAATAAAGAAGCTAAATCACTTGAAAGCAATGGATAGTAGGGCGAGAGAAAGTTTGAACGCGCCGGGCTTAGCAGCGCAAGTGGAAAATTACATGAATTCCGCAACGCTCCAAGCAATCGTCAACCTCTTGGATAAAACACTGACTCACGACGAAATACAACTACCTTCTAAAGGCCTAAATTTTGCTGTAGCTCCTAAAACTATAAACGTACTTGTTTTCATTACTGGTATTGAATCGACCACACCCCAGCTCCCTGAGGATGTAGCTGATCAATTCAGGAGTGAGGCCAGTGCGGCACTTAAAAATGTAAAAACAGTGAAACCGAACATAATAAGAAATGAAAAGAGGCCTTAAATGCTTTAAAAAAGGAAGAAAACTTTTACCAGCCGACAAAGGAAATGCAACTGTGTTAAAAATAAAGTTGATTATTCACATAAAATTCAGGATGTTTTTAAAGCTCACACTACTAAAGAAGGACCCAACTAAAAGTTATGAAACTAAAATCGAAAAGAGAAAACCCAAAGAATTTTTTACAGATGCACAGCGCAAACGACTTACACCACACCACTCAAAAACACCACACATGTATGGGCTACTAAAAATACACAAAGAAGGTGTTCCTCTCAGACCCATTGTTAGTTCAAGAGATACAAGTCCAAGTTGTGTGTGTTGGAGTTGTTCTTGTTGTCTCCACGTAAAGAACTATGTCGTTTTCTCCTGCCCATACTCAAACCTTTGTCAGGAAATACTGATTCACATGTAACAAACACAAAACATTATGTAGAAATCACAAAAGACATGCAAATTTCAGACAAGGACATATTGGTTAGTTTTGATGTTGAACGTCTTTTCACTAATATTCCCGTAAATGAAACACTAGCAATCATTGAAAAACGGTTACACAATGACCAAAACTAAACACAAGAACCAAAATCCCAGTAAATGTAATTATGGAATTCCTTAAATTATGTCCCAAGTCAAATTATTTTGAATTAGAGGGCCAAAACTTTCGCCAGGATGAAGGTATGGCAATGGGATCGCCTGTGTCACCAATATTTGCCAACATATTAATGGAAGAATTCAAACAGAAAGCTATTGCGCCTGCTTGTTTTCAACTGACAGTGTGGCTGAGGTACGTTGACGATATCTTTGCAGTCTGGAATCATGACGATGAAAAGTTAGACGAAGTTACTGAACATTTAAATAAAGTTTCGCCAACAATTAAACTCACAACAGAAAAAGAACAAGACAAAAACAAGCATTTTTGGATGTAAATAGAAACGCCCTTAAAACAGAAATTTTTAGAAAGATAACAGAAACAGGTCGATACCTTAATTACAAATCAAGTCAAATCAGTCAAAGAATCAGTAGCTTATTCTCTTTTCGACAGGACCAAATCAGTTTGTTGTGAAAAGGAAACTCACGAGGAGCACAATAAAATTTCACAAGAGTTACAAAACAATGGTTATCCACAAAAAATAATTAGCAAATGCAAAAAGGAAAGGGGGACAAAGCCAAACACTATTTAAAACGTGGATAAACCAACCAACAGCTTTCATAAGCATCCCATATGTACCAAAACTGTCAGAAAAAAGAAGGCGAGTAGCCAGAAAATACAATATAATAACAGCTTTCAAATCTTCAAATACTTTGAGACAGCGACTAACTAAAGTAAAACAGAGGAATGAAGAACAGGCCTCAAAAAACTGTATTTACAGTATCAAATGTGAATGTGAGGGTGAATATATTGGAGAAACTAAAAGGCCGCTAAAAGTTTGTACAAACAAACAAAAAGGAAATACAAAAATGGTGAAACAGTAAAATCTAAATTGGCCAAACACACCTGGGAAAATGATCATAAATTTAGTTGGGAAGAGGCAAAAATGTTACATCATGAGTCACACTATTATAAAAGAAAGTGTTGAAGGGGCATTAATTTAATTATTACATGAGAATCCGATAAGTCAGAGTAGTATTGATTTCAGGCCACTATGGGTTCCCTTAGTTAAAAACCATTTCAGTCAAAAATCACCCCACAAACACACGCCAGTTCCTTGTGTTCCAGTTGCTCCCGCATCTAGAGCCCATCCAATGCGGCTACGACACATGCATCCATGATCGCCCTTGGAGGAAACACAGACACCTGATTGTATGACTAGTTCCCAATGCTCACCTTGGAGGCATGCGGTAAACCCTATGAGGATATCGTAAGGGTGCCCGTGTAGCATTCTAGGAGGAATCATGCATTTTTTGGTTTTTGTGTCATGTTCCCGACACAGATGGGTCGGTAGCCACAGGTGTGTCGTCACGTGCCCCTGGGCGGTAGGAGGGGATAACGGCTCTCACCCCTCCACTACCGCTACCTACTAGTCAAGTGTGGAGTGCGGTAGTGAGAGGACGCGAAAGTGCAGTTTTCCTATTTTACGGTCAGCTTGGAGGCAACGATGCAGAACAGGTAATGTATTGGCAGTTTTCCATTTGTTCGTGTATATACATGTTGTGTTAGTGTATTTTTTTTTTGTATCTGTATTTGTTATTTTTGTGTTTTTGTAAATAAAATGTAAGCTATAGAAAAAAAATAGAAAAATAAAAAATAATAATAATGTAGGTTAATTAGGTGTAGGAACTTCTTGATATTTAGATGATGTAAGGAGGGTTCACTTGATAACGGTAGGAGTTTCCTTGCCTCCCGAATCGTAGTACAGTTTTAAACACTAAAAGCGATAGGTAAAGTACAAATAAATATTAGCTATTTACTAAAATAAATATTATGTTTTTGAATAGTATTCACAATTGAATGGCTCCCGCCAGTAACGTAAGCAACAAATTTTATAAAATCGCGATATCTATGCAGTAAGGTTGGAAACAACATCCTAAACCAGTGCAGAGTATTTATTTGTTGATATCTTTTAAGTTGGCAGTTCTAGGACCCGTGGAAAACCGCGAGTTTTTGGTCCCACCGTGCAGTAACGTTGCATGTGTTCGGGATGGCTACACTACCGCGGCTGAGTCTTTCGCCCTCGGATATAAATCGGCTTAAACCGCAGTAAAAACCGTTCAATTAACATTCAAAACTGGTTCAGGAATGTTTGAAAAGTAAACAGGAATGCCGGGGAACCCTACATCAGTAATGAAAAAACCTGTACTCCCAAAATTGCCACCACGTGAGGTACGTGCAGTAATGTTATAACCGCCAAGTGCCCAAAACTCTTGTTTATCATAAAACTAAACATTACCAGTTTTACAAATCTTAAGGTTGAAAATTAAAGGGCTTAATGCTGTTTACAAGAAATGTTTTTCATTTAATTTTATGTTATATATTAAGTCTTTTGTTTAGTTTACTTACATAAAATAAATTTAGTTTCAAGGTAAATATAACTTTATATTGATTATAACAGGGTTTTATATTATAACTTTTAGCCAAATATTTGACTTTTCTATTTTAGGATATCTACAATATGTATTTCTTAGTGTAATAATAATCTTTTCTACAAATAGCTTTTATCTTATTTCACACAATAACATTGCAACTGCCATTTCTCCTTAAAAGTCGCAAAACCGATGTAAACGACCGTCTTTTACAACGTTTTTGCAATTCTGAAATCACGTATTTGTTCATAACTTAATTACTACATGAGATAGTGTTGTGATATTTATTTTAATGACGACTTGTACTATTTAATACAAATGTGACAAAAAAACACATTTATTCCATTTTTATTTTTCAAGTTATTTGTTTTTTTTTTCATTTCCTAAAAAGTTTACATTTTATCGCTTACAACGTTACTGGCGGGAGCCATTCAATTTATACATTGTTATTTGACATTTTGCCGTATAAAGTTGTTACATAATTAGGTAAATAGCTCATAACTCAAGTTATTTCTTATCCTATTGCAGCAAACAAGGTGTCATTTTGTTTGATTTACAATTCTACACGTTTTATTAATGGAAACAATTTGTGATAAAACTAACAGTTTTTATGAAATTTGACATTAAAAACTTTAAATGGCTGCCATCTTGAAACTGATACAGAAACATTAATCAACATGTATACATTTATTCTGAGTCTTAAGATACACATCAGAGCCAAATTTAAACTTTCTACCTTAAAACTTGTAAATGTGTGAAGCTGTATATGTGCTTTTTGCACAGAAATCAGAAATCTTTATTAACCATTGATCATAGTGTCACATGAAATATGTTTTGTCAAAGTTAAAGCTAATCATATTCAGACATAGTATATGTATACATATACATCAAAGACATTATAAAATAATAAAAAAAACCAATACAAACATTTTCATAGTAGAACAATGAATCTAAGTAAAATCTACAGTAACGTCAGAGTTTAAAAATTCATTAAGAAAGTAAAATGGATTTTCTAAGAACCAACTATACAAACGTGTTTTAAAAATACTTAAAGGTGCAGTTCTAGCTGATATAGGCAACTTATTCAAAAATGTACACAGTTTACCTTGTGCGATTTACCCGTTTTGGTTAATCTATGCTGTGGGATATCAAGTCTCATTTTACCTCTTGTGTTGTGGTTGTGAATATTTTCTCTAATAATAAATGCATCTAAGTTTTGTTTAATGTGCAGTAATGAACAAAGAATATATAAATTTACCACAGTTTGATGAACAAGGGGCGACAGTGCTCCACAGGGCCCTACACATGTTGCGAGCCCTACAAATGTTGCAAATTACTTTCTTTTGATACAGTAAAATGTCATTGACAAGAGGAGAATGACCCCACAAAAGCAAGCCGTAAGTTAGATGTGACTCAAAAAACCAAAAATACGCAGTTCTAAGGTATTCACTTGACACTATATCCCTTGATTTCCAAATAAGATAACTTACTCTAGATATTTTCTTACAAAGATGATCAATGTGCGCTCCCCAATTTAATTTTGAGTCAATGATAACTCCTAAAAGTTTTACTGTTTTATTTTCTGTATTTTTACATAAGCTTAAAAGGATTGATTGAGTTTTTTTATATAACTCTCATAAAAAAGTCTGATCTTAATGAATTTGGTACAGATGACGATTAAAACCAAAAATTGTCAATCATCAAATAATAATTGTAAATAGCAACGTTTTTACAGACATAAGGCTAACACAGAAGCAGAAAGTCACATAAAAGACAAAACAAGCCATGAAGAATCCACATTACCAAGATTAATTAAACATATTAATTAATTGTTCATACATTCTGAATCAAGCATGCAATGCCTAGTATTTACAGTCCACAAACCATATAAAAAACACTTATACAGACATAAATAAGTGCATAAGTCAATAATTGATCATAACAAAGAAACATGCAAATCAAGTCATCTTTTTTCCATCTTTTGATAGAGCACAGTTCTCAAATGTTTTTGTCCATGCCGCATTCTTAAAACTTGATAGTTGATGCATCCCCAACAAGAACTGATGATAGCTTTAATAAATCAAATACTTATGTTTTATTTTTAACTCAATAGTTCTTATTACTTCAACTGTATTATGAGTATGTCAAGTGCTAAATGTATGCTAGTGACGTTCTGGTTCGTCCGACTTCAGCCAGCGGTTGACTTTACGCCTGTCAATCACATGTTTACTATTATTTTCCCACGTGTTTACTGTTTCCCACCACCAATCCATATGTTGTATCTGTCCTCCCAGATAGTTGTATACATAACCTAAGTAATTAGGTTAGTTAGTGTTACAACATTGTTGTTTTCTAATACTAAAAATGTATAACTAGAAAAACATGATTTAATATTACTGTTTATTTTCCCCAAAAAATGCAATTCAATTTAAATATATTTTTCTTTACAGCCATCAATGTAGAAGTGTAATAAGTATTGTGTAAAAGGTTTTTAATGGGAGCTGTGCTTTGGTCATGTGTATCATTATTGGCATAGCCACCAAGGCCACGCCGCGCCAAACTGTCTCCAGCATACTTACGGCTTTACAAATATATATTTCCAAATACCATACAAGGAATATTTTACTATTCTTTTTATTCTATTCTTAAATTTTATTGGAAGGTTAGGCCTATACAAATTATTTATCAAATTTACAACGTATATTAGTTAGGACTTTTTTTTCAAAAAATTTAGAGGACTTTTGCGGAAACTTTTTCGTTTCAATAATATTTAAATATAAATAGTATATTTTTACTTCATATTTCAACAGAATATTACCTTCTTTGAACAAATTTATGATTACATCAGCCAGGTGTGTATCAAATAGTTTTCAAAAATGTATAAAAACCCAAAAATGCATATAAATACATACAAACAAATACAATTATATAATAAAATTTGTATTTTCTGCTATGACATGTCATAAACAATAAAAAACAGGATAGTATTTTTTTATTTGTAAAAATGTTCCTGTGATAATAGGATTTTAGGTAAATACAACAATACAAATGGGTGAAGGCAACTATATTATTTAAATAAACCCACTTTTGATATAAGTAAAATTGACTTCTAGGGACTACCAATGAGAAGCACTAATACATTTTTATTTTTTAAAAGAATAATTCTTGAGAAGTTTCTGCATTAGCAACAAATTCATAAGTAATTTTACAATATGATTTCTTGATTTTAATAAAAGTGTATACAACAAATTTAAAAAATATTGTTTTCAGATAGGAATTGGGCCATTAAGTCACGTCAACCAACCGCAGCCCCCCTTATCGCTTTCTTCAGCCCCTCTTGGGGATCACGCCCCACAGTTTTAAAACTGCTAGAGTATAAATTTTTAAGAGAAACTGGATTCGTTTTTGGCTGGAGGTGTGCTTTGGAACCTGGAAGCACGATATGTACAAACATTAAATATTAATAAAGCATTAGTAAGCGTAGAGATGGATTGGTGGGTGATAAAAATGTGCAATCATGCCAAGTTAAGTTTCAACATCAAAAGCCAAACAACATCAAGTGATAAAACAAATAGCAATTCACAAGAGATTAACGTTTAGTGAGCAATGTTTTTACAAAATTATAAAATCCACCTTGTCAACCAATACATGCTTTCAAAGTAATGATACAATGAACAATGAAACAATGAATCTAAATTCTTTGCTCATTAAAGCCACAGTTATTTCAGGGTTCTTTGTCTTCCTTAACTTAAATAAACTATGATATTTTTAAACTAATGAGTATTTTTATTTATTTAATCACTAATCACAAATAGTATACATTTTATTAAATAAAAGAGCACAAAGAAAGTAATTTTAGGTCAAGCTTTTAAGATGACATTAAAAGAAAGGAAAAACATAATTTATAATCCAATTTAAACACAATTGATTTAAAAAAACAGGCATGGCATAAACTGAATGGAAGTAAGATTAAACATATAAGCACTGTAAATGGAGGACAAATTTTACTCACATAAACGGGGACACTATACTATAGTTAAAAATGAACAGGCTTAATTTAAACAGTGTGTGATAGGCTAGAGAAAATCTTCAAGGATACGTTATATACTGAGCAATTACATTCGTCAATGCCTATCAGATGAATTTAATTTGATAAGATATAACTATTTATAACTAATTTTCACCCTCACAAGCTATAAACCCTATCAGGGAAGTCTTCAGAGTATTCAACAAGAGCGAAAGTGAAATTTGATTTGATGTTATTTTGTTAAAATTTGATTTGATTTATTTTGAATAATATTATCAGACCAAAATCTGGAGTAATGGTTTATAGTTTGTATCCCATGTTAAACTGAAGGTCTCTCAACTGCCATCTATCATTGAGCTATTAATCAATAATTCTGACTTAACAAATAGTTAGTCTTAGTAACAAGGCTACACCAGGCGTCTCACTCATCCTACACTCATAATTGATTCATATTTGCTTTAAAATATGCACAAACATTGGTCAGACTCTTCAATAGGCCTAGTGAAGTAGTGATTACTGTTACTCATGCCCTTCCTTCCACTATCAACATATTAAGGTGGGTTTTTCAAGGCGCAGAATTTATCTGAGGCAGAGTACGGAACTCAGAGATCCGCCACATGTAGTTTCAGCTCAGCGAAATTCCATTTTGATCTTATTCATCGTCCGACTGCGGAAAAACTACCCCATTTCACTTTTGTAGGATGTAAATTATGCATGAATAACAAAATAAAACCTTTTGCTCTGTTTTGCCTCAAAGCTTACAAAATTTAAGACGAGGAACAACATAACCACAGTTAGGTTTTTGAGAAACAATCCTAACCAAAGAGGAATTGATAAAAACAGTATAAAACAGTCTTTCCAGTAGAAAATGTGATTTCATTGGCTGCTACAAGAGGATTTCCTAATTTTATAAGGATTTAAAGTCAGGGAGCATTTTGCTAAATATTCTAAAGGGTAATCAGCAAGGAGTAAATTATATTAGTGTTCAAATGGAAGCGGGTTACACAAGAGTTTATTGGTAGTTAGTAGGGATGTGTCGGTTGTCGGTTTTTTACACAAAAACCGAAACCGAGAACCGATGGTCTAATGTCGGTTTCGGTTTTTCACTGTCAGTTAGTGTTCATATTGGAAATAAGCATTATAATGTTGTACAAATATCGAATGACAAGCTAAACAACGTTTAACCCTAGCCGTGGCCGTCCGACCAATTTGGTCAGATTTTTATGTCGCCTAGAGTGGCCACCAACCAAATTGGTCGGATATGACTGGAAATTTTGTAACATTAAAAAACCAATAATTATAATCTCAAAAGTGATCAATATATATATATATATCATTTGAAAGATCACATTCTAAACTTTCATTTTATTACATACATGATCTGTGTAGCAGCTGTATAACAATGTTACGACAATTAGAAATCGAATGAATTTTTGGCGCAACGCAATTGCTGCAGCCGATGTGTGATGGCCCACAATCCCTAAACTGATAAAAGCCGTATTACAACACTGTAATTAAATAATTACAGTTTCCCGTTCCTAATAATTAAAATTCACACCGTCACTAAAATCAATAGTTAAAAAAAGGAACAGTTCTATTTCTCATTATTTCCATTCATTATTCCATTTTGAAGAGTTGGCTAGTGTAAACTATAAAACCAATATCCAGAAGCCAGAATATTTCATCCCGAGCTAATCTCAATTCAACCATACCTTGGAGTCGGGTCGGTCGAGGCGACAGCCGAGGAATGCATAGCGTCAGCATTTCAACTCTCAACGCCGGCCTAAGAGTACGTTCTCAGTGCCTCTTAGTTTGAGTAATGACAGCTTAAATCGTTTGGCCGCAGCACCGCACGGCAACGATGTGCCACGATTCCCGTGACGTCACGTGCTGAGACCGCCGCTGATTGGTTGGGCTGGGTTCAGCATCGGGGAGGAAGACGAAACCCTCTCCCCAGTCTCTGAGTTGGTGAGTATTAATTAAGACGTGTCGCGTCTGTCTCTACCTGTTCATTTTATTAATTGGAGTTTTTTCCAAATTTAACTGTTAACTTTTACTAAATTTTAAACTGCGATCTTTAGTAAATTGAAATCTTATGTGTGAAATAAAAGTATGTTATCGTAAAAGTGTCATTGATTTACTGAAAAGTACCTCGTGGTTCGGTGGAAGTTACAGATGCTCTGACAATGGCAAAACACAATATTTTTGAAATTACCCAGCTCGGGAAATATTTCTTGCAGGAAGATGCGGTTGGCACCAATGCACAGCTAGCTAAAGAGTAGCGCTTTATGTTGCTGTTGATTTTTAGAATGAAATATTGATTGGACAGGTTATATGATTTTCTGAAAACAGGTGTTTTTTTTTTTTTTTTTTTTGTATAATGGCCTATCCGACCAAATTGGTCGGATCAGAAAATCACGTTTATATGCAGTGTATGTTATCAGTGGCGGATCTAGAATGCGGATCTACACAAAAATGTGTAGAAGGGGGGCTAACCGGCGGGTCTGGGGGGAGTCCCTCCAGCTGAAGAGGGGTTCCGGGGGCTCCCCCCCCCCCGAAAAATTTCAAAATTTAAGTCTTAAAAACGACAATTTTAGGCTATTTCTTTCTCAATCTTACAATGGCATAATGTTATAAACAATATGCAAATTACATCCCTAATTGTGTTGCTACATGGAAAATGTTGTATGGTGCACTGAAATTTGTATTATGTTAATGATTAATGCAACAAGAAAATGATAGGCTAAGTGACACTTTAATCAAGCCTATCTTGGATTTGATTGACTATTAAACTAGAGAGAATTACTTAATTGTATAAAATGGAAAATATCAAATTTAAAACAGTAGAAATAGTTTCATCATACTGCACTATATTTTTAGTGAAGTATACTTTGCGTCATACTGGACACAATAAATTAAGGTAACAATTTAACCAAACCTAAATTTGGTTTACTTTTTTACCATTTAAAAAGTCTGCTTCAATATTGATCTTGCTACTCTAAACAATCACCTGCTACAAAGGTTTTCATTGTTAACAATTTGAATAATGTAATTCGTTCAATTCATATTAGCTGATGACCACGACCGAAAAGTGCCATCAAATGTACTTTTTATCCTAGAAATAAAAATAACAACTTTAGCATCCCGACTCATGTGTTGAAAACCAGATGTTTTTGATGCAGTATGACTCATGAATAAATAGTATATTTCATCACCAGGACCAAAAGTGACACTTTTCAATACGAGCTAAAGTAACAGACGAGGCCGAAAAAAAGAGTGATGACCGAAAAGCCAGTATTGGTCCTACTGATGAACTATATTTTTCGTCATACGGTACTGCAGACAATTTTAAGTTAACAATTTAACAAAAACTAAATTTTCTTAACTTTTTTACCAATCAAAGTTGGCTATTGATCTTGCTATTCTAAACAAACAGCTGTTACACAAGTTGTCATTGTTTACAGTTGAATAATTTGTTCAACTGATAACCTCGACGGTGACATCAAATGACGTTTTCGTCATACTGCTTCACAAATAGCTGTTTTCAACGGATGCATTGAGGTGCTAAAGTTGTTATTTTTACTCCTAGAATTAAAAAAAAATCCCTTGATGACACTTTTCGGTCGAGGTCATCAGCTGTTAAATAAGAATTGAACGAATTATTAAACTTGTAAACAATGGCAATTTGTAACGGCTTTACGTTTAAGAGTAGAAAGATCAAGATGGAATCAAACTTTAATGGTGAAAAAGTTAACGAAATTTAGTTTCTGTGAAATTGTTATATTAATATTGTTTTCAGTATGACGAAAAATATATTTCATCACAAGAGCCAAAGGTGGCGTTTCAATCCTCGCTCATTTTCCAGCCTCAGCCCAGGGTCTCAGCCGGCCGTTAAATCTTGAAGCTCGATTGAAAAGCGTCACTTTTGGTCCTACTTTTTTCATGCCCAAAAACACAGTGTTGACGGATTGCCAAGACCTAAAAAGATATAATATCAAAACGTATTCCAGGTCAAGTATAGCATCGTTGGTCTGACATTGTTCACCATAGCAAAGTAAATAAATAATAAATAAATAAATTCTTTATTTCCATAAATGTACAATACAATAATCATTACAATTATGCAGTAGAAAACTATAATTAGATAGTTTTCAAATATATACTAAGCAATAAATACCTTATGTTTACACAGTTCTTAGCCAG
Source organism: Allygus modestus (assembly GCA_963675035.1). NCBI lineage: Eukaryota > Metazoa > Arthropoda > Insecta > Hemiptera > Cicadellidae > Allygus > Allygus modestus. The sequence continues at coordinate 58,948,686 of OY776113.1, forward strand.
TACATTATGGATAGCCACCTCTTTAGCATTAGCTGTGCAGAGGTGGCATCAGGTTATAATAAATGTGCAACGTGCAGCGTGCCAGAAACTCCCCGTCAAATTACAGATTCTAAACAAAAATTCATTAAATGATATACATCGTTTCAGTGCCTAATACATAACAATTTAACAGTTGTACTAACTTTCAAACAATTCCAACAATAATTTAGGAAAAACACTCCTTATAAAACTAAATAAAAATAGGTGTAACAAATATAAAAAGAATGTTACAAAACAATAACATATCCTTTTATACCCACACAATGATAAATACTAATTATATAACACACAATAAGACTAAACACAAATAATAATGAGTAGACTCAAACATACGTTTAAACTATTTAGATAGAAACAAAATGAAATATTTAAAAGCGGCATATTGGTAAAATGCAGATAAATTGAGCAAAACTCAAGGGTGCATAGGTAAAACTTAAAAAAGGCAAGACAGTTCCCATCAGCCTATGAATTTTTCAACATCACTATTTGTTAATAACCATGTTTTCAGACTTTTAGCAAATGAAGAAATTGTTATTGAAGATGTTACTGAAATGGGTAGAAAATTATATAATTTTGGAGCTGAAAATGTATAAAATCGTTTATAAGCTTCTATTCTAGGAAACGGGACAGAAACTCGATTTAAATTTTGCAACCTTCCAGAGTGGACATTTACGTTACCCTGCAGATGACCTCCTCTTAAGAAAAAAATTCTAAGAACACGATAGATGTATAAATATCTAAGAGGGAAGATCTTCAGTGACACATACAAAGGAAAGGATGAATCCCTCCTCTTTGCTCCACTCATAACTCTGATTATTTTATTTTGACTAACAATTAAAGGGTAGAGAGTTGAATAATAAGTCCCACCCCAGCAAGATATACCATACTGTAATTTTGAATTTACAAGGGAATAATAGACAGTTCTTAAAACAGATAACGGACATAAGAATCTCAAAAAATAAAACTTCCTGAGAACTGCATAGAAATACCCTTTAATCTTAGATACGTGTTCTTTCCAATTTAACCTTTCATCTAAAATAACCCCCAAATATTTAATATGTTGTACCTGCTCAATTTTGATACACTCTTCACATGACTGATCACATGACAACAGACAAGATTTACATTTAAAAAACATGATCATATTTTCAACATCCTTACTCCTCAGAGAGAAATTAATGAATTTTGTCTTCGTACTTAATACCATTCTATTTCTAATGAACCACAGTTTAAGCTTGTCCAGATCACTTTGCATCCTGATATTTAAATCGTTTTTATCTTTTTCTCGATAGCACATTGCCGTATCATCTGCAAAGCAAGACATATAACCAGAAAATTTCCCATTGCAAAGACTGTTAATATAAATTAAAAACAAGATCGGCCCCAAGACAGAGCCTTGGGAACTCCAAGTGTAATATTAAGAGTATTACTCACACTACTACGAAACTTGACACATTGAGAACGGCCACTCAGATAACTCCTAAACCACTGCAAAGGAATGCCTCTAACACCAGCTCCCCAAAGAGTGTCACACAGAATATTATGATTGACTGAATCAAATGCTTTAGCGATATCTACAAAAATTCCACCAACAGATTCATTCCTATTCAACCCTTCAAAAACAGCAGAACAAAAATATATCAAGGCATCCTCCGTTGACTTTCCCTCCATGAATCCAAATTGATTTTTACAAAAGAAATTGTTAAAATTCAAAAATTTTAATAGTCTTACTTTCATGATTTTTTCGAATATTTTGGAAAATACAGATAAAAGAGAAATTGGCCGATAGTTATTTACATCAGCGTTGCTACCTTTCTTATGTAGAGGAATTACCAAGGCCACTTTAAGAGCCTCTGGAAAATTCCCTGTTTCAAAACTTAGGTTTATTAAATACCCCCTTAGCAGCAAACCTGCGTACTCAGCGAATTTCCAATGCATATATACGTATCTTAATACCACATAAAGCCACATACCAAGTTTCATCAATATACATTCATAAATAAACGATTTATGACATTTTAATTATTCTCCATAAGAATAACATGGCAGCTGAGTATGCAGGTTTGCTGAAGCAAGGAACACAAAAATGGGGTTTTATAAAAATATCAATATAACTCATGTAGGTAAAGCCACATACCAAATTTCATTAATTTATTTTCATAATGAAGGCAGATAACACGTTACTTATTCTCCATAAGAATAACATGGGGCTGAGTACGCAGGTTTGCTGCTACGAGAGCCTTGGGTAAAAAAGTGTCTTTTTGAGCAAATATCAATGGTCCACAACCAGATAAAGCCGTATACCAAGTTTCGTCAGTATAGGTTCATAAATAAGCGAGATATAAAATTTTTATTTTTCTCCATAAGAATAACATTAGACAACGTACTGTGTTTAGCACTTTCAATATCTCGGTAACCAATTGACGTAGAGAAATGATCAAAATACCAAATTGTGTGTTTTTTTAAGCTGAATCCAATGGGGAAAATAAAATTTGACTACTTCCAAAATTATATATAAAAAATTCGAAAAACCCATTTTTGGGGTACAAAACCCCCCCAAAATACCCCTTCGGATAGAGCGATCTTGCTGGTATTCGAACTTAAAGTCATAAATGTTGCTTTACACGTTTATACCAAATTTCATCAAAATCGGATAATTTTTACGAGAGTTATCGTGCTCACGGACACACACATATATATAATATATATATATAATAATAGCACATAATAGCACATATATATATATATAATAGCTTCTTCCCTATAGGGGAAATTCGCTAAAAAGAAATTACGGGTGAAATGAAGCTACCTATTCTTTTGACTATGTACGGTGATATACCATCAATGCCGGGAGACTTGTTACCAGAAAGCTTATTAATAAAACTTAAGACCTCCTCAGGACAAGTAGGATAACAGAAAAAAGATCGATTTACAACTGGGGAAGGAAAAACATCGTCATATTTGCACAGATCAATTCCATCAAAAGATTCCGTGTTGTGCATTAGATCGTTAACAATATTAACAAAAAAATTATTAAATTCCTCAGCAATTCCATGATCGTCACAAACCAACAAAGACCTTGAGTGAATTCCAGTTATGGTATTCTTTTTAAGTTGTATACCAAGGACATTGTTGATAGTTTTCCATTGTTTTTTAGCGTCTGTCTTATTTTGTTCAACTAAATTGTAATAATAAGCAGCTTTCTGTTCAATCATATCGTGTTTTAACTTTCTAGAGTAATTTTGGAAAAACCTATTAAATCTCTTATCGTTGGGCCTTTTTTTGGATTTTGAATATAGTAAATTCCAAAATTTTTGTCGTTTACACAGTTTAACGGTCATCCACGGTTTCAATATTTTTATTTTATTCCCTCTCATGATTGTAAATTTAGATTTATCTAAAGAATCCTTTAAAATATTAATAAAAGTACCAAACCCAAGGTTAACATCCTGCTCTTTATATACAGGAGACCAGTCTGTTTCTCTCAGAAGAGCTGACAATTGTCTATAATCAATCTTTGGTAAAGATTCTTTGTCAATAATTGAATTAGTTTCCGGTAATTCCGGTATAAAAAGTTCACACACAACTGCATTGTGATCACTCTGACAAGATTCACAAACCTTAGCACTAAACTCCAGGTTATCTCTTGTTCTAAAAAATATATGGTCCAAACAACTTATGCCTCTAGTTGGAGAACTAATCAACTGTTCAAGACCACTGCTGGCCATGATTGTTAAATAATTGTCCACGTGGCGTGACTGCTTAAGCAAACAAATTCATGTCACCAATTAAAAGTAAATTTCGCTCTGCTGAATCAACAAGTAAAGTATTTAAATCATCTAAATCATCTAACTGTATGAGAATGTAATCTATATGTTGCTACTAGTGTCAATGACAAAGCTCGGACCGACTCTATATTAACAGTGACTTTGAGCGCGTCAGCTGATTGTATATCAACAGCTGACTGCCTAGCCACGTACCGCTCGCTTACGTAAACAATCACGCCACCTGATCTATAGCTGTCATTACAGTTTGCATATTGGTTGTAGCCTACAATATTATACATATTTAATTCACAACTGTGTATCCATATCTCAGTTAAAACAATTACATCAGGTAAATCGGAAGTAGCACCAAGATCAATTATGAAATTATCAAAGTTCTCTCTTAGACTAGAAATGTTTTGGTGAAATACAGTAAACTTATAAGCCATATTTAAACTACTTGACATATTTAAATCCTTCTGACTTTTAATACTAGATTTTTAAAGTATCATATTTTAATTGTAACACAAGGATAACACTATTAACCGTGTATCTAAATCGAAATTAATACAATTATACAAGGAAAAAAATACATTATAAAACTATTAACTATGAGAAACTGTGCTTTTTCTGTAATCTAGACACATCCCTATGTAATTCATTATACAAATTTACATTCAAACTACTTATATCTGGAAATGACATTATAACAATACATCAAGGTAAGAAACAATATAAATAAAAAAATTACAACAATAATACTTACAGTTTTTCAATTTGTTCCAAAGAGGTAATTGTTATTACGGAATCTCCCTGGTTTTTTCTCATAAATATTTTGCCGTTTCTAACCCAGAGATATGTATAATTCTTCTCCCTCTTCGCTGTTCGAGCAGCCGCAAGTAGTCTCCTCTTCACAGGGCTCAGACTTTCGTTTATATAGACTGGTTCTGCGGCAGTCTGCATATAGCCAACGTCCTTGGTGTTAAGGTTCCTTTTGACCCTTCTTTTTTCTAGCATAGTTTGTTTATTTTCTCGCCTGACAAACTTAACAATAATGCCAGCTGGACGGTCAGATTCAGGCTTTTTCCCCAGACGGTGACACACATCTATGGCTTCTCTGGAAAAGTTCATGTCCAGAGCCACACCAACTTGCCTTACTACTTCATACACGTCTTCATTCCTACTCTCAGGAATCCCCTGTATTTCTAAAGTGTTACTTCTTGTGTACTGCTCATTATCTTCATTATCTAAGTCCTTATAAAGATGTTAAAATAAAATAAACGTAAAAAATTACATGACGGGTAACAGCTAGTTAGATTATAAGCAGTAAATCAGATGTTTTATTTTATTGTACAAATACAAAAACATTACCACGACTATAGAATAGAGGAAGGATATTATCTCTATTCTATATCCTTGAAATCCTAGGATGTGTTTTTGTGGCGGAGTACTTTAAATGTAGCCTATATCAGGTAGATTAGAATGAACGTGTTCCTATAAAATTATTTATAAATTAACTTTGACACTTTGAAATTATATGTGGGAGCCCAAAGAAAACTCGGAAAACTAAAATTGGGAGTCAAAATAATACTCCTATAAGAGCATATAAGATCGCACGTGCATTATAAGAAATAATTTAAAATTATAGAACCATCTGTTCTGTATTGCCGGAAATAAACAAATACAAAATACCCTCCTCTCTCTCTCTATCTCTCTCTCTCGCACACACTTTTCCCTGCTTTATTGTTCTAGGTATAACAACTATTAAAACTGATCATTGTTTAGTGACTGCATTATTAACAAATTAATAAAACAACCCACTGTAAACCAATTTTGTATATAGGAAATAAAATATTATCACCATGTCTTGATGAAGCTCGCTCCGATTACTCCAAATATGATTGTTTTGTTTGCATGATAAATTCTGCTCACTTTCACTGTGGAAAAAATAATATTCAAAACTTCGCCTTTAAGAATTGGACTTGCTACTCTGAGCCTACGAGGTGAACTTTACAACTTGCTCTGGCAATGCCATACACATCTTTATCTTCAGTACTTTTATTGAAATAATCAGTTAACCTACGCTTCATTTGTACTCAAAACGAATTTTAAAACTAAAAAAACAAACAAATCATAATAAACATACACATATAACTACTTATAAACACTCTCCCAACGATCCAAACAACAGAACTAATGCTCTCATTTGCAAACCCAGACGTAACAACGATACAACAACCTTTCGACACTTTACAACTACAACCGGTACAACCAAAAATGCACAAATAGGCAATGAATGGGGATGTGAGATAAGAGGCGAGTCATATGGACGGGTGGAACGATCCATTTTGCACCTGAGGGGAGGGAAGTTTAGGAAAAACCCAGGTTATCTGTTATTTAGGATAGTGCCTAGCGCTGGATAGATTGCAAGGCTGTTGCGACGCCACTGCGTTGGGCTCATTCATGGACATTTGCCGCTTGCCGTATTTATTTTGCACGTTAACTCTGAACGGGTGTAATGTTGACATTGTCACCTAACTTTGGTACTTAAAATGTACGAATTAAAATTTAAATATAACAAATTCTGTATGTTTCTCTTGCGTAATAGTACCTCCAAATATATCCTTTCTATCCAGTATAAGTTCGGACCCAATGGGGGGGGGGGCTATAGCCCCCTTAGCCCCCCCCCATAGATCCGCCACTGTATGTTATGGTTACTAGTCAAATAGTATGGTATTTTGAAGAGGAAGAAATGTAGATTAATTTAGTTTTGCCGTTGGCAGCACTGTTTGCCCTTGGCTTCATCACCAAGGAATTGTTTAATTACGTCATATTTTTGCCTAATCGGCAACTGCGCAGCTGTTTACGAGGTCTCAGTCAGTTTGTTTGGCTCGCTCCAAACTGTATTGTATTTGCTATCACTGTAAGCAGCAGATTTTAGGCTTTCTTCCTATGTAATGTCTCGATGTGTTGTGTTTTTGTTGACAGTATGACATGACATCTAAAATATGCAATGTCCAATCCCAGTCCAAAATGGTGTGCTATGTTATTGTTTGACTGCTGTCAGTTGTGTATGAGTGTTTTAGTTATTTATTTAGCCGAATTTACGCAAAAATGGATTGTAGTGACATTCGGGGTGCTCTTGAAGGAAGTATTAGTGACATTGATGACGATTTAGAGGGTGATATAGGCAGTTATATTGAGGTGAACGACTTTACTGATGATGTGTCATAGGCTAATTGGATCTGGTAGGCCTAGTGGTGAGTTATATATTTATATGTATATTTCTATGTATTCTATGTATAACATGTTATATATTTCTACGCAGGGAACTGAATGTACTACAACATGTTTATATTGATTTGGGGGTAATACATTTGGCAAAAAAGTTATATACTAAATACTGTAAAATCTTTTTTCTCCAAATACACAAAAATAGCAAAACATTCTTTTATTTACATTTATTTTTAAGTGATATAAACATTTTTTACCATCAACTTTATGACTTTTTGGATTCCTTACTTCATTAGCTTTACAAATATGTATATATCATGATTAGTATATACATTACATGACTTATTTACAACATAATCTAACACTGAGTTTACACATATTTCGGGTTTCCGTTTATTATTATATTACGCCCCTAAAACTTACAAAACTAATTCTTTCTACATGTTATATATTTCTAAATAGGGAATTAGATTGTTTATAAAATGTATATAATGAATTTTCCATAAAAATTCTGTAGAACAAATTTTACCGAGGCTGTTTTTGAAATTTCCAAAAAACAAATCTATTTTTTTATTTTTTCAACCGAACAAATATTTTCCTAGATCATTATTATTTTAGTATTTCTAGATTCTCCTGTTCTTACTAAGACAAATGACGGCTCATTTTTTTTGTCTGATTACCAAAAATAAAATGAAATAACAATAAAAGTTGTGTGACTGACTTTCGGTTCAAGAGATAATAGATAATACAATCACTGTTTATCAGAACTTCTGTTTATGGATATGTGAATGGAGATAATAGATAAGGAAGCAAGGCAAGGGGGTGGGGAGGGTTTGGTTGCGACAAAACATTTTACCTTGACAGGTCCCAAGCGCAATTATCAGTCACTGTTAAACATCTTTCTCTCTGAATACGGAAATGTATTTTGTTTTATAATCGTGCTCTTTTCCCATTATAAATTTAAATTAAACTGATTTTGTTTATTAGCGAATTTCCCCTATATAGTGTACCTATATAAAATAGATTTAATTTTGAAATCACACAAAGCAGAATTATACATTTTCTGTTAAAGTGTAATAATTAAACTTGTCTTTAAAGTAGGGGAATTTACCTTTTGTTGAGTGGTAGGACTGCAGACTGGTATAAAGTTCAAATAGCTGTTTGTCAGATTCTGGTTACTGGAAAAAGTGGACTTGAAATGAGTGGTTGCTGTAGAAATTGTAAGTCTGATTGAATTGTTAATAATTAATTAATTGAGAATTTAAAGCAAATAAAATGTATTTCTGTATTTTGTTAATTTGATTGACTTGAATTTAAAGATGTAATTTAATTGATTTTGAGCTAATTAAACTCTTAAAGGAAAATGTAAAGTTGTAGACAAACCGGTTTTATTTGGTTCTAGTAAAAGCACATTGCCACTAAAATGTTCTAGGATCTTCTATCCAATGTTTTATGTATTTTTGATTTAATAGGGAATAGTAATTAGTCTTGTTTTTATTGTTTGCAGACAGATATCAACCACAGTTGTAGTAGTCCAGAAAAACCAGTCATACCAGTAACAGTAAGACAAAACCTTGTTATATTTATTGGTGAAGGGATATATTGAGTATAAGGTATATGACAATGGCTTGTTTGTAATTTTGTAAAGTTGTCTGAAAGTCATTTTATTTTAAATACACAGCAAAGTTTAGTTCTACAATCTGGCTGTGTTAATTTTTCCCCACTCTACCAGCAATTATATATAAAACCCCCTAAATTTCCAAATATTTTATCCTCTATTGGCATTTGAGGGTACATAAGTGCGCAACTCTGCTGTATATAAAAAGCTGGTAGAAGGGAAGTTTGAAATGTTACAAAAAACTGTATAAATTGCTGCAAGTGAAAATTTCAGTATAGTTACAAGATGTCAGACTATAATTTAAATTACCTCAACAAAGATGAACTATTATATGAAATTAGGCTCCGAGGGGAAGAAAGCAATAATAGTGATGTAAATTCATTAAGGAAAAAGTTAAGATCTTGTGTTAATCAACCTACTGATGTAGCGAATTTGCAAGGGCACTATACCTTATCCGCTGAAATAGCTTGTATTAGGGAAAAATGTGATTTAGCTGATTCTCTCATTGAACATTGTAGGGAAAATCCGACTAAGCTGAAAATAGCTAAGCTAAAAGCAAAACTGTCACACTTGCAAAACCGAACTTTATCCTTATTGAAATGTAAATTAGAACAAGACAAAAGAGATAGCTTAGATAAATTAAATGAGCAAATTTGCACTAGTTTCAAGAAATTCGAGGAATTAAAACATACCTTCACAGACCAGGAGATGGGGGAATTCGAGGAGCAATTAAACACTTCTTTAGTTGAGGACGAGGCGATTCAAGACAAATTTTAACAGTCGAAGTTAGTAGAGGCCCTGAGTTCTTCAACCCCTCAAAAATCTGTCGAGCGACCTAACCTAACCACAATAAATGGACCTAAAGTTGACACTAGGGATGTTCAGCAAGAAAATGGCCCAAGCCCATTCCAGTTGTAAATAGTAGTATTAGTTCAAATGGCATTTTTGCAAAGTTGTCAAACCCATTAGAAATTTATTTGCAAAAATTTCCTTTATGCAATGGATTGGAAACTACACCTTTGTTACAATTTCTCAGGAATTTAGTCACTATTCAAAATGAGACCTCCTTATCACAGCAAGATTTGTATGAGATATTACCTATTTATTCTACAGCGCCATTAGTGAATAAAATATTAGAGTTTAAGAGAGAGTCGAAACCCATTGATTTACTGCATTCTGACATAATCGCAACATTTTTGCCAATCACCTTAAGGGAAAAACTGAAGCAGGATTTGATCTTTAGGCCACAAAAACACCAAGAACCTTTGTCAATCTATGTGCATGAGATAAAAATAAACCATCAGGTGTTAAAGTCAGATTTAACCGAAACTCAACTAGTCAATTTTATTAAGAACGGGATACATCCTGACATCAGGAATAAATTAACCTTTGAGAAAAATCCTGAAACTTTCTCTGACTTGGATAGGTTATGCATAAATGTAAATAATGTAGCATATAATGATTACCTAAGAAATCAAAGTAATCCAGTCACTACTAGGGAAATGCTAGGACAAGGAAACCCGATAAAGCCTTATCAGCAGCTAGATAAGTCGGGAGGTCAACGACCTCGCTATGAGTCGAAAAATCGTCCGAGTGAAAGACCTGTATGTTTTAAATGTCAAAGAGTAGGTCACATCGCACGAAATTGTTATAGGCGAGATTCAAAAAACTAAGTAGGCCGGGAAAGACGGATAGCCTAAATTTCAAATCTTTCTTTCCTCAAGGCAAAACTCAAATCGGAAATGGCGAACCTGTATATAGCTCTCATAGTTCCAACTTCAAATCAGAACTAAGAAAAATTGTAAAGGATTATAATAAAACGAATTCACCTGCTTTAAGGAAAATAAAAGCTAAAACTGTGACTCATTTACCTTGTATTCCTGTAAGTTTGGGAAATGATTTAAGTATAGGAGCATTAATAGATACCGGAGCTAGCCAAAACTTTATCAGCACCGATCTATATAATAAATTATCGCATAGAAGATTAATTATTTCAAAAGACAAATGGCAAGGAAAAATAGTAACAGCGAATAATGAACCTTTGAATATTTTTACAAAATGTGATGTTAAGATAAAAATAAGCTCATTTACTTGGAGAGAAACATTTTTAGTATCACAGCTAAAATATTTCGACATGATTTTAGGACATCCATTTATGTGCTCTAGGAAGTTAAACCTGGACTTAGAACGGCAAACAAGTTATTTTTCGTTCGAGCCTAAAGAGGAAATTAAGTTAATTCCGAGCACGAACCTGTCTGAATTAAGCTTAAACACCATTAAAGTAGGAGATGTTGAAATGTGTGAAGAAGCCGAGAAGTTAATTAAAGATTTTCCTGAAGTGTTTACAGACAAAATAGGGTCGGCCATTGATTTAGAAATTGAACTAAAAGTAACAGATGATAAACCAGTAAGTGTCAGGCCATATTTTTTAAGTCCTCCCAAAGTAACAAAAATGAAAGCTATAATCGATAATTGGAAGTGTCAACCAGTCCATACAGTGCGCCTGCCTTTTTAACTCAAGATGACAGACTTGTAATTAATTATTCAGAACTAAATAAGAAGTTAGTTAACGTGGATTACCCGCTAGGAGATATGCAGAATATGTACCAGCATCTCAAAGGAGCACTATATTTTACGGTTATCGATTTAAACAAGGCATTTTTGCAGTGTCCTATTGCTGAAAAATCACAGGACTTAACCGCATTTTCTACTATTTTTGGGAAATACCGCATGAAAAGGATTCCATTTGGACTTAAAATAGGCAGTAGTGTTCTGTCCCACTACTTGGACAAAATCTTCAATGATATAAAGTTTCAGTACATGATTAATTTCTGTGATGACATTGTAGTGTATAGCCCTGATAAGCAAAGCCATGTCGAGCACGTGACCGAAGTGATAAAGCGTTTAGCGAAACACCGACTGACTGTAAATCCTCAAAAAGTCAAGTTTTTCTGTAAGGAAATAAGTTTTTTAGGGAATATAATTAAAAAGGATTGCATTACTATTGATCCCGAACGAACAGCTTCATTAATGAAATTTCCTGCTCAGAAAACCGTAAGACAAGTCAATTTATTGGAATGTGTGGATATTGGTCCCGATATATACCTAAGTATGTGGAAGTATGTGTACCACTGTTTCAACTAAAGAAGAAAGGAGTTAGATTTAAATGGACTGATGACTGCCAAAAAGCTTTCGAAACGTTAAAGCATAAAATAGCAAATCCGCCTATACTTCAGATGGCCGATTTTAACAAAGAATTTGAATTGCATACTGACAGCGGAACGAAGAGGGAATTTTAATGCCTATAGCGTATTATTCTAAGAAATTCACACCTACCGAAATGCGATACAGCACGTATGAAAAAGAAGCTTACAGCGTTATTTTATGTGTAGAGAAGTGGTATCAATTCCTGGAAACTAAAAGTTTTAAATTGGTAACCGATTGCGAGGGATTGAGTTTTATGCTCCGTTCTGGTAAAAGTCGTGGTAGACATGCTAGATGGTTTCAGAAGTTATTTAGCTTACCATTCACGGTGGAACATGTGAAAGGATCCGACAACGTAGTGGCTGACGCATTATCCCGTATGTTTGGCAGTGCAGACGACAATAACGGAGAAAAATCAGAAGTAACGAGCAGTGAAGCGCTAGGCCATGTAAACGCTCTATGTAAACTAGTAAAACCGAAAAGCCTAAATGAGCAAAGACCTGAGCAAAAGCCTGATTATAATAATGTCCGAAATGAAAACAAGAAAAATTAAGTAGATTTTTGTAATGTATTAAATGAGTTGCCATTATATTTAAATGACATTAAACACCACCAGGAAAATGATGATGTGTGTAGACAGATAATCAAAAGCGTACAAGATAAGACTAACAATGAAAACTTTACCCTGAAAAATGAAGTTTTATTATTTAAAAAGAAAATCTATCTGCCCAAAAAATTGTTCAGCCTAATGTTTGCTTTCTATCACAACTCAATAATTGGTGGCCATATGGGAATTTTCCGAACTCAAAGCAAAATAAATCAATATTTTTATCACCCCGAACTAAACGATTTCATTAAGAACAAAGTCTGTGAATGTAAAATATGTCTAATGTCCAAGTCGGAACAAAGGAAATGTGAAGGCCGACTAATATCAGTACCGGTTAATCAAGCGCTAAATACTGTTTTCATAGATTTGGCAGGACCTCTACCTCGATCAACCAAGTTAAATAAATATATTTTAATTGTGGTCGATGCGTTTACACGTTTTGTATGGTTGTATCCACTAAAAGATAGTAAGTCGAAGTTTATAATTGAAAAGTTGAAAATAATTTTTGACAGCTTCTCCATACCCCGTATAATAGTGTCAGATAACGCCAGCTACTTTACTTCTAAAGAATTCAAGAAATTTATGTTCAATAATTATGTGGAACACAGGAAATTGGCAGCTTACAGAGCGAACGGAAATCTATCCGAAAGATATTTAAGGGAAACAAATAACGCCTTAAGGAGTTTTTACGGACTAGAGCAAGATAAGTGGGATTCTAATCTGGGACTGATCGCTACAAGTCTAAATACAGCTATGAACGGCTCTACTAAAACCAGTGCGTTTAATTTAATGTTTAACCATCCTTGTAACAATGCTCTGACCAATTTGTGGAACGTGAACGATATAATTTCCGAGAAGTTAACTCCGGAAGAAAGAAACCGAAATTTAGAAAAAGCGATAAATAATGTAAGACGGAGTATTGCCAAAAATCAAAGACGGGAAAGATACCAGTTTCCTCGGAGGAATCATCCTTTTAAAATAAACATGCAAGTTTACATCAAGTCTCATTACTTAAGCAAAGCTGTAAATCAATTTTCGAAAAAGTTGGCACCTAGATACAACGGACCTTATGTGATTCGTTATTTCCTGAGCGACTCTACAGTACTTGTTCAAAATCCGGCAAAACTTGAAGACATAAAGAAGGTCCATATAATTGATTTAAAGAAGAGCTGAAAACGATTGGAAGCAAATGTATAACGACCAAATAAAGGAAGAGATAAGCAAGATTACGAGCGAGATAAGACCGACTGTGGAAGCGAAATGAACTTTATAATTGTTATATATATTCTCAAGAGACGTTTTGTTGTATTTTAAAAAGTATATAAGTTATTTTAGGATTGTAGTTGTTTCAAAAATTTGTGGGTTTCAAATTGTTAAGTAATTTTGTTTGTGTTGTGTAAGTCAAGGGAACTTGTTTAGACAGGGTGTTGTTTAAATTGTGATTAAGAATTGGGAAATTGTGGGTTTCTGAGGTTTGTATAATTGAGTGAGCGAATGTGTTATGAGTAGGTGAGTCTGTGAGTATTTGTGGCAACGAAAGGTGGCGTAATTCTGTATGTAAGTAAATTGTGTGTATGTAATGTAGGGAAAAAGAATACTCGACGCACAAGGAACACACTAATTTTCACTTTTTATCACACTTTCGCACGAACACTGAACACAATAATATCTAAACACGACACACAGGGGAAAGACATTAAAAACACGGGAGTAAATTAAAACACTGGGAATTAGTTAAAACAGGGGAAAAACACTGAGGACACAACACACTACATGCACTTAGAAACTAGGTCAAAACCAAAATGGCTAAAGGGAAAGTTTTTGGGGGAGTTAGCTACTGGTCTAGTTGTTGACCGAGGGCGGAAGTTTCCAGAGTCAAATTGTTGTTAAGCATTCAATCCTAAGATGACTTAAATAGTAGAATAATTTTGTTTGATGATATATTTAAATGTTTGATGCTTTACAAGTATGGAATTAGTAGATTAAGATTGTTTATCTGATAGGAGAAAGAATTAGTTGTTTTTGTTTGCAAAACGGAAGTAATAATTTGACTGTTTTTCATTGAGTACTGATCTCTAGCGGCGATTCGGGAACTAGATCAGCGTACTTGTAATGATCACTACGGGGAGCGCTAGGGTCGAGCGCGGTTTATTTAAACGGTGTTTAAATTCATAAATGTTGTTAATTTTGAGAAATGGTTGTAGAATTAAGTAATTTCATGATATTTGTATGTAAAAATGTTAAGTAACTGATTTCCTATAATTTTGTTTATGTAATTTCAAGATAGGGAGGGGAAATTCTGTACCCATATAAAATAGATTTAATTTTGAAATCACACAAAGCAGAATTATACATTTTCTGTTAAAGTGTAATAATTAAACTTGTCTTTAAAAGTAGGGGAATTTACCTTTTGTTGAGTGGTAGGACTGCAGACTGGTATAAAGTTCAAATAGCTGTTTGTCAGATTCTGGTTACTGGAAAAAGTGGACTTGAAATGAGTGGTTGCTGTAGAAATTGTAAGTCTGATTGAATTGTTAATAATTAATTAATTGAGAATTTAAAGCAAATAAAATGTATTTCTGTATTTTGTTAATTTGATTGACTTGAATTTAAAGATGTAATTTAATTGATTTTGAGCTAATTAAACTCTTAAAGGAAAATGTAAAGTTGTAGACAAACCGGTTTTATTTGGTTCTAGTAAAAGCACATTGCCACTAAAATGTTCTAGGATCTTCTATCCAATGTTTTATGTATTTTTGATTTAATAGGGAATAGTAATTAGTCTTGTTTTTATTGTTTGCAGACAGATATCAACCACAGTTGTAGTAGTCCAGAAAAACCAGTCATACCAGTAACAGTAAGACAAAACCTTGTTATATTTATTGGTGAAGGGATATATTGAGTATAAAGTATATGACAATGGCTTGTTTGTAATTTTGTAAAGTTGTCTGAAAGTCATTTTATTTTAAATACACAGCAAAGTTTAGTTCTACAATCTGGCTGTGTTAATTTTTCCCCACTCTACCAGCAATTATATATAAAACCCCCTAAATTTCCAAATATGTTATCCTCTATTGGCATTTGAGGGTACAAGAGAAGAAGCTATTACCGTAGTCGGCATGGTAAGACCTAGGCCCGGGACCATGATAACTTTTAGTTTTGAGGTCCCCAAAACCAGGTCCCCAAAACCCCAAAAACACTATTCGTTCAAAACTGTATATATATATAGGGGGTTTTGTACCCCAAAAATCAGTTTTTTGAATTTTTTACATATAATTTTTTAAATAGCCAAATTTTAGTTTTTACTATTGGATTCAGCTTAAAAAACACACAATTTGGTATTTTGATCATTCCTCTACGTCAATTGGTTACCGAGATATTGAAAGTGCTTAACACAGTACGTTGTTTAATGTCATTCTTATGGAGAAAAAGAAAAATTGTATATCTCGCTTAATTATGAACATATAATGACGAAACTTGGTATACGGCTTCATCTGGTTGTGGTCTATTGATATTTGCTCAAAAAAAAGTTTTTTCCCAAAGGCTCCCGTGGCAGCGAACCTACGTACTCAGCCCCCATGTTATTCTTATGGAGAGTAATTAAATGCTTTGTCTCCCTTAATTATGAACATAAATGAATAAAAACTGGTCTACGACTTCACCTAGTTGAGTTATATTGATATTAGCATAAAAACCCATTTTTTGTGTTCCTTGTTGCAGCAAACCTGCGTACTCAGCCCCTACGTTATTCTTATAGAGAATAATTAAAATTTTATATATCGCTTAATTGTGAATATATTTTTATGAAACTTGGTAAGTGGCTTTATGTAGTATTAAGAAATTTATATCTCCATTGGAAATTCGCTGAGTATGCAGGTTTGCTGCGATGGGGGTATTTTATATTATTGTAGGATACTGGTGAAATCAATATTAAATTGCAATTGACAAGGTTGTAAATTAGGTTAAAAATTAACCATAAAATAGCTACTAAATAACTGTAAAATGGCTACATATGATTTAAAATTGTATACGTTATTTAAAATAAAATCACTTAAAACAGGATGGAGCCAATTAGGAATTTAATATTATTCTGCTTCAACGGGATTCATTGTTTTCATAAACTCTCAGAGGAATTGAATGACAGGTACAGATAAGTGATTTATTGCTTTCTATTCATGAAAGGTGCTAATGGAAGAGGGCTGAAAGTGAGCAAAAACCTACCTGGAGCCTTGACACAACAAAATGCTGGTCTGTCTGTCTTGGTCTGTCTGTCTGCCTAGGAGTATTATTTGTGATCACTTCCTTGTTTAAAATGTTCTGGTTTGGTTTTTATAAACTAATATGAAATCTATAAACTGTATTTACGATTAGATTCTGGGTTTCCAAAGTCTGCATAACTAAAATATCAGAAAAAACAGGTAAACTTATTTTGTTTTTAAGGTTAGGCCTACTGTAGGCTAAACTTAAACCTTAACATCTTAACAAAGTTTAAGTTAAAGATTATTTAGACTACGTTATTGACCTAGGCTAACTTGTTATCATTTGGCTAAACAAGGTTTTAAGCCTAGGTGATTAATTAATTTTGTAATAGCCCATATATTTAATTTAAATTCATTTTATTTTTCTTTGATTGATTACTTGTGACTTTTTAACCAACTCTCCTGCATAGTGTCTCTGCAGCAGTATTTATGTAAACCAGTGAAACAAAGTATGAAATAGGGATTTATAGGTACCGGTATATAATCAATTAAAGTTTTTTTCTAGGCAGAATTTCAGAATCTAGGTAGAAACTTAAATTTAAAATATGGATGAAACAGTTATTAGGTAAGTTCTTTGAAAAATAACCGAAACCGACAACCGTTTTTTATAAAGAACCGATCCGAAAAAAAATGTAACCCACCCACCCCTCGTAGTTAGACTATTACAGGCTGATCTAAATATATGTTTAAATAGGTAAATTAATATAATACATTAGGCCTATAATATTTAGTATCTATACGCAAAAAAAAGGCAAAGCCCTCACTCACTGACCGACTCACTCACTCACTCATCACGAATTCTCCTACTTCCCATTTATCTAGAGAGTTGAATATTGTAAACTGATTCTTTAAGCATAAATAGGAAAACTAAATGGTTTTTATCCTGATCTGACCTTAGGGCTCTGCATCTTATCTTAAAATTTTCATCAGCTATTCGTAGTAGTTCCACAGGCTAACCACAGAATGCAGCACACAATTTTCATAGTTTTTATAAATTATTTGCGGGACGAAGCCTGCGGGTAACAGGCTAGTAATATAAAAATATACATTTATATTTGAAACCTACTACCATTAATGTTCAAGTACCTTTAAAATACAGTGGAACCTCGATAACTCAATTCCTTGATAGCTCAAATTTTTGTCATTCCTCTTGAACTTGCCTACCTAATGCTACGTTACTTTACCTCTATAAGTCGAAGGGTTAGCAGGAAACACCTCGATAACTTGAATTTTTGCAGTATTCTTATTCTTAAGGCGGCCACACACTATCGGACTTTTGCCCGAACCAGACATCGAACAAGACATCGGACCGAGCAGGGAGCAGGGAGTAGGGCACAAATTCACTCCGAACTTCATTCCGATTAAGACCCCGAACAAGACATCGGATCGAACAGATTGAGCGCAAAAACAGCGAGCGGGGTAAAAACGGTGGGGACCATTTTAGTTGCCGTTGTGCAGGTCGGCCATGTACTTGTGTGCACTGTTGTATTCCGTGTTCTTGTGTATTTGTTTGTGATTTTCTGCGGTGTAGTTAGTGATGGAAGGGGAGGCGGCTGCTGCAGCTGCTTACATTTACATCCATCTGGCCACTCTCAAAAACAGAAGAAAGAAAAGGAGACGTCGTTGGTGGGAAACTCTGCTGTTTGAAAAGAGGCAAGACTGTGGTGGAGGTACATAGATATCGGACTTAAAATTTCAGCAAGTTAGTGGACAGTACAAAAATTTTACAAGAATGTCCCCTGTAGATTTTGAATACCTTCTAACGCTGATTGGAGGGAAGATATCTAAACAAGATACGCACTTGCGGAAAGCAATATCCGCTCAAGACAGGTTGGCGGTAACTTTGCGTTTTCTGGCGACTGGTGACAACTATAGAAGCTTGCGATTCCTATTCAGAATATCTGAACAAGCTATCGGTAAAATTATACCGGAGGTTTGCCAAGCACTTTGCGATGTTCTTAAAAACATTAAGGCAAGTTTGTTTCGAATATGACATAATACAATTAGTTTTAAATAGCAATTTGTTGTCGGGTACATATTTAGGTGAGGGGGTAGCGGCAGTATAAGGTTTAGGGGATGCAGGTAGGCTGGTAGGGGGCTGGGGTTATGTAGTAGAGATTAATTTATAGCTACGTATGAATTGATTTTACTAACATTATTAATTTTATTTAGGTTAAACTAGTTTAGCAGATTTATCTGTTAACAAATCAAATATCTATCACTGTTTCTTGCAAAAGCAGTAGGCCTGGATATTATTAACTATGTAGGAGGATTGTAACCACAATAAGGTGGTTGTAATAATTTAGTAAATCAAAAAGTAATGCAACATGTAATTTATTACAAATGGAATATAGTAAAAAGTATATATAAATTAATGCAATAAAATAACACATAACAAATACCATAACTTTGCTAACGTTTATACTGTTACAACAAAACTTATTCACATAAAAAAGAATTATGGTTACACTCTAGTGTGTCTCAAAGTTGCCCTATAAGTTGTTTGCTGCCAATTTGAACTGCTTGGTTTTATGAGAAATTAAAATACACAAGAGACACATGTTGTAATTTTACATTTCGAGGATTGTATGCGCTCCCCTTCATTTCAACAATTAAGTCTTACTACCTTTAATTTATTAAAAAAAACACCAACAGTGTAGTAGGGTTAATGTTTATTTCAAGTAAGTACGGCAGGGCTCATGACGGCGCTCGGGGCGGCGCTTGGAGCAGCGTGGAGGTACCACACACTATCGAACCCCGAACCAGACCCCGAACAAGACATCGGACCGATCTTTCTTTGATCTTTCGTCAAAAAACCGCCTCGAGAGCGCTCGGTGCTCGGTTCGATGTCTTGTTCGATGTCTTGTTCAGAGGCCCCACAAACTACCGGATTTTCTCCGTTCAAAGCCAAATCCTGCTCGGTTCGATGTCTTGTTCGGGGAAAAGTCCGATAGTGTGTGGCCGTCTTTAGCCTGTTGCTGCACCTCTATAACTCGAAGTTTGAGTGTAGAACCTCTATAACTCGAATATGTACAATCGCCATACCTCTATAAGTCGAAGTATTGACTAGGGAACCCCTATAAGTCGAAGATGTTCATTCACCAAACCTCCAGTGACTTTGCAATCGGAAACTCCAACCCTCCCTCCCCACTAAATCTCTTTCCCGGGTGCTCCTGGTGGCTGTAAAACATCCGACAAATTCATGTTGATGAGCAACACGCATATCAAACACACTCATCTTCACGCACGTGTTTCACCTATGTGAGGATTTCATTTCATAAATAAGGAACAGTCTGATAATGTTGTAAATTATGTATTTTTCTTAATTAAAATGGGTTTGATTTGATTCAATTTGTGTCCGGTGTCGTTAGTGCGAGTTTAGAGGTTCTGGATGTAGAGCATGAATCGTAGTTTTTACGTTGTGTTTTTAGTGTTTACAGTGTTTGGCAAAACGTGTTGGCAAAAGGCTATCCTATGAGGAGAAGTTGAAGGTTATTTGAGGCTGTTGTCAAAGGAAATAAAAAAGTGACATCGGAAAGCAGTTTGGAACACAGGTGAACACGCTGTAGATAATTTTAAAGCAAAAATAAGTGTCGTACTGCTTGGCCCTAATTCCAACAATGCTCTGCAATTTTAATTGTTTTCATGTTTTGTACCCTTATAGTTTTGCAAATTATTTTAATAGCTTACAGTACATTGATGTTCAGCTAAATTGAAATTGATACGTAGTTGGTAGAACTGACTTCCGTAAGGGGAAGGGATTTGTTTGGGGCAGGTGATAAGAAGTGAGCAAAACAGTCTAGAAAATAGACAGGAAGTGGTCGAACGAGCAAAACATCACCAAAATACCAAACTGTGAGTCATTATTTGTTTACTTTCCTACTCTACAATATTTTCACTGAAGGAAGTATGTCATCCTCTACTACGTTAACCAAAAGAAGCTTTTCAAAATATTTCCAGGCTTATTTTAGAAATTTAAAATTGTTCAAATCCTTTTTCATGATTATTTATAATATCCATTATTATACGGTATGATTATTTATGATATAAAGCACAAAATGATTTAAGGATTCTCCCCTTTCATGATCCATCTATTGCATTATCGTGACCATCAATAAGTCAAAGTCTGTAGAAAATCACCTTGATAAGTCGAACCTCAATATTTTGAAATATTCGATAACTCAAATTTTTCCCATTCCCCTGAGGTTCGAGTTATCGAGGTTCCACTGTAAATACATTTTATTTTAAAGGATTCCTCTGCTCTTGGAACGGACAAAGTAAGCCTGCGGCGTGTCCGGGAATATTTCCACTGTCTAGGAAAACATTTCCATTTAATTACATGATGAGAAGTGACCAGCGTAGTCGATTCTCCTCATTTTACACTCTGCTGCCAAAAATTCCATGCCTAGAAAATTCCAGCTTTACACCAGTCCATGGTCAACCTCAGACATACTATACTGATTCTGTTGTTGAGAACTACTAGCTGACAGTAAAAAATAATCCTTACAAGTGGAATCTCAGTTTTTAAATACTTGACTATAAACCATTTTATTGTTTATCTTGAGAATTAGATTACACAAGAGCAACTTTTATATGATAAATAATAAATTATTACATCTACTCAAAATGCCAGGGGAAAGGCAAAAGGGTCTCTTTCCAAGTACCTGTTTTGTCTATATATTTTCTATCTCAAACTGATATAATAAGGTTAATAGAAGATTAAGGTAGCTATATACTGTAAATATAGGCTTTGTTAAAACGATCGTGCAATTGATGAAAAACTACCAAAACAAATGTCAATACACCATGCAAGAGTTTATTTACAGTTGTGAATACTAACAAACAAATGCTATAACAGTTTTGGAGATGAATACTTACCAACAGCCACTTTTAATTTAGTGTGGGGACGATGCGTATTGTTGAACCTGCTTGTAGTAGAGTTATGGACCACGGCCGAATCCTTCCTTTCATTCGTAGTAACCGTATCTGTAATCATCCCACACTGGTAAAATAGTGGCATTATTAGAAGGGTCGTCCAGAAACTAAAGAACGACTGTGTGTGCAAAAGTTCATTAACCTTCCCGTTAAAGTGGGAGCTGAGTCTCGTTGCTTAGCTTACCTACCTATTAACACCTAATAAGTAAAAAGGTAGAAATTTAAAAATTCTATTTATTTTGTATGACAGAGTTTTAAAGAAAATATTAAAAACCTAAGGCAGAAATTCACCAAATTCTAAAAAAAAGGTGCCCCTTCACAGAACCTACTTAATACGTTGAATGTGTTAACCATGAGTATGTGTTAAGCGATCATGGGATATCCTGTGTGCCACTCTGAATGTGTTAACCAATAACTATTAAGAACCCCACTAACATCTTGGAGACCTGAAGACAAGCAGAGAACAATGAATGGCTGAGTGACCGATTGTTTGGTCGAGGGCTCCACCATCACAAGACTGAACGAATATAAACTACCGCCAAACGTAACTGTCTGCAATTTAATGTCAACACTAAGTTACATCAATGTCAAATTAATTATCTACAGTCTATTTTAAAAATGTGTATTTCTTCAGTTTTTGTACTAGGATACAAATTTTGAATACAACCTTTAAACCCTCTTTAAACCCAAGCTGTTTCAGGGGAAAATAATAATTTGATTGATGACCAAAAACCAAAAAAGAGATAATTCGTAGGGCTATTAGTGTATGTAAATTTGAGGCCAGAATGATCTTGTTTAATCTTATAAAATAGCCTCTTTATCCAAAAGAGCATGATGTGTAGTATTGGAAGCCAAAAAAAGTAGATTTGCTTCTACTTCTGTGGATTTTTTCCATGACCTTGTTAAGTTACATAAAAACAAAACCATTTTCTGATGTGAACACTTTTAAACCACTAGATTTCAACAACAGTTAACCTGATCTGGTATTGTTCAGCTATCTGACTGGGTTTTCAAACTTTTCACTATTAGTACACAAGCCAAGTCTTATTGGCCAAGTCTCAGCTACTACAAGAAGCCATCACGACTAATACTAACTTCTCATCAACTTAGATTGTACTATTCATAAAACCTCAAATTATATGATTTTTTTAATTTATAAGAATTTCAAGATTACACCCTAAGGAAATAGTAGTCACCCGTAAACAGGACCTGAGATCTCACCATTTTTTGCATTCTGTGATTGGCCGCTAGAGTTGCTCTCTGTTGACGACTGGGAAGACGAAGTTTTACTACGATGGCTATTGATTACATTAAGAGCTGTGGAGTGAACCACTTGCTTTGAGATTTTCATGTCTGCAAGTAAAAAAGTGAATATTTTTCTTATCTTCTTTGCTACCATCATCATACAAATCTGTTGTTAGTATAGACTTGTGTAGCATATATGCGACAACTGGTTTCTAAGCACAGTACAGTAGAACCTCACTACGACGACCCTCGATAAGACAAAAACCTCGATAATGAGTCTGATTTTCTAATCCCCGTGAATCTCCCATAACGCTCAGTGTTGTAAATACCTCTATAACACGACTCATTTTCAAATAAATACCTCGATAGCACGTCTTTTTGTAATTTCATATTACTAATAAATAAACCTCTATAGCGCGTCTTTTCAAATAACTGAACCTCTATAGCACGACACCCACCTCAATAACACGCTTCTTTGGGTAAGTGAACCTTTATTACACGACTCTAACCTCAATAGCGCACCGTTTTGCATTACGGAACCTTTATAGCACGACTAAACCTTTCTCATGCATAGTTCCCACGATTAGAACGGATGTTTTGAAGTAAACAACAACGTCTTGGGCTCAGGTCTCAACAGGAAAACCCTTCCCCACCCCCTTCCCATTCCGGCCTTTCCTTGTCTATCACGGATCAGAAGATGTCTTTCACGGGAAAAACTAAAATGTTTTCTATAATGTAACTTTGATTAAATTGTTACTGTACCTACTGTACATTTATTGACTAGTTGAGTTATAGAAGACCTGACTTGAATTGATGACTTTTCATTATAGTTTTTAACTTTGTTATTGACTTTTTAGTAACATTTTACTGTTTTAGTTTATGAGAAAAACTTGATTTTGTTTTGAGTTGAAACAATATGTAGATTTTCATTTTTTAATATTACAGTATTTTATTGCGTATTTCACAATAGGTTAAGGTTTACTGTATTTTGAGCTTATTTAACTCTATACAGTACTTTAGTGAACTGAGTCTATTGATTTTTTCCTTACTGTCGCAATAATAAAGAAGTTTGTTTTACTTGTACATTTGTTTTTTTATTTATGACTGATTTATACAGCAATTTTCTACTTAAAACACAACTTATTAGAAATGTTTCATAACAAATGTGCTTGGTACTGTATAGCAAAAAGTTTGTGACCTCGATAACACGTCTTGTTGTGAAAACCACCTTGATAGCACGACCCTCAATTACAAGTGCACCTCGATAAGAAGACTATTTTATAGATCCCCCTTGAGAGTCGTGTTATCGAGGTTCTACTGTATCTTACAGAGGGTCAATTGATTTCATTGAAACAGAATGGCAACACATGTTTGTAGCAGAGACCTCTTGTTATCCAATGGTGTTTCAAAATACTTTGATTTCTGATCTATTTGTACCATCCCATAGAGATGTCTGCCAAACATGTAAGGTGGTCTAGGAGTCTGGCAATTAGTGACATGGCAAGATCACTGGAAAAAATGTTGTTTATATTTATATTACAAGCTTGTCATTGTATTGCGGTTGCTATTAGTTTTAATAAACAACGTGATTTAGTAAATTCTTATTGCAAACCATAAAACTAAAAAAAGGTTTGGATTGCATGTCTATTAAAAAGAACGTCTGTGAAACTAGTTTAAGTGTAAATATCTCTTTCAGCACAATTTATTATATCCTCCATAAAAAATATTCATAAATGTAATGGACAAGTACAATTCAAACATTATGACAGTTTGTCCCTCTGTACTTGATTAACTAATGAAAAATTGATTTGCAGCTTGAATAACTGAGCGAGCACAATATTTTAGCTATTCTAGCACCAAAAACTGATGCATGCCATACACACACACACACACACACACACACACACACACACACACACACACACACACACACACACACACACACACACACACACACACACACACACACACACACACACACACACACACACACACACACACACACACACACACACACACACACACACACATACGCGCGTAGCACCCAATCTGAGATCCATGGTTTTACACAGTATTGTGAGATCCGGTATAAGGAATGTTTTTTCCGAGAAAATAAATAACACTTCTTTAGAGTCTGTTTCATGCTTGACTTCGAGCATTTTGCTTTTAAGATTGCATTACAATTTTAAACTTGAATTTTGTAATATAATGTGAGCTCCGGTATGTAAGTCGACGTGAGCTCCGGTAATGTGTAAGTTGATGCGAGCTCCAGTTGTGTATAGGTAGACGTGAGCTCCGGACACCATCCCAAATACCAAGGAAAATTTGCACAACATTTTCAGAAAATTTGCAAAACATTTTCAACTGCAAACCAAAATGTTTGCAGAAAATATGCATTGCAAACATGTTTGTTTACAAAGAACTTTCCGCAAGTATGGAAAATTCCGCTGAATGTTTGTGGAAAATTTTCACTGAATATTTGCAGCAACTATGCAAAAAATGTTTGCAGAATGTTTTCATGATAGTTTGCTGCAAATTTGCAAGATAAGTTTGTGGCATATTTGCAGTGGAATATGTGCAGCTAATATTCATTGATAACATGTTTTTTTGCAAAATCTTTCCTGCAAATACGCAAGTCTACACTGTTCACACTTCTAGCAATTTTGCACAGGGCCCATTCACTAAAGTAGGCCGCGGCCTACGGCACGGCGGCAAATTTCTGGGAGCATATTTTTAAATATAAATGTGTCTACAGATTAGATGGATTTAAAATATTGTAAGCTTACTTGCAATACTAGTTTTACTTTTTAAAACTTTGTAAATCATCTTTAACATTGAGTTAAAATAATTTTTTTTCTATTTTATATGTTATGCCGAAGGCAGGAAGGACGCGTGGATCAAAGTATTTAATTTGTTTATTCGTCTTTGCCAGTCATGAAGGGCGACGTCACCGCGATTGTTCACACGGCTGATGTTCACCGGCGAGATAGCGACGAGTATTTCTCGCGCGAAGTATCGGACAAAATAAACAAATGGTGCATTGTTTCTTACCCAAAACTACTAAATAAAAACGAGGTATGAGGTTAATTAGTTTAAGCTATGTGATTTGAATGGCATTTGGCATTAGTTGCGTAGGTAAAAGTCACCTAAGTGAACATTTCTCACTTTTAAAAATTGTATGATGACTGTTGGTAGTATACTTTCCAAAGTTTAAGAAAATCACCATCCACTTTGGTCGATTTACCCCACCGTTTTTGAGTTTCAGGTAAAAAAACCTAAAATACCTCTAATTCTGCGGTTACATATTTTGAAAAATATAATTATTGTAGGGGTATTTTTGTACATTTAACTTGAGTTCCATCAGACGGATTTTTATATTCAACCCCTCACTGGAAACCCTTATTATGTATATTGTAAAAAAATATAAAATCGGAATTATTTTAAAATGTATGGACGATAAACGCAAAATATTATATTATAAGAAATACATTAGAAATTTATTGACAAATTAATTATTTTGTACAGTCAACTAATGCTTTATATCCATTTGTAGGAAACTGCATAAGCTTAAAGACATTGTGGTCGATCAAAATCAAAACAACCTCTGACGAAAAATGTGTTATAACTTGAAGGAATCAACTGACTAAGCTCAAACATTGTCTAAACTTTAACGTGTTACTCACCTTAACGTAAGGTAACAATAATAATATTTTATTTATATAAAACAACCTCTTAGTTGTGGATCAATGTAATAAATATATAGCCTACATTTTGATATTAGGCTAACTAATGGTTATAACTATGCAGTATTTACAATAATTTCAACCTAACACATCCTAGATGTATAAAAAAATTAAGAAAAAGTTTAAAACAAACCCAACTATTTATTTAAAAATAATTTAATTGTTTCCTGAGCGGTCCATAAACTCATCTAAGTTGTAAAATCCACTATGTAATTGGAATATTTCAAAAAATGTTGATTTGAATAAATTCCGATTGGTTTAGACTTTAATATAATTTGTTAGTTTGTTTATAAACCGACACCTGCATAATGTAAGTAATATCTCCGTGATCGCCGCGTTATCGCTCCTGTGAATCGAGCCTCGTGTGAAGATTGAATGCAACACATTTTGTCGGTAACTACAGAAACGATCTGGATGACGATTTTGTCGATGAGTTTAACTTTTAGTTCATTAGTGAATTTCCTTTGGAATGTGAACTATTAGCATGACCCGCACGGTGAAACTTAAGCCCGGGACCACCATAGAAGTTCCTAACGTGACCCCCTGAACACGTTTTGGAGGGTCGTTCAAAATTGTATATATATATTTATATATATGTATGTATAGATATAGACATATATATATATATATATATATATATATATGTTTATATATATAAATATATGTTTGCACTCTAGCGGTCGTATTTTTTGTCCGATTTACTTAAAATTTGGTAGTGACATTTCTTTCTGTAATCAGTTGGACTAGTTCGTTGGGCAAAACAATCGGAAAGCTCTAAACCCCTTTTTTGGGGATTAATCTTTAAAATTTCGAGTTTTTGGGCCCAAAAAGGGTCAGAAAAGCTCCGGATGTAAAATAAAAGCATTTAAAAAGATGGGAATTAGAAAGGAGAAAGTTTTAAGCCCTCTCTCGTCATCCTATCATTAATATTTACCGAGTTATTAAAGAAAATGTGTATCGACTAAACACAGTACGTTGTCTTATGGGGGTTTTATACTATAAAAGCCTGCTATTCCTTTATTAGAGTACTTTTATCATCCACAGCAACCTCACGCTTACTTTCAAGCCTGTCTGGACCTTCTCCTAACCTCATAATGCGCAAAACTGTACTCCCAGCTTTGCAAGTAAATGAAACAAGGACTATCAGAACAGCCAAAAAATCCATGTTTTCAGATTTCAATAAAAATTGGACTAAATGTATGTTTTTACACTGATTTTGATTTTTAAAAGTTGTTATGTGGAAATTCACTTCCCTCACATCAGCGTGCTGCGTGCGAACTCGTTTATTTTTTTAGCATACTGTGAAACTACAGTTGAATAAATTCTAAGACTATTCGTTGATAGACATTTTAAATTACCTGTGGTACATTAGCTTTAGGGTGTATATCCAAATATATACATAGCACTGAGAATTTGCTTATCAATTCCAGCTGCTAATTGCTCTGGTGAAAGGAGTTTTCCTGCCTTAAGGGGGTGCAAAATTACTTTAAATCGTCGCTAAACGAAGATAAATAGCACTTATTGCGGGCCTAGATCACTCTCTTGACCACCACCAACGCGGTCCCTTTGCGACAACTAAACTTCGACTTCTTTCCTTGTGGGGGAAGGGGGCGGCAAGCTTCATATGACCTAGGGGCGGCACGAAGCTAAAATGGGCCCTGATTTTGCAGCAAGGTTCGTAGAGCTTTCAGACCAGGTATGATTATTTCCATAAGAGTAATGTTCGCAGCAAAGATGTCTTACGAGGGCGTCCAGCTGATGCATAAATCAACAACATACTATAAAGTGTTGCCAACCTTAAGGGTATAATAATGGTACAGCTATTTTTAAATTGTCACTAGATATGCAGAAAGAAAATTCAAACCCTTAATCCGTTAATCTAATAATACAAATAAATGAAAACAACATATTAGTATCATAAAACAACAGCTGATCATAGAATGTAAGCAGTTAAACGATATTAATTTGAAGTACAATTATGTGGAAAATATGGTACGCGTACGATAAATATTGCGTTTCCAGCAACCCTGCAGATTGGATTGGTGATCACGTGACCTTACAGCTGATTTTACCATACAAACTGTCTCTTCTGGTTGAATATAAAACCTTAAATAAATCGACTCAGCAAACCTGTACAAAGTATGTATGGACCTTGATTTTGCAGTGGATTTTTTCATTGAACTTACATGTTTATATGATGGTTTGCAAGTTGTCATTGTAAATACAAATTAATATTGCTGCCAACAATAATAATGATACTAGATTGAGTTAAAATTAATTTACACTGATTGTTGTATGACAATTAGCAACAGCCTCATACAATTGTCTTAGCGTAATGGAACTAACTGTTTAAATGTTAATGGATATTCAACATACAAACAAAATTATATATTTGAGATTCAGCTCAAAGTATAGTTTATCATACTATAATTTTAAACAAATTTATTGTGAATCATAGATTAAGAACAAAAGTTACCTGTTACTCAAAAATCCTGAACTTTTGCCTACTATATATTTTTAAACAATCCACAATTTGTTTGTAAGCATATATGATTGTTATTTACAAAAATATTTGAAATTACTGATGTGGTATTTTTTTTAAATTAGAATAAGTCAAGAAAATACATTTTAAAGCATTCACACACCTACTTACATAATTTAATCTTAATAACCAAATTGTATTGTCAGGCAAATGAAATATAGACAAATTCAAAGTAGCCTAAGGGAACTTTATCAATAAAAGGAAATGGTCAAATAAATATAATTTTATATTTTGTAAATTATTATTTATTAAAAAAATGTTATAAATAAAGGAAAGCTATACAATATTTTATATCCTACTGAAGTTCGCCATGTAACTGCTGTGTCCTTAAACCTTGTTCGCTGAAACAAATACAAAACTTATTAACGAACAATTTACATTATGTTAAACAAATCTTGAGATGGTGCTCCAGTCCTTTGCTTATTAGTGGATTTCCTATTGAAAGTGAACTACGTATTAGCATGACCCGCACGGTGAAACTTAAGCCCGGGACCACCATAGAAGTTCGTAACGTGACCCCCTGAACACGTTTTGGGGGTCGTTCAAAATTATATACATATATATGTGTATGCAATCTAGCGGTAGCATTTTTTGTCCGATTTACTTCAAATTTGGTAGGAACGTTCCTTTCTATAATCAGTTGGACAAGTTCGTTGGGCAAAACAAGCGTAAAACGCTAAACCCATTTTTTGGGGGTTATTCTTTAAAATTTCGAATTTTTGAGCCCAAAAAGTGTCAGAAAAGCCCCGGACTTAAAATTAATGCATGTATTAGAATGGGAATTAGTGAAGCAAAAGTTTTAAGCCCTCTCTCGTCATTCTAGCGTATATATTTACCGAGTTATTAAAGAAAATATATATCGGCTAATCACAATACGTTGTCTTATGGGGTTTTTACATTAGAAAAGCATCTTATTTATGTGTTGGTTATTTGTATCTTCCCCAGCAACCTCGCACCTACTTTCAAGCCTGACTGGACCTTCTCCTAACCTTATAATGCACAAAATTGTATTCCTAGCATTGCAGGGAAATTAAACCAGGAGCATCAGAACAGCCAAAAAATCAAAGGTTTCATATTTCAACAAAATTGGAATAATTGTATTTTTTACACTAGTTTTGAGTTTTAAAAGTTTGTATGTGGAAATTCACTTCCTTCACGTCAGCGAGCTGCGTGCAAACTGTTCTTCCATTAGACCAATGTTAACTTTCAAAGCCCATCCCTCTTCATCCGATTATCCTAAATCAAATGTATTGTTTATTTTAAATAGCAACAAAAACCTAAGGAATTCATATATTCAAACCTATTTCATATCACATATAGTTCATTCATAAAACATCGTAAATATTGAACATTTTTGAATTTTTTGAATGAATATATTATATATACAAATTTTGATCGTTGAAATCACTAGGTATTTTTTGCTATTCAAAATGACGGGCTTTTAATTGGCCTTATGGGGGAAGCAGGTAGAAACGTAACAAGTTTTGTGACTCGAGCTTAAATTAAAATACCCCCGTAGCAGCAAACCTGCGTACTCAGCGAATTTCCAATGCATGTATATGTATCTTACTACCACATAAAGCCATATACCAAGTTTCATCAATATACATTCATAAATAAACGATTTATGACATTTTAATTATTCTCCATAAGAATAACATGGCGGCTGAGTATGCAGGTTTGCTGAAGCAAGGAGCACAACAAACGGGGTTTTATACAAATATCAATATAACTCATGTAGGTAAAGCCACATACCAAATTTCATTAATTTATTTTCATAATGAAGGGAGATAACACGTTACTTATTCTCCATAAGAATAACATGGGGCTGAGTACGCAGGTTTGCTGCTACGGGAGCCATTGGTAAAAAATTGTTTTTTTGAGCAAATATCAATGGTCCACAACCAGATGAAGTCGTATACCAAGTTTCGTCAGTATACGTTCATAAATAAGCGAGATATAAAATTTTTCTTTTCCTCCATAAGAATAACATTAGACAACGTACTGTGTTTAGCACTTTCAATATCTCGGTAACCAATTGACGTAGAGAAATTATCAAAATACCAAATTGTGTGTTTTTTTAAGCTGAATCGAATGGGAAAAACTAAAATTTGACTATTTCCAAAATTACATGTAAAAAATTTGAAAAACCCATTTTTGGGGTACAAAACCCCCCAAAATACCCCTTCGGATAGAGCGATCTGGCTGGTTTTCGAACTTAAAGTCATAAATGTTGCTTTACACGTTTATACCAAATTTCATCAAAATCGGATAATTCTTACGAGAGTTATCGTGCTCACGGACACATATATATATATATATATATATATATATATATAGATATATATATATATATACAGTTTCGAACTAATGGTGTTTTTGGGGTCTGGGGACCTCAAAACGAAAAGTTATCATGGTCCCGGGCCTAGGTCTTACCATGCCGACTACGGTAATAGCTTCTTCCCTATAGGGGAAATTCGCTAATTCCCTATAGGGGAAATTCGCTAAAATACAAGTTATTATACCCCCGTCTTCAGCTTTAAGTTAACCAGGACTTAAGTTCAGGAACTACGATAAGGCAGTCCAAATTCCAACAGGAGTTTCATCTTCCGCTCTGCCATGTCCACCGCAGTCGGCGTTCACCTATCGGCCGGTACGCATTAACAGTGCACTTAAAATGTTTTTCGCTGTCGTGTGACGTGTGTTTATGTTCGGTGTTGTGAGGCTTTTTAAAACATTTTATGACAGACATGCAAATTCAGTAAGATTTTATTGAACTTCAAGTCCTGAAGATGGAAGCAAAATTAAGCTTCTGATACCGCGGTAGTCCATTTTGGATTAACTTAAAGCTGAAGACGGAGGTAAAATAACCTGTATTTTTTAATTATCTTGTCAACTTTGGAGAATATTCAATATGAATAGAGCTTAAACATTAAAAGTGAGTCAGTTAACAATCTTCTGAACAGTGACGAAGCCAGGATTTTATTTTATTGATAGTAGGTTGGGGTCTCGCCCACGAGGAAGTAAAGTGGAAGGAGGGGAATCCCTCCATAAAAACGTATACTACTGGAAACAGATTTTATGCTATGCTAGCGCTTAAACAGAAGGAAGACAATAAATCATTTCTGTAGACCTCTCAATAGAGAACAAAGTTATCTGTTTTCCATCGGAATCATAAAAAATAGGAGAGTGTATACAAATTATCTCCAGTACTTCAAGTTCTTGGAAAGAGTGGTTAGGCCAGTGTGTTGCAGTGAAGTTCACTGGAATACTTTCTTACCTAATTCCTCGTTGGAAAATAATCAATGTAACGAAGACAGAATAATACGAATACAACAAAAACCCGCCATAAATTATGAAAATTGAACTAAGTGCAAACATTTATATAAACTTACTCTTGTATAATTCTAGTTTTGGCCTGATTGAGGAATCTCCTCACGTGTTTTTTGGTATCTCCTCAGTTGCCTTTGGGAACACGCTCATCACTGGATCTATAAATACAAATACAAAGTCTGTTTGTACTGTAATGTCTGGAAAGTGAATATTTTGAAAACAATAAGTTAAATACCCTCGTCGCAGCAAACCTGCGTACTCAGCCGATTTCCAAAGCATAATATAAAGCACATAAAGCCGCATACCAGGTTTCATAAAAATATATTCACAAATAAGCGATATATACAATTTGAATTTTTCTCCATAAAAATAACATGGGGTATGAGTAGGCAGGTTTGCTGCAACAAGGAACACAAAAAATGGGTTTTTATACTAATATCAATATAACTCAACAAGGTGAAGCCACATACCAAGTTTTATTAGTTTATGTTAATAATTAAGGGAGACATTGCACTTTACTTATTCTCCATAAGAATAACATGGGGGCTGAGTAAGCAGGTTTGCTGCTACGGGAATTATCGGTAAAAAATTATTTTTTTGTGCAAATAACAATAGACCACAACCAGATGAAGCCGTATACCAAGTTTCGTTAGTATACGTTCATAAATAAGCGAGATATACATTTTTTCTTATTCTCCAAAAGAATAGCATTGGACAACGTACTGTGTTTAGCACTGTCAATATCTCTGTAACCAATTGACGTAGAGAAATGATCAAAACACCGAAATGTGTGTTTTTTAAAGCTGAATCCAATAGTGAAAACTAAAATTAGACCTTATAAAATATTAAATGTAAAAACTTCAAAAAACCCATTTTTGGGGTACAAAATCCCCCCAAAATACCAATTTGGATGGGGCGATCTGTCTGGTTTTCGAACTTAGAGTCATAAATGCTGCTTTACACGTTTGTAGAGAATTTTGTTCATATCGGACTACTTTTACGAGAGTTATCGCACCCACGGACACATATATATACAGTTTAGAACGAATGGTGTTTTTGGGGTCTGGGGACCTCAAAACGAAAAGTTATCATGGTCCCAGGCCTAGGTCTTACCATGCTGACTACGGTAATAGCTTCTTCCCTATAGGGGAAATTCGCTAACAAACCGGTCATAAACAGACTATATTAAAATCACAAAACAAAATGTAGGTGTTCGATATCGCACTGTATTCCCTGGCTTAAATCTATTTTAGAAAGGATTTCAACAGCACCTTTGGCTGATACAGTACACTGATATAAGTACGGTATGGATTAATGTTTTAAAAACTGAATCTAAGTTGATAGAACTATCTTAGCTTCTGCAACAGGCCTATAGGCTATTAAGAAATACTTTTTGGTTATGAGTACTTATTGAGATATCGCCTCAAATTTAAATTATAAATGAAAATAGCTCATTATGAATTGGCTGAATCATTTGAAGTTTTAATTATGCATTTAATATTCAAGAGTATACAAACTGTTTCAAAACTGAGCTTACCAGGATGTCCACTCACCATGAATTCGGGAAAAAAGCCTTAGGTACCAGTAAGTTAATAGGAAATATATGTCTACCTAAAATTGCGGAAATTTAGTTTAAATTAATGGCCAACGTTCCAAACTCCCTAAAAAGTGTGTTTAACACTATTAAATTGTAAAATGTGAAAGGGGCCCATAAAGTGGGGAATATAAGCGAAAAAATAACTACCGTACGTCACATAATTAACTCATCGACCAAAAATGACAATCATACTGTGTGATGTCGGCAGAAAATAAGGGTTAAATAAAAATGTTTTTAAATTCGTTAGTTGATAACTAATTGCATTAAATTATTATTTGCCGGTCGAAAAATCATAGAAATTTTGCAAGTCCAACCAATAAGTTAAATAATAAGTTAAATAATAAGCTAAATTAGGTCAAGACCTTATTTGGTATTTGCATGAAAGTAGGCCTAGCTATGTTTGCCATAGATCCAGAAAAATTAAAATTGGACTGTCAAGTCAAGAAAATGGAAGGGCCCCTCTCGTGAATTTTGCCTTGATCCCCACAAATCCTAAGGCCGCCACAATTCCAAAATAAATATTTCCAACAAATGATAATTAGACCTGCTTAAGAATAGCCCTGTAATCTAATCCAATGTCTAAATCTCATCTACACTAGTCTGACAGGGAAATATGAAAATGTTATGAAACATTGTATTTTTAACGAAGTGACTACGTACACGTCCAATGTAAAGACAAATTCACATCGCTACCGCTTAGGTTAGGATAGGTTAGGTTACGTTACGTTACTTTATGTTATGTTAGGTTAGGTTAGGAGGTTTTCTGGCTCTCAATCTGTTTTAAAAATCACAGGAAAAGTAACGTACGGTGCATAATTTGGAACGGGCGTGAACAGTAGCGGCTCACGTCGGACGTGTACGTAGCCTCTGCCTATTTTTAACACCATACCAACAATCTTAACCAACTATTAATTTTAGGCTACATCAGCTATTTAACCTCAAAAAAATCTACTAACCTTCAAGGGAAAATTATCTAAAAATGTTATGATACTCTAAGCCTCTAAGTATTAATTATTTAGTATTCATAATGACTAATTGTTAAATACATTTTACTACATTATTATAGTTTAAACAAAAAAACTGCAACATTTAACCTCGTATAGGTTATTGGTCTTGTAGTAGTCCTACCCACCGAGTTAAACATAAACAAATCAAGGAACAACCCAAATGACAGAGATCCGTCTAAGCTTTTTTAATTTTCTTCCGTAAACCGATTGTGTTAAAAACAAAGTCGGCCTATTACCACTGTTATGACCGTACTATAAATAATTAATTAAACCTGAAGGCCTATTTCAATTTGAAATTATTTTATCACCTAAGTATTTTTACTTTAAAACTTAACCTTTAGATACATCAACAATAACATTAGCAGTAACATAAAAACAAACAGTAAACAATTGTACAGTAATTAGGGTTAATAATAATAATTTGTACCGGGGTACTTACCAAGTTTACACAACAGTTTTCCTCTTCCACTCATTGTATAACATTATCCAGTTCTTCGGCAAATCCCCGCGACCAGGGAACTGCAAAATCTCTCACAGTCCCATGCGCCAAAAACTTTGATCATGGATCCCACTTCGACCGTATGGAACTTTTCGTGTGTAATCTAGGAGTGTAAAAGCGATGCTAGCGCGACGTGGTGTCACTTTCTGGAAGCTTATACACTCGCACACTTTGGGAAAACGCATGATAGTGAGCTCCACCTCATTTCGGCTGATTTCGGGTATTTCCGTGATTCCCTATTCGTCAGGATAGCCAATCAGAGGCTATTTCAATCCGAGATCCGGGGGGTCGGAGCTCACATTGAAAACGGAGCTCACATTGTTGGTGTGTATCCATATAACGGATCTCACGATGTATGCCGCGCGCGCGCGCGCGCGCACGCACGCACGCACGCACGCCGTTTGGCACTGGAACAGAGGTCTTGGTTTTAATCATTGTACACATACTTAAGGTAGATCCCCCCACCATATTCACAGTGTGGTAGGTCAGGGCAATGAGGGGGTGATGTTGCCAAATCAACACGAATGCGTCGCGCTGTTTCTGGGTGCCAGGTTGCTATTGCTATTCTCCCGTAAACACATCTGGCTACATGATGTCAGCCGTGCAATATGAAGTGTATTTCGTTGACTTTCCTCTTAACTAGCACAATCATGCTTCATATAGTTTCAAACCATTAAATATTCGTGTGTCGTATTTAAAATTAAAATAACCTTGACATGGTATACGTGTTAAGCATAGTTAATTAAATATTATTAGAATCAAAGTGATTGTTTATTTTAAAGTCTAAACATTTAAATGGCTAACATTTTTATGATTTTGCTAGGTTTCAAGTGATAGGAATATTCAGATGTTGATTGTTTTATTTTTGTGTATATAGGACTCTAATCGCGAAACGTTTTTACGTTTTTACCTGCTTCATACATATTACCAATGTTGATTTACATGTCCTTAACAAATTATCCAAAATCGCCGATTTTGATAATTTTAAAGAGCAATAATTACATATCATTTTTATATAGCAAAATTTTCATAAAATATTGTGCGATAATGTTGAATATTTTGGAATGTTATTTAACTAATACATTCTTATTTGTAATTCTGTTAGTACCAAAAACTGGCTGTACCATGGTCACAATTTAGCAAAAATATATATAGTGTCAGGGATAGCAAATAAATTATTAATAATTTCTGACATCATTCTATTCCATGGATATCTTGATCAGCACGAAACACAACTTAAGTGAAAGTGATCCGACATTTATTTAGTTTCTGCTATGCACACTACACTCTGATTACTTCACCGCACTGTTGAGTGCTGTTGTGGATGTCTAACAAAGCGAACGCAGGAAACGGGTTCAATTCTGCGCAGCGGTCAATTACTAGTTAAAACTTTCCAATATTCCAATTACGATATCACAGAACCATAAAACCATACCATACATCACAAGTGAACCTTTTAAAATAAGAACTATTTTAGAGTTTCTTATTGTTTTATTGTCGTCGTAAGTCATGTCATCAGTCTATCGGTTATCAGTTGCTGGTGATTTCTACTTCGCTCAGTGTTGCCAATCACTTTTTCCCGAATTACCCTCGATCCTCGTCAAAATTACCCTCAAAATCTAAACTCCTGTATTTCAGTAAAGAGTGCTAATGAAATAAGATAGGTAAGAGTGCTTGAAATTTGATAGGTTTGAGGAGCCGCCTATAGATGTCCCTGATGTATAATTAATTTTAAAGTTTAGAATAAAGAATGAAAATAGAAGTTGCATATGCCAGCCAGTTTTTGTCTCAATTTTTTCATGCGAGATATAACGGATTTTTCTCAGAATTTATTTTACTGCTTAAAAAATCACAGTATATAAATGATTAACAGCTGATGCAATTTTGTTTACAGCCATAAACGTCAAATAAAACAATCAACAGTCAATTATAAAACAGCTAACGCTGTCTATCTTTCAGTCTATCTACTGCTAGGATTAGGTAGGCGGAGACAGGTGACAATAATCCCCATTTTCTATTTTTGTTATTTATTGTCTGGTTGACGTTAAAACTTGCAGACATTACTGCAACTTAGCGGACTTCTTGTCGTCCTGGCACTCGTGGCTCTTTCACGTTTTTAACATGAGACAATCACTGTACATGTAATCCTTACTCAAGCTCGATTTCTGGCATGGAGTTTGTGAGTATTCGTCAGCGTCACGAAAATCGGAAGGGTCGATAAAGTAGAGAAATGTAGTAGGCCTAATTTAATCATAAATAAACATCAATGAATGTATAATAAGTATGTATAACAGAGGATAATATAAATTTGTATATTTTTAAAGGCTTTAGTAAAATTACCCCTTTTTACCCTCGAAGTTCAAAATTATCACCGGCAAGGGTAATTTCTCTCGAAGTGGCAACGCTGACTACGCACCGTGTAAACGGAATGGGCGAG
Source organism: Allygus modestus (assembly GCA_963675035.1). Classification (NCBI taxonomy): domain Eukaryota; kingdom Metazoa; phylum Arthropoda; class Insecta; order Hemiptera; family Cicadellidae; genus Allygus; species Allygus modestus. Next base: position 58,986,749 of record OY776113.1, read on the forward strand.
TTACTGACGCGACAGTTGTATAGTAGTGATGGGCAGTGCGATTCTTAGCGAACCGATTCATTTGAATCACTTGATTCAAAAGAATCAAAATTTGAACCGATTCATTTCGTTCGTTTCGATTCATTATTTGTCCTCGCCGTATAATGTAAACGAATCGGTTGTTATAGATTATTTGGCCGTCCTGTTATGTTACGACTCCAATATGCGATATGCGAACCGATAGTCCAAGTGATGCAATGAAATTTAACTATCGAACATCACAAATTATTATTACGCAGCCGTAAACTCCTTAAAGAACCAATAAGCAAGCGTTTAGACGGATTAGCTGATACTCAAAGTTAGCTGAATGACATAACAACAATCGGTTCGCGAACCGATAGTCCAATTGAATCAGCACCAGCAGATATGATATTGTAAAGAAAGAGAGTCAAAACAAAATAGATTTGCATGGAATTGTGGGATTTCACAAAACGTTTGCCGCGCATACGCAAACCAATGAGACTGCGTTTAGCGATCTCTCCTCTTGTCCGTCTCCCTCCCCTTCTTTCCGCTTCAACTTCCCCCCCAACCATTTCTCAGCGAAAACGCAATTGAATCGCGAACCACGATGGTCTACACCGATTCGCGAACGAAGTGAACGAAACCGAGCAACATAACCGAGGCATATTTACCAGAGTTGATTCGCGCCACGATTCGGTTCTTTTAAAAGTTGAATCATGATTCATCTGATTCACTCGATAATTCGTTCGATTTGAACGTTTTGTTCGCGAATCGCCCATCACTATTGTATAGTTAACAGTCTAGATACAGTAGTTGTCTACTGTCACCGACTAATACAAAACAATAGGCAAATGACATACAGTAAAGAAGACACTTAAACGGTCTTACACAAGTGTCAGTCAGCAGTCAGTTGACAGTGAAAAAAACACCAGCAACTTAACAACTGTCGCCCGAGTTCCTTTGCACCGTCGAAACCAGAACCAATCTTAAGTGATGTAATCTTAGTGATGTGCGATACGTATCGTATCTTATCGGAATATCGCGATACGCTAGGGACGATACGATGTTTTTGAAACGATGCGTATCGTATCGCCTAAAACGATACTCGATTTTGTATCGGCACATAGAGACGATATTTCGATATTATTTTCTTGGCTGTAAAACAATGAGGTTATATTTAGATTCGACAAGAATTCTTCAAAAGTCTTCTTTCTGTGATACTACAATTAAAACCAGTGGAAATACCTCGATGGCCGTATTTTAACTGCAGTGTATAATACAATATACGTTGTATCGTTTATGCACAATATGTTAAGCGATACGATCCGCGTATCGCGATACACAGCACCGATACGATACGGCCAATACGATATCTGACTCCGATACGTATCGTATCGCCGTATCGCGATACACGGCCGTATCGCACATCACTATTTTAAATCATCTGCACAGCTGCAATCTGCAAGTAGGCAGACGACGAGGTATTCACCATATTTACAACGGTAATAATTCTGTTGTACATTTCCCTATCTGAAAACAAATGTGATATTTTCTGATAAGATTTTTTTATTGTTTTTCAAGTTTGATATTATTTTTAAGGTTTGATATCAAATTCACGGCTTATTCCAGGTTTTTTCACGGTATACAAAATTCGCGGCTTATTCAAGGTTTCACAGTTTTCAAGGTTGGGTGGGAACCCTGTGTTTACTACGGATGAAAGTGATGTGCCTTATGTGTCATTGAATCAGATAAAATCACTGCTTCCCAACCCTAAAATAGTGTTAAAGGGTGATAGACTGTTTTACAAGTTCAAGAACAACATTGTTTTGTAAATTGCTTTCTTTCTTTTGTGTAATTTGTTTTTGCTTATCATGCTTACCATTAGTTCTCCAACGTCCTTGTAGGTGATAATCTGTGGATTCACCCATATTACGTTCGCTACGTTACGACCATCAGATCGCTAACGTTTTTCAGTTATCAATTTTGCTACTAAATTAAGAATAGTATTTGTTAAATAACTGCTTTTATTGAACAATTATTTTATTTACAGTTACCACTATTTTCCATTTAGCTTAATTTAGTTAAATAGCCTGAATAACGGCCATTTCAGTGTGTTTACCATCAGATTGCTAACGCCGCATCAGGTCGCTAATGCTAACATTAATGAATATAATTTTATTAAAATAACTTTGTATTACGTTATCGGTACATCCAATTATAATGTTTAATCGCCTTTTAAAGAGGCAATAGCCTTTTTCCCGAATAAATGTCACTTATTACAGTTATTCAAACTTCTTGAGTCAGTTTCATGTAATTTGTTATAATTTTTACTTATTACTTTTTTTTGGTATATAATAACAATTTATTTATATTTTTTGTTAAAATATATTATTTGAGGAACAAATTTAGTGTTTACAAATGTATTTTGGAATTTTCGTTAGTATTTGCAAATTTTACAGACAGTAAAAAAACGTTAGCGACCTGACTTTTTTGTGCATTCGGCAAGGAAATTTATGATAAAAATTAGAAATAAACAATAATTAGCTCTGTTGAGGTTTGTAGTGTATCCTATAAAACTTTATTCATTATTTAATCAATAAAATATCCATTTTACCAAACAATTTTTTTTTTCTTTTCCATTTCCATTTTTCCCTTAATTTGATAATGAGCCTTAAACAATCTTTAAAATAAGTCAACGTCATCAAATTGAAAAATATCCAGATTTTTCGCATCATATTTAATTATTTAAGCTTGTTATTCCTGGAATTAGCTTACAAACTCTTTACTCTTTGAATATGTTTGGCTATTTACTAGGTCTTTTTAATAACTGTAAATTTATCGTTAACTGCAGCAGTGTAATTATAGCTTATGGACAGTGTTTTCATATGATGCCTAGTAAAACATAATTTCAAATATTAAGGCAGTTGTATATTTGTACAGTTTTTTGTGAGCTGTAAATTAACAATTTATTTATTTATAGTTATGAAATTAATTAGATTGATTTACCCATTGTTCTTTCTTCACATCCTAAACGTAGGATAGCAATCTAGGAGCGATAGGAAATAAACGATTTACTTTAATATATATATGGACATTTCATTCAATTAACTCATATATATATTGAGTTAACACCATAACAATCCTTCATTCATCTATTCGTTTAACATCTGACTTAACTTAACAATTTCGTACAATGTATACATTATGTTTTGTATCACAATTTGTTTCCTTTTTAATCCAGTGGAAATCCTATACTCTAATATGAGTAAGGAATGCTTGCTTGCATCCGTGCGTGATTGCCTGCTTACATGCAACTCTGATCTCAAAAACGGCACCAACGATAACCTTAAAATGTTGGTAATAACTAATTTCTGGGATAAAAATAAGTTATAGACAGGTCTCATCCGTAGGAAAAATCAAATGTAAAAAAAACTAAAATAAAAAGTTCAAAAAAATTAAAATTGGGCTTATAGAGTTTAAAATCCAAACAAAAGAATTGTATCAGCTGTTCATAATCAACCAGGGAACTGTCAAAGTAATACTCATATTGTTTATAATTGTTAACATGTGTTTTCCTGAGAGCAGTGACAACAACTGTTGAGTGAAGATTGCATGTATAGAGTGGTTAAAAGCCGAAATAAATCAAAGGGACATTGAGCTATAAATAACTACTGGACTGACCTTACAAATGCAGAAAAGAGGCAAATGAATTATACAAATCTGATAATCAGTTGGAGGAAGTGATTAAATATTACTCCAATCATCTAAACAAACCGACTGGCCTTCCTGAGCAATGCTCAGCCCCTCAGGTACTACTTTATCAACCACATCAATTTCACTGTAAGGCCAGTAAAAATAGGATTTTGCATGGAAATAATTCCTGGAAGGCTGGAAATCACTGAAATCTCTTTTTTACATAGAAGTAATAAGATTTGAAGTTTGTCCCATTCCTCCCACTAAGCTTCAGTGATAGGACCAAAAAACATAAAAATGTTGGAAGTTTTTTAAGTTTCTTTCAATTAATTAAAAAACTATTCTCCCAACAGGAAAAACCTCATAAGAATTGTAGAACACACAATTCCACATCTATTGGGAGTGCCTTACGATAAAAATCCCACCAATAATACATGATGTATGGTAGCTCGAATAGTGTTTTTCTTAATCACTAAATGCAAAAAAATACGGTTTTTATTTTAATTTTGTTTACTGATTTTTACAGCACTGGAAAAAGGAAAAATACGGGGAAAAAATCACCAAAATACAAAACTGTGAGTCATTATTTGTTTACTTTTCTCCTATAAAAGATTTTCACTGAAGGAAGTATTTCGTCCTCTACTAAGTTAACCAAAGAAGCTTTACAATATATTTCCGGGATTATTTTAGACATTTAAAATTGTCCAAATCTATTTTAATTTTAATAATTATTATTATACGGTATGATTATTTTTTATAAATAGCTCGAACTTATGTAAGGATTATACCCTTCCATGATCCATCTATTGTCATCTATTGTGTTACCTTGGCCCTCAATAAGTCAAAGTCTGTGGAAAATCACCTTGATAAGTCGAACCTCGATATTTCAAAATATTCGATAACTCAAACTTTTGCCGTTCCCCTGAGGTTTGAGTTATCGAGGCTCCACTGTATTTCTAATAGATGGTTAAAAATAGGTTAAACAAAGTTTAATCTATGATTTTGTTCTATTTATGATTCAAAATTGTAACTAACAGACATTGCAATATTGTTTCATAAAATTAAATATCTCCAAGTTTGACAACAACTTACCTAGTATATTACAAAATTCGTCATCTCCTATTTCCCAGGCATCACTTACACTCTCTTGAAAGTCTTGGAAAGATGTAGAACTTGAGTTTTGTTGAGAATTACTTCGTACTTCTTTCCTCGGGCTGGGCCTGTAAATAACAAAGACCATTAATTACTGGATAGATAAGAATTATTTAAAGACAATTAAATAATACAGATGAATTTATAAATTATTACTGAAATTGGTCTCGTTTGAAAATTTGCAACAAAAAAGGTAAAACTTCAGCAAGCAGTATGGTATTATAATTATTAAAGCTACTGCAAATGCTTTAATAGATTAACAAATCATTAGGCAGAAAAACTAAATAGAAAAGCCTGTTTTCTTTATTTTTCAATTAAAAACCACAAACACTAAGAGACTAATTTTTCGCTACTTTTAGGAGAGCTCTGTTCTGGTTTCATAACATTTTTTAATAGCTCTTGTGTATGTGGTTGTAAACCAATACACAATTTTACTAGTTATTATTATTTTATAAAAAGGCACTTCAAACAATACGTCCTTGAACTTTATAAATTTATGTTTATTACAATTTCTTAAAAACATGGGCAATACAGGGTTCCTAGTCTCTATGTCTTTCTTTTTAACAGCAATAAACAATCTGAACCTAAAGTCGGTGACAATAGAACTGGCGGGTCAAGGACAAATGTTGAACTAGGCCAGCTGATCATTTCTCCAAATAACATAATATTAAAAATATCAGCAGCTGGTCTATTACAATGGTTGACCTTGACCCGCCAGTTCTATTGACGCCGACTTTAATTAAGTAGAGTCCATTTCATAAATGATTATAAGATTTTAAGATTTTTTCATTAAATGATCATTTGTTCTTTTAGGCATTATTCAAAGACAATAATTAAGTTTTTCTCAAAAGCTGTTGAACACTGTGAAATATGTCAAAGAACTCAACATCCCTTGGGTGGATACTAGAAATCAATCAACATTACAACAAGTTATTTTACTGTAGAACAAAATATAGCCGAGTTGTTTTAAACAAGGGTAAATCATAGAGGGATACATTTTTGAAAGCACATTTCAGATGGCATTAAGACACTTCAAAATCTTACAAAAGAGTTTTCAAAAAACTAAAATAGATGATGATTGAACATCCCCTGCAATACTTTGAAGAATTACCTAGAATAAATGCATATACAAATTTAATGACTAGTTGATGATCATATATTATTTTTTCACTAACTAGGCTGAAACTATTCATCTACTACAATTGCACAGCTGACAAATATGTATATAAATAAATATAAAGTATATATAAATAAATAAATAAATATATATATATATATATATTCTATTATAATACTTGACACTTATTTAAAAAGAAAAGTGTATTAATTATACCGGGTGTCCTAAAGTCCGGCAACACCTACATATTTTATTTATGAATGAATATACAACAATGAAAATTAAGAATGATATCCTTTCACTAGTTATAGACTCCTTGATACATTCAATGCCTGTGAACAATTTAATCATATTTTGCTGTGGAGGGTACATCCTGTGGAGGAAGTTTTGAGCATCTCAAATACAAGCATATGTATCATTTTAAAGGTCTTGCTTAGTACAACACATTGCCGCAACCCCAAAATCAAATGGATATTTTTCTAATGTAATTATCCTACAATTTTTTTTTTGATTTATTTGGACTTCATCTATCGCTTCTAGTGTTTAAAACTACACTACGTTTCGGGAGGTAAGGAAACTCCTCCCGTAATCAAGTGAACCCTACTTACATCAAAATATCAAGTTCTTACCTTAAACACTAGAAGCGATAGGTAAAGTCCAAATAAATAAAAAAATTAATTCAAATCCATCGCTATTACAGTGGAACCTCGATAACTCGAACCTCAATAAGTCAAATTCCTTGGTAACTCCAATTTTTGTCATTCCCCTTGAACTTGCCTACCTAATGCAATATGTTATTTTACCTCTATAAGTCGAAGGGTTAACAGGATACACCTCGATAACTCAAATTTTTGCAGTATTCTTAGCTTGTCGCCGCACCTCTATAAGTCGAAGTTTTAGATGTAGAACCTCTATAACTCGAATATGTACAATTGCCGTACCTCTATAAGTCGAAGTTTTAGATGTAGAACCTCTATAACTCGAATATGTACAATTGCCGTACCTCTATAAGTCAAAGTATTGACTATAGAACCTCTATAAGTCAAAGTTGTTCATTCACCAAACCTCCAGTGACTTTGCAGCCGGAAATTTCAACCCTCCCTCCCCACTAAATCTCTTTCCCGGGTGCTCCTGGTGTCGGTAAAACAATCGAAAAATTTATGTTGATGAGCAACACGCATATCAAACACACTCATCCTCATGCACGGGTTTCACCTATGTGAGGATTTCATTTCATAAATAAGGAAGAGTCTCATATTTTTGTAAATTATATATATTTTTTAAATACAATGGTTTCGATTTGATTAGATTTGTGTTCTGAGTCGTTAGTTAGTGTGGGTTCTGAGATTACTGGATGTAGTATGTGAAAAGTAGTTTTTAGGTTGTTTTTTACGAAGTGTTTGCAGTTTGGTAAAACGTGTTTGCGAAACTCTACCCCATGAGGAGAAGTTCAAGACTATTTGAGGCTATTGACACAGGAAATAAAAACAGTGACATCAGGAAGCAGTTTGGAACACCAGTGAACACTGTCGACAATTTTAAAACAAAAAGTGTCGTACTGCTTCACCCTAATTCCAACAATGCTCTGCTATTTTAATTGTTATCATGTTTTTTCCCTTTCAGTTTTGCAAATTATTTTAATAGCCAGCTAAAAATATTTTAATCTTCAGCTAAATGAAATTGATGCGTAGTTGGTCAGAACTGACCTCCGTAAGGGGGAGGGATTTGTTTGGAGCAGGTGATAAGAAGTGAGCAAAAAAGTCTAGAAAATAGACAGGAAGTGGTTGAACCGGCAAAACATCACCAAAATACCAAACTGCGAGTTATTATTTGTTTACTTTCCCTCCTCTACAATATTTTCACTGAAGGAAGTATTTTGTCCTCTACTACGTTAACCAAAGAAGCTTTACAATATATTTCTGGGCTTATTTTTTACATTTAAAATTGTTCAAATCCTTTTTAATTTTAATAATAATTGGATAATTGAACGAAGTGAAGTTATCCTTATACACAACTTTACTGCTTGGACTGGTAAGAGAATCAACTCAACTCGCGTGTCTGTGACCAAAATAACTCGAGAACGCCTCCACAGTTAAACTTAAAATTTTCCAGATAAACGTAACAGGTCAAAATCTTGGTCGAGTTCGTTATTCAGATAATTTTGTTCAGTATTAATCAAATTATCTTAAAACCAAATTTATTTTTTTCTCCATAAGAATAACATTGGAAGCCATTCTAGTGGTACTTGAATCGTTAAATTTTAGCCGACGTCCATGTTTCAACAACAGAGTAACAATAGTTAGTTTACTACAGTATACTTTGTTATACTGGATAACAAAAGTTTTTTTACCAACAAAAAACACACAAGAGGGATAAATCGAAGTATATTTTAAGTTGTGAGCAAATTTATTATTTTATAAATTATTAAGTATACGTTTTAAAAAAAATATCCATACAGTTAATATTCCCTTAGTATGCCTACTCTGTGTAAATATCGTCAGTCGTCGGAAGCGACGATTGTAACAGTGGCAGACGACAGACGACGTGTGTGGCAGATCGAAAAACTCAAAATAACTTTTCAAAATAGATGACTGTAGATACTAAGATATTAACTTAACTTATAAAATAGTTTGTTTTATTAAATTTTCTTAGACAATTGGTAATATTGTGATTGTCATGTGTAAAAAGTAAACAAAGCCTCAATTTGTCTAGAAAGCTTTGGTGAAGTTAGTCACAGTAAGCGAACAACCTTAAAATTTATTTTGTAGGACAATTATTTGCTAGGTTATATTTTCACTAAATTAATAATAAAAATTGTCTACATTACCTAAAATACATTACCAGTCATGTAGTAGGTAACCACAATAAAAGCTATAGATTATTCTAACCATGCAGCTTTTTTCGGAAGGTTATCTTGAATGATTTGACATAGCCTAGGGTTGGATTACAGGAAGAGTATGCAGACATTAAACTGGTAATACAACTGTTTTAAAATAATCTAAACACATTAACAGGAATGTTGTAGCGAACAAAAACAAAAGCTTTAAACTATTCTAACCAAACTAAGCCTTTTATACAGGTTATCTGAAATGATTTGACATATCCTAGGTAAGCTGTTTTCATCATAAACTTGGACCTATGGCTATAAAATGTAGGATATACACTTAGGCTACTTGTCATTTTAGAAGTTTCATGTACGGACTTGGGCCAACCCATGTTTATAGTATTTAATTTCATGATAGCCTAGACTATTGAAACTATATATTGAAATCTCATTTTGTCATCTAAATAACTGGACCTGACGACTTATTGTTAATCCTTAATCCTTTCAGTGCTATGGACCGATATATCGTCTTTTGAATCTGTTATCAATAAACACCGTTACTGCTTCATAAGCGATTGTACCGTTAGGCGCTCAGTCTGCAGTCTGAGTCTCACATGTGGTGAAACCTGGTAGACACAAACTGAACTACCTCGTCCAGCGCCTAGTCTCTATAATACCAACTGATCCACTGCAGCTGCTAGTCTGATCAGTGGCTGTGCGGTCTAAGGCGTTACCTTCCCGGCCGGGGGTAACACTTGGATCAAGGGTTCGAATCCCGTCACAGTCGGTGGTTTTTACGTGCAACTCATGGAGAGTTCACCTGTCTGTGGCAGAGTTGAAGGGGAGGGCGGACCTTAAGCAAACGGTGAACGGCTCGGTTCCAAGCTGACGGGATAGGTAGATTCTTTGTGAGTTGCACATCTGATCAGGTGTTTTGATCCTTTTTACCTATCCTTTACTGTGTGTGTCCAGCGGAAGCACGTTTTTATTAATTTTAACTGTTCAGGTGTTCAATATATTTAAAAAATCAACAAAACATCACGGATTCAACTACTCCTTTCAGAAGCTTAGCACTCAAAGGGTTAAGGATATTTTGACTTGGCCTATAGAAATTGTTAACATTAGTTCATATAGGAAACTCGCTGTTCTCTTAAAATTTAAATTAACCACACTGCTAAAGTCACTGCTTAGCCCAAAATACTCTTTTTGTTCTAAGATAACACACCCATGCCAATCCTAACAACAAACCATGCCTGAAATCTTTAATTTATTTTAAAAAAAATAAATTTACGGATTTATACAACATTTACTTTGATAAAACAAGTGATAAATGTATGTATGTTTTTCTACGGATAAAATGTTAGGTCGGCGGCGGGATCCGAACCTGCGACCTTACGCTCTAAGAGCCAGTGTGATACCCTCTCAGCTACCACGATAATTGGTTCTTAGGGGAGAAGTGACTAAAATTATAGCTATATAGACATAAAACCTGGATTCTGGCGGCAGTTAACCCTTTGTCGGTGACTTTGCTTTTAAAACACGAATGGTGACTCACGGAGTTTTTTTCCGGGTATTGAAATAATAGACAAAAAAAGTAGTTTTATACATATATTGTAAAAAGGTTGTATGAAAACCCTGTATAATCAATATTAAGCAATAAAAAACTTCCTTTGTCGGTACCTTTGCTTTTAAAACACAAATGGTGACTCACGGAGTTTTTTTCCGGGTATTGAAATAATAGACAAAAAGTGTAGTTTTATACATATATTGTAAAAAGGTTGTATGAAAACCCTGTATAATCAATATTAAGCAATAAAAAACTTCCTTTGTCGGTGACTTTGCTTTTAAAACACAAATGGTGACTCACGGAGTTTTTTTCCGGGTATTGAAATAATAGACAAAAAGTGTAGTTTTATACATATATTGTAAAATGTTGGATGAAAACCCTGTATAATCAATATTAAGCAATAAAAAACTTCCTTTGTCGGTGACTTTGCTTTTAAAACACAAATGGTGACTCACAGAGTTTTTTTCCGGGTATTGAAATAATAGACAAACAGTGTAGTTTTATACATATATTGTAAAATGGTTGTATGAAAACCCTGTATAATCAATATTGAGCAATAACAAACTTACTTAACATATTTATGAAACTCTATGGGTATGTAAACTGTCTTACTTGTCACTTGTCCATATTTTTGTATTCAAATATAGTAATTGGTACAAATAGTGGGTACAGAGTGTTTAGACATCATCGTCGTCACTTATCTCCATGTTATCATCCTTATTTGCACACTTCACACAAACAGCAAGTCCACTGTGCTCCCTACAAATGAAGAACTTGCACGTCGCACACCTTGTTTTGGAAGCACGGTTTTTACGCCAGTCACATGCGTAACATCTTCCCGAAATAACGTCTTCAGCTGGAGGAGGTCGTTGTTGCTCTGGAAGTTCAAGGAGTTCCCGCAACCTTTTTTTAGACCAAGACGGTGTAGCTTTTATGGGCAACCGTGACAACATCTGTTCCTTACATAGGTCCTGTGCTAAAGACTTCAACAAAATTCTTCTTTTCATGTTGTCTTCGCTGTTATTCTTCCGCAGAATAACAAAACTGTTAACACCTGCGATGTTAAGAAGTCCATAGAAAATTGTCATGGTCCATCTGTTAGAGGTTCTTGAAACAGTGTAATGTTCTTTCAGTTGGTCACTGTGTCGACGCCTCCTTTTGTGGAATTGTAAAAAAGCACAATTTCTGGCTTACCGAAGGTTTTAGAGTTGGCATCAGTGTCTACGTCATCACTTTTATGCATTGAAGAGAGCAAAAGAACTTGTTTGTTCTTCTTTGGTTGAAATGACACTAATGTGCAGTCACTGTTGAAACCAAAAACTGAGCCAATCACAGGCAATAGTTTTTTGTCCACAAAAGGAGGAGGAATCTCTCTTTTGTTCCTTCTCAGTGTCCCAACTAATGTAAGTCTGTGGTTTTGTAGAAGGCTAGAGCACAATTGAACTGAAAAAAAAACAATTGTCCACAGTGACATTTCGTCCAGATCCTGAAATCGGATCAACAATTCTCTCAACGACACTCTTGGCTGAATTATCCAACTTGTATGGCCCGTCTGGTTGACTCCCACAGTAAATTTCCAAATTGCAAGTGTAGAATGACCTGGTGCAGCACATTGCAAAAATTGTAATCCTATATCGACCAGGCTAGGATTTGATAAATTGTCTGAAGAGACAGTGTCCACAAAATTTCTCAAGCATCTCGTCGACTGTAACGAACTCGCTAATTGTTATTCTGACAGTTATCAACAAACCGCTCAAACATGTCTCGTATTGGAGCGGTTGGAACATTTTCCTTTCTTGCCTTGAGTTCATATCGTCAAATCGCAGTGCCCTCAGTAAAAACTTAAATCGATACAGGGGCATGACCAATGGGAAGAATTCAACACCACATCCATCTCGAGACCAAACATCCTCTAAAATTCTGTGGGACAGTCGCATAACTCCAAGCATATACAAAATTTCTATCACTGCTTTAATTTCTGCTGGAGTTGTTGGTTTGCAATGATCTTCCCTTGAATAATCACTTTTCTTCTTCTCAATCCATATATTAGTGTACTGAACAATGTCAAGAATCATGTCATCAGTAAAAAAATGTTTTCAAACATCAATAGACGTTTTACTGTCTTTTACTGGATTGTTTACATGGCTTACCCTCATTCGTAACAAATTTCTTGCCCCGGTTCTAGTTTGACGGGGAGGGGGTTGCAAGTCCCAAAGCATCTGTTTATGTTTGCTTATATATGCATTCCTTCCATCTCTTCGACTAACAATCTGACTGTTTACTCGGAGAAAAAGTGGAATTTCTTCTAAATCATCAATGTCATCGAAAACGTTATGTCGAGCAATATCTCGTTCTTCTGGTTGTTCATCTTCTCCTTCAGGTTGTTCATCTTCTCCTTCTGATATGTGTTCTTCAAATTCTTCAAGTACACCAAACCCATCATTGTCCAAATCACTTGCATCACTATACACACTATCTTCATCGAGTTCATCATGGAAAATGTTTCTAACAAAAGAACCAGTTGGCCTTTCTCCTAATTCACGTTCCTCTTGTTCAACACTTGACATCAGTCTGTTTATTCTCTCTTCGTCATCCATAGTTCAATAATTATATGTGACAAATAAAATTAAAGGACATAAAATATAACAAAAATAATAACACCATCGGTGACACACGGAACTAATCAACGTAACCGTAGTAGCGCGATTGGTGACACACGGTGGCAGCGTCCGTGCTACGCCACTCTCGGGCTTCAACTGAATAGAAGGGGTAGGTAGTGGGGGTTGGGAGAGCGAAATGAGGTCGAGCCGGTTCCTAGAAAGAGGCGCGTGAGGTACGGTGATTCCTGCGACTGCCGACCGGCAAAAACGCATATTTATTTACAAAAATAAAAGCGCCCGGAGGAATACTCCGTTGTGTCACCGACGGAGGGTTAAATGATAATGGAATGTATTCTGATGATGTTACTCAAATCAGATATTGAATTTTTTAGAGACTCGATTTAAGTTTGATCATGTGTTTCGATTATCCTTATACGCGAGGAATGAGCGTACACCTAGTTATTATATGGTATGATTATTTTTTATACATAGCTCGAACTTATGTAAGGATTATACCCTTCCATGATCCATCTATTGTGTTACCGTGACCCTAAATAAGTCGAAGTGTGTGGAAAATCACCTTGATAAGTCGAACCTCGATATTTTGAAATATTCGATAACTCAAATTTTTGCCGTTCCCCCTAAGGTTCAAGTTATCGAGGTTCCACTGTATGAGTATCCTACAAAGATCCGGTTTGCCATCGCATAATACTATGAAAGACCTTTCTAAAGATGTACAATAAGACCTATACCTACCATAAAACATACTAAACTTTCCTGAGAGGATCGTCCGTTAGAACTTTTTTTGATTTATGGTAGGCACAGGTCATATTATATCATTAGAAAGGTCTTACACAGTATTATAAAATGCTATAAACTAGTTTCCCAAAGGACATAAATATCAAGAATAATCACATTTTAAAGTTGTATTTTTGTAAAGTTTGATTAGCTGTCATGTCTAACTGTCGTCCGTTTGAGGTCGGGGTTACAGCAATGTTTTCTACTAAACAAGACCTTTAAAATAACATTAAGACTCGACCTATGCTTACACATAAGATTTTCTAGACTTCCTCCACAGGACACATTCTCCCCCAAGGCAAAATGTGTCAATTAAATGTATCAAAGAGTCGGTAACTGGTATAAGCTTGCTAACCAGGTATAAGGTATACGGATTTAATTTTTACGTTTATGTTTATGTGTTGTTGAAGGGACGGATTCAGAGATCCAAAGATTCAAAGATCCTCACACGTCAACCGAAAATTAATGTGTGTCCCTTAGTTGGGCAAACCAATGCCTGTACCCTTTACGAGATCCAGGAGTTTTTTCCCAATATAACGTCCCATTCATCACCTGGTTGCTTGCAACCAAATAGAGCCCTTCTCCTTGCCCTGAGTCTCTCGCAATCCAGTATGGTGTGCTTGGCAGTCTCTTCAGACTGACTGCAAAACCTACACTCCTGACTTTCATTTCTAAGTCTAAGAGTGTGGAGATGTTTCCTGAAGTGACCGTGTCCAGTTAACAAGGCAATTACCTGCTTGACCCGACTTCTGCCCAACCTCACTAACCAGTTAATGAAGTGAGAGCTGGTGTCTGCTAGCAGCTTTTTGCCAGGGAAAGAGACTCCAGGTTCTTTTTCCTAGTGAGCGGAACAACTACTGTCTTTGAGGGGTTTATGCTTAGTCCCTCTCCAAGACACCAGACATTGACATATTGAAGATTGACATTTATGACATCAGCAACAATATTCGTGAACCTTCCCTGTACTATGAGGACTATGTCATCTGCTTAGCCCTGGACAAAGACGCCTCTGCTAGTGAGCTCACAAAGGAGACCGTCCACCACAAGGTTTCACAGAAGAGGCGAAAGCACTCCTCCCTAAGGACATCCTTCGTGGGTGCGATCACTATCGATTCACCTTGAAGATCAGCTCTAATCCGCCTGGAGCAGAGCACGGTCTCAATCCACCTACATATAGCAGACTCAAGACCATGTCCACACACCGCCCGGACCATGACCGTGTAAGTAAAATTGTCAAAAGCACCTTCAATGTCCATGAAGGTGCATAGAGCGATTTCCTTAGCAGCAAGGCTGTCCTCCACCCTGCTCACAAGTTGATGCAGGGCTGTTTCGCAGGACTTACCAGGCTGATAGGCATGCTGGTTTCGATGAAGAGGAGTACCTGAAAGCAATCCGTTTTTTAGGTGTCTTTCTACCAGTCTTTCCAGTGTCTTCAAGAGAAACGATGAGAGACTAATAGGACAAAACGATTTCACAGTTCAGTAGTCTGCTCTTCCTATCTTGGGAATAAAGACCACCCTACTGAGGCGCCAGGCAGTGGCGGATTTAGGGGGGGGCTATAGGAGCTGTAGCCCAGGGCGGCAAATGTACAGAAAATTTATAAGTTGTTTGCAAAAGAAATGTTGAAACGGGGAACATTTTGACGAAAACGTATGACAATGACGGTGTGCCGCTCTTTTAAAGGCAAAGGTAGTAATCAGAGACTAATGTATTACGCTTGCAGTCCCTCACACTGCAGTTTCTCAAAACAGTCATCATGCATTTGTCATTCATCCATACTAGCGGCAAGACGATTACGTTACAGAGAAAGGGCGGCAAGCCACGAACTACATATCAGGGCTGCGACACTATGACTGCGTCCAACTCACGGACTTCCAAGTTTACCCGTACAATCGCATAGCATTAAAATGATTTTGTACACAATATCAATAAACACACTAAGGCACACGGTTGAGAAATGTTGCATCATTCGAATTTGTGATGAAAATAACAAAATTTAGACTTCAATGATATTGTCGATTCATTTTCAAACTCAAGGTAACAAAGCAAGTTATTTCAGCCGTCTTATATACTTACCATCAAAGGCTACCACACATAACCGTTCATTCTGGAGGTAATTTTTGTAAACAAAACATGGGACCAAAGACAAATAAAGACTAACATAATTTGTGAAGAGAGAGGATTTGACTGGCTGTTGTCATGGAAGCATATAGTTGACAGAGGGTCAAATGGTGGTCAGCATGTAGGCTGCAGATTTTTACTCCAAGCGAGACCTCTACATAGATTTTGTTGGATGGGACGGAGTCAAAATTTCCCATTTCATTAGATGAAAAACTGTGATATTTGAAGTCTTTAAATTAATATCTTGTCGCATTTTAGGCAAATCATGATGTTAAACTTAACTTTATAATCTTAAGACATATTTTATATGTAATTTTATTGTTTATATGGAAGCAAAGTTAAGATTTGAGGTAAATGAAAATACCCTTTTAATATGGCTTTGGAAATAGTGTTGAAAACAAGCCGCCTTGTACATCAAATGACACCGTCCCACCAACAAGTTGACACCACAACAGGACAAAATACCAAATATGACGGCACGATTTTTGAAGGTAACTTGACAGAGTGTGTAGTGACTCCTGTAGGTATTATATTTTAATTCATTTGATCTACAACATCATCGAGGTGAAACTAGAAGAAGTGTTTGAAAATGTGTAGAGTTTTATGAGGATTAGGCCTACATAAATTAATTTTATATTTTGATCGTCTAAAACATATAAACAATTATTTGTATAAAAGTATAAATTACAAAATGTCTGAAAAACTGTATTACAAAGCACGAATTCAGGGTTAAAATAGTCAGAATTTTGAGGCTAATGGTCCGAATTACGAATTTTAGGCTAAAGTGTCATCATATCTTATTTATAGGTTATTTATTATAATTTTCAGTAGTCAATGCGTTGGTGTAAAATGTAATGTTTTGATGAAGTACAAGACGGGATTTTAGGCCTTTTTTGAAGGATTTTCTCGTTATTAAAAGTAGCACTGCTTCACTGCTGTTAACAACAACATTTGTCTATAGGGCTGATTGTCTTTGAGTAGGCTATATTGAATATTAAACTGTAGTTAATGTGAATCAAATCAATTATACAGTATTTTACTGTTTTTTCAACCAGGAAATAACACAAATTTCTCAAACTTATTAATTCAGTTTTTCGTAACTTCTTTAGATACTGTCACAAAATAACCAAACGAGATAAATAACATGTGGGTAAACTTGGTCGGCGAAAAGGACAAATATAGTGACAGTGGTTATAGTGAAATAGTTATTGTGGGGGGGAGGGCGGCAAATTTCCTAATAGCCCTTAGGCGGCAACTGCTTAAATCCGCCACTGGCGCCAGGCTTGAGGAATGTACCCATACACCAGACTTGCTCTGAAGAGTTTGCACAGGAGGACCCACAGAGCTTCCGGTCCTTGCTGTAACTTTGCTGGTATGATCATAGGCGTGTGCAGAGTCCGGTCAGCATGGGTGCCGGAACCTACAAATGCGCCACCCCCCAATCTTGCTGCTCTAAGAATCTATTTATCTGCCAATATCATAATGTTACTGGTTTTGTATTATCTTTTAAAATAATCTAAATTACGCTCAGGCCGGGCGGATGCACGTCACTCGGATTTCTCCGTAAAAGCATAGGCGCAATTCAGGGAAGGGCATTGGGGGCAGTTGCCCCCTCCCAATAATTTAGGGGAAGTTAAAAAAGTTAAAGTGTATGAAAAATGTGATTACAATTAATTATTCTGTAATTAATAAGACATCACTTTTAGCTATTTTTAGAAATAAGAGTTTGTTTTTGGCGAATTTCCCCTATAGGGAAGAAGCTATTACCATAGTCGGCATAGTAAGACCTAGGCCCGGGACCATGATAACTTTTCGTTTTGAGGTCCCAGACCCCAAAAACACCATTCGTTCGAAACTATATATATATATGTTTGTGTCCGTGAGCACGATAACTCTCGTAAAAATTATCCGATTTTGATGAAACTTGGTATAAACGTGTAAAGCAACATTTATGACTTTAAGTTCGAAAACCAGCCAGATCGCTCTATTCGAAAGGGTATTTTGGGGGGGGGGGTTTGTACCCGAAAAATGGGTTTTTTGAATTTTTTATATATAATTTTTAAAATAGTCAAATTTTTTTTACCATTGGATTCAGCTTAAAAACACACAATTTGGTATTTTTATCATTCCTCTACGTCAATTTGTTACTGAGATATTGAAAGTGCTAAACACAGTACTTGTCTAATGCTATTCTTATGGAGGAAAAGAACAATTTTATATCACGCTTATTTATCAACGTATACTGACAAAACTTGGTATACAGCTTCATTTCGTTGTGGCCTATTGATATTTGCTCAAAAAAATTTTTTTGCCAAAGGCTCCCGTAGCAGCATACCTACGTACTCAGCTCCGTTGTTATTCTTATGGAGAATAATTAAATGCTCTGTCTCCCTTAATTATGAACATAAATGAATAATACCCCCGTTGCAGCAAACCTGCGTAATCAGCGAATTTCCTATACATGAATATATTTCTTACTACCACATAAAGCCACTTACCAAGTTTCATAAAAATACTTAAATAAATAACTGACATTAGCATATATAATAATAATAATAATAAATAACTAGCATTTTATTTATTCTCTATAAGAATAACATTAGGGCTGAGAACGCAGGTTTGCTGCAACGAGGAAGATAAAAATATGGGTTTTTTGCAATTATCAATATAACTCAACCAGGTGAAGCTACATACCAAGTTTTAATGATTTATATTCATAATTAAGGGAGATATAAAGCTTTACGTATTCTCCATAAGAACAACATTAGGGATGAGTATGCAGGTTTGCTGCTAAGAGGATAATCAACAAAAAATCAATTTTGTTGTGCAAATATCAATATACCAGTACTAGGTGAAGCCACATACCAAGTTTCATCAATATAGGTTCATAAATAATCGAGATACCGTATCAAATTTATCAGGGTAAGTGATGTTTATCAGATAATTATGCCTTTTTATGATAATTGATCTTTTTTATTTTTACTAAGAACAAATTTAGTTTGTTTTGATCCCAATATAAAAAATAAGTAGGGATAATTATGATATTAAGGTATTAAAAATAAGGTAGGTAGGTAGGTGTATAAGTAAATTCATTAAAATAACAACATTTTATTTTGTAAGTAAAGTTTACTAGATTAATTTTAGATCGTTTACTAATTGTTACATTATTTTATTTTAAAAATACTGTGTTTATTGAAAGGATAGTTTTGTTTCTAGTTTTGTTTTATCAAGTAGGATTTATTCCTAACTTGTCTTAGTGATAAGTTAATAATTTCATTCATCTGCAGCTGAACCTATACTAAAATAAATGTTCTCCTACTTCTGCTTTTCACGTGGGAATATTTGTTCATGGATACTTTTTGAAAGAGGGTTTCTGTCAATTTAAATACATATTATAGTGTTAAAAACCCAATCTTGAGTTGCTTCATTAGTTTATTGCATACCTGAAGCCCTACCCAATATGAGACCAAACGTCAACGTAATAATAAACCTACTGTTAGTGTAATAAAGATTTGTATCTTTCACCGTTGATCATTTGTGCTATTAAAATAATTGTTTTGTATTTTTAATAAACAAAATAGTATTCATTTACTATAATCATCGTAAACATATACAAAAGTACACTTCATCACAGTTTTCCAGGCTTTTTGTAAATTACGGCCAATCCCGGGATTGGTTTTTCTAATCCCGTAATCCCGGGATTAAAAATATTGTCTGGGATTGGATTCCCTAAACAAAGTGTATTGATAAAGAATTTTACTCATGAAATGAAAGGTTGTCAGCCTGATCGACTGACGTACACTAGTACTAGGAAAGGAAGGGACTAAAAGAGCGGAACAGCCGCCGGTATAATAATTGTGTGCTCTCGTTTGTGTGTTTGTGTGCGTGTGTCGATATCTTATTTTTACAACCCTTATTTTACAACCCTGCCCCCTCCCCCCCAATCAAAATGCTGAAATTACGCCTATGCGGTAAAGAGTATCATTAAGGTTTTCAAGACAATATAACAATTATTAGCAATCAACTGAAATATGGTACCGACATTGATCATACATCATACGGAATCCGAAGGATGTATAATCATTGGTACCAAGTACTTAAAAAAAAATACAAAAATATATCATCACATAATTGATCTTTTCTCATAAAAATATACTTGGTTGTACTAAATCTAAATGATGATAGAGATGAAATTATTATTTATATTGATATTTTAATATTTTTTTAATTTTCCCATTGCACTCAATGTGAAAAGTAAAGCTCAAATAAACAGCAATATAAAAGTACTACTTATAAATATTATATCTATTTCTAAATATACTCCAAATTTAAACAATTATGGAATTTACTTTTCCTATAAATCTCCGCCTATTAATGAATAAAAGGATGGCAAAGGGGTATTGGTATTGTACTTAAATTCGGCACTCGGTTTCCAAGAAATCTGTCGATCGTCACGGGAAAAGTAAGATGACAGTTCATGTTTTGGATATTGATTTTAATTGAATTTGCATTTGTAAATACTACCTAACTGTGTTATAATAATACTCCCAGTCCCAGTATTAATTACTATTCAAGCAAAAACGTTCATATTATGTTGTACTTATTTCTTACATTAAACTTAATTTTTTGAAAATACCTAATCCAAAAATTATTTCATCATCTATTTTAGCACCCCCCACAAGCCCTTTTTATGGCTACCGTGGGTGCCGGGGCACCCACGGCACCCACCGTGCGCACGCCTGTCCCCCAGGAGATTTGAATGGGCCAAACTTACTGATGGCCCATTTAACTTTGGAAAGTGTGACAATTCGTCTGGCTGGCTAAAGTTCAGCTTCCGCAGTCAGCTCTTGGCCATGAGCCCGTTTTGCTGTTACCTGACATGCCTGAACCATCGCTCTCAAAAATGCAATCCGGAAATTGAGTCTCAAGGAGAAGTTTGAGACTTCCACCAATTCCAATAGTATATTGTTCCCCTGGTGACCTCAAGGATCCCAGGAGGCCAATTTGGCTTGAGGCTAAAACACGCTGCAGTCTTGCTGCTGCGCTTAGACTGTTTACTTCCTGTGTAAACCGCCTCCAAGAGTTCTCTTTGGCTTTTTTGATGGCAAGGCTATATTCTGTGAGTGCCCTATGGTATGGCTCCCAGATACGGCTCTGTTTGCAGTGGTTATAAATCTTCCTGGCTTCCTGAAATCCGTCCTTTTGCGGTCAAGGTCAGAAGTCCACCACTTGGTATTAGTGTGACTCTTTCCCCGCAGCAATGGACAGTTGTCCTGAAAGCAGCTTACGATTGCGTTCTGAAGATCAGAAGCAATCTGATCGATGTCTGCAAAGCAGCTGACCCTCCTACCTAATGATCCCAGTTGAGACAGGAGATCAGACTTATAGAGTGACCAGTCTATTCTCCTGGGATTTCGATAGCAGGGCGAGTCACCTTCACTTTGTAAGTTAAAACAGATATACCTGTGGTCCCTACTCAAAGATTCAAAAACAAAATATTCAGGCATTGACATACTTCTGGATACAGTGGAGTCTCACCAGCTCAACTCCCAATAACTCGACACTATAGGAAACTCGATGCCTCCATTTTGCCATACAAACCTAACAGCAACCGGCACTCGACTGTACCATACACGCCTCCAATTCTCTACCGTAAGTAACTCGCCTCTGATTGTAGACCGTACCTCAAGCGCATTCTTAGACAATCTAGCACATTTCCTCAGTCTGTCTCAAGATTTTAAGTAGGTAAATGTTTTCTATGATTTTTAATACCATATAAAGGTACTGTAATGTGTTTAAATGTGATCTTATATTCAATTTAAAGCCATAGCTTGGTTACCCCCCAGCCCCCCAATGTAACTCCGAGAAACTCGATTTTCATCAAACTCGACAGAGTCCACATTGTATCGGGTTTGTGAGCCTCCACTGTACCCGGAATAGCTAAAATTATTATTGCAAGCACCTTCCAGGCACTGGTTTAGTGCTTTTCTTCCAAAACGTCGATCCCTGATCTTCACCATAATGATTCTCCATTGCTTTGTTTCTCACTAATGACATGATTGAATCATATTCTTCCTGTAAATAAATAATTAGATTAATTAATACACGGTACATTATACAGTTCATAAGTATGCACACTTCAAAGCTTCTTACTGGATAAATATTTTAAGTTATTTTAGATTCAGAAAACCTTAGATTGTTATTTAAATTAGACTGTTGAGACTTTCTGGCTTAGGATACTCGGCAGTATTCTACCAACATTTTGGAGAAGGCCTTCATTTTTTATTTTGGAGAGGCCACCGGAAGGAAAGGAACTTTTAGGGATAGAAAAGGTAATACACGGCATCAAATTTAGTTTCTTTTAGGATACCACCCTCCTTCCCACCAGTCACCCTCTTTCGCCAGTTCATTCCATATAGGTCAGGCCATCTTCCTTTCCTGGGGGTGTGGGCTGTTTGTTTTTTGAGTTTTCCTTAGGTTAAATTTGAATTTTTGGTTTAATATTAAATAAAACTGGTAAAGTAATAATATAAAATATAGGCCAGAATTTTCCACATCAATGACAACCTGAATTAAGACCTTCCCAAAAAAGCTTCTTGAGAGACAGGCATTTCAAGGAAAATCAGGACATTGGTCGTTCTACTTACTACCCTCACTAAAACAGATAACATACTGCCCATTCCGCCCAGTTAAAACAATCATCAACTCGTCTAATGGTTAGCTGGGACGTCATCATCTAGACATTGAGACGTTATGATGACATGTTATTTTCTTTAATACTCTCTCCTCAAGCACACTGAAAATATTCTCACCATTTCAGCCACATGCCTTAGTCTATCCTAAATTAATTAACATGCATTAGGACATTATCTACCAATAAGTCTAGCCAGAATATCAGAAATTTCAAGCACTTTTTCAAAACAAACTTAAAATTAGCTATCTGTTAAGACTATTCAATATCGTCCTTTCAATGACCAGTAAATTTTGTCTCATAAAATTGTTGGTTTGCTTCAAGCATATGTGCTTATAAAACACTAAGAATCATTTTTTATCTCTTGTTTAATGTCTGGCTACAAATCCTATTTTTTTATCATGGTACCTGGTTTCACACATAGTTAGAGTACTTTAAACCACACATGGTATAAAAGAATACATTCTTACACGTTTTTTGTACATTCAACTAAAATGTATAATGATGATTTTAAAGCAGGCGTAATTATTTACTTACTGCTAAGATCCTTTAAAATGTAGCCCACTAGTGTTAGCATTAGACCAATTGTCTATTTTTTCAAATAAGGAATAAAGGAGAAAGATAATTTCTGAACATTCAATATTAACAACGTAATTTCCAGTGAGAGACACATATGTTGCGGTGGTGTTAAGATTACCACAAGTGAAGACAGTGACAAATCTCAGATAGGCCTACTGGTATTACAAAACATCATCAGACATTTGTTTTCAGTCACCAATTAATGTTTACTCCACAACTTATAAAAGTGTGGTAAAATACAAAGTCACATTTTTTGGTACAAATGAAACATCAACAGTAAATACAAGTGATATCTGTCACTACTTTGAGAATAGGCTCAGATATCCATTGGAATCAATGGCAGTGAAACACAGGGACTGTTTTAAAAGAGCTCTTTTGGAGATTTGTAAGGAATATAGTAAAAATAAAACATAAAGTCCATCATCCATAAAGCACACAACAACCCCTACAAATGTAAGACATACACCTACTGAACAAAGCAAACATATAGGCCTACCTTGTGTCAAAGATAACCTAGGCTTTCAAAACAAAAATAGTGAAACGGTATGCATGAGGTGTAATATAGGTCAGCCGCAAGATGAACCTGCGACTGTTTGTACTAAAGAAGTTGACACGCTAAAAGCCATCATTAATGCACTGAAGGAAGAGAACACCACTCTGCTTGAAGAAATAAAATCATTAAGAGACTTATATCAAAAGTGATTTTGAACTTAGTAAAAGGTTAGCTACTTCTCAGGGTTCTAACCTCATTGTGCAAACTGAAGCAAATGTAGGTTTGACTTGGCCTAAGCTTGCAACTAGAAGATGGGAAACAGTACCTTTAAAGAGAACATCACACCATCAGTCACAACCAATTGTGGAGATTTCCCCTCCAGTACCGGTAAGCAATAGATATAGCCTACTTCAAGAATCAGATGAACAGTTTAATGATGATAGTAAAGTTGCTAGTGATGAAGTTCCTCAAATCCAAATTTGCCATAGGCCTAATGAAGATAAACCTAAAGCCCAACAAATTTCGCGGAGGACTCCGAAAATAAAGTGTTTTGCAGATAGTCAGGGAAGAAACTTAGCCAAAATAATAATGTCAAAGTGTACAGGCAATCTAGATGTTGTTAATTTCACTAAGCCTAGTGCAAAATTTCAAGATGCCACATCGGGAACTACTGGTGAATGTCAAGAGATGAGTAAGGATGATGCAGTGGTCTTCTTGGCAGGAACCAATGATGTCGCTAGGAATGAAGCAAACAAACTACTTGGAAGCCTTCGTCGCAGATTGTATGCACTAAGACAAACAAATTTCATGGTCTTCTCAACTCCACATCGGCATGACCTACCTGATTGGTCCTGTGTAAATGAAGAGATCAAGAAAATTAATGAAAAAATCAAAGACATTTGTAAGCGATTTAATAATGTTAAGTTTATAGATATAAGCAGGGTAGGTAGAAGGTTCCATACCTCACATGGGTTTCATATCAATAGGTTGGGTAAAGCATTAATTGCTGAACAAATTGTAAATTATGTTGATGGTCTAAGTTTTAATGCGAAAGTATAAATAAATACCCCTATAGTGTTAGGTTATAGTCGAGATAATTTTTTAGTGCAGGAAAATCCTAAGCTGGTAGCCTAATCCAGAAGCATTTTTTCAATGAGAAGGCAAGTAGGCCTAAGAATGTTTTGATTAAAAATCAGCAGCTGGTTGGTGGTAACAAGGATAGGCCTATAGATCTGGACCGCACACTAAACTGTAAACAATTTTCTTTGCTGCATTATAATGTAGAGGGATTAGAAAATAAGTTTGATTTGATTGAATATTATATTAATTCAGTTTCCCCCAGTGTGTTTGTAATAACAGAACATCAGCAATCACATGAAAATATTGGATTGTTTCAATTTACTAATTATAAGCTAGCAGCATCTTATTGTAGAAGTGACCATAAAGGGGGTGGAGTGGCTCTTTATTATAAGGATAGTCCAAACTGTAGTTTTGTTAAACAAATTGAATTGGCTAAAAACATATGTACGGATTTAGATTTTGAAGTTGTTATTGTTAAAATAATTTACTGTGGGAATGTCTTCTTTATAGTAGGAGTTTATAGATCTTCATCTGGTGACAGTGATAATCATCTGACAGTGTATCAAAGTCTTGCTGGGCTGTGGTAAATGAAATTAGAAGAGGTGATAATTCTAGCCATAGTATTAAGCCTAATATTGAAATTGATGTAAATAATGAAATAACATGTATGCCTAAGGTTGTATGTAATAATTTTAATAACTACGGTACTTTATTGATTCTGTTGAAAATGATGCTTGTGAATATTTGCTTATGGGTAATGAGAATTTTGAAAATAATATAATATCTGATATTTCTGAGATATATTACGATGATGTTCTGAATATAATAAATAGTTTAAATAATAAAAATACCTCTGGCTAGGATGAAAAAAACAAATTTCACCATATTTGTTGAAAAAATGTAAGTTTGAATTAGCTTCTCTCCTATTACATCTTATTAATAATGTACTTAAGGAAAGAATTTTTCCAGAAGCTTTAAAACTATCTTTGATAAAGCCACTGTATAAGAAGGGTACAAAAACTGATGTTCAGAATTATAGACCCATTGCTCTTGCATCTGTTTTCAGTAAATTGATTGACAAATTATTTTAAAACATTTAACTAGTTTCTACAATTCTCTTGACTTAATGAAAGACTTTCAACATGGTTTTAGAAAAGGGCGTATCACTACATCTGCGGCTGCAGAATTTGTTCATACAGCTCTGGAATGTATAAATAATAGTAACAAAGTATCAGGAACATTCTTAGATTTATCGAAAGCTTTTGATAGGGTTAATCACCAAATTCTGTTAAATAAGTTGTCAAATGTTGGAGTTAATGGAAGTTTATTGCTGTTAATAGAATCATATCTTAAAAATAGGATGCAATGTCCTGAGATTATGTATGATGATGGATACCTACTAGAAAAGAGAAGATCAGATGTTAGGATAGTAAAATTTGGTGTGCCGCAAGGTTCAATTTTAGGGCCATTTCTATTTATATGTTATGTTAACGATTTTAAGATTTCACTGGACAATAGTTTTTTCCTTAGTATGTATGCAGACGATACATCTGGTCTTTGCTGGGCGAAAGACTATCCCGCTTTTAAAGATAAAGTTCTCACGTTTATCAATGAGTCCAAACTTTATTTTCAAGAAAATAATTTGTTGCTTAATATAGATAAAACCCAACTAGTGTTTTTTAGCCCAAGTGGTGTAAATGAGGAGTTTGTTGTAAATAGCAATGATTTTAGTGTTAAATCTGTCGCATCTTGCAAGTTTCTTGGTATTGACACCAAATTTTCTTGGGAAGTACATATTGACTATGTTTGTAAAAAAATATCACTTAGCCTATTTTTATTACGAAGAATTAACTCCTATCTTCATCCTGATATGTTAATGAAAGTTTACTATGGCCTAGTGTACCCTAATCTTTCTTATGGCCTACTGTTATGGGGAAGTGCAGCCAAAACACACATGGACAGAGTTTTTATCCTCCAGAAAAAATCCTTAAGGTGAATCCTAGAACATCATGTAAAAATATATTTATTGAATTTAATGTTTTAACAGTTTATGCTTTGTATATTTTTCAAGTTATAATTCTGTTGAAACTGGATATTAAATATATTTGTAAAAATAGTGATGTCCATGCTCATAATACAAGGAGAAAATTTGATTTTTATAGAGTCAATAGAAAATTCAAAACAACAGAAAATAGTCCTTATGTTAAAGGTGCAATATTTTTAATTCACTTCCTCAACACATAAAAATCTTAGCTGGAAATAAGTTTAGGACAGAACTCAAGAGATATTTAATCATGAAGTGTCCTTATGATTTACAATTGTAGAAATGTAAATCGCGTGTACTTTATAAATTTTATCTGTAGATATTTCATGTAAATATATTGTGTTGATATTTAGGTTTAATTTGAGTTTTACTGTGACTGAAAAATGTATATAAATATGCACTGTGAAATAGATTAAGAACCTTTGACAATGTTTATGCATGTAATTACATGTTTCGAACAATAAAGAAATTTGAATTTGAATTTAAAATACCTAAATCGGCTTTCCTGCTATCTTAATAATTACTATTTTGTCAATATTTTGCAGTTTAAAGAGAATATTAAATTCAAATCAATTACAGTACTTAGCGGAACTCAACCAACGAAAGAATGAATTATTGACCTATTTATGATAAACAGACCTGGCCTAACTGTAGCAGCAAGCTGTAAATAAATATTTCATTCAAAACATAAATAAGTTACCTCAGGCGTCTCGGTGCAGTGATTAATGTGTAATGTAAAATTATTTCAGTAATTTTGATTGTAAGTACACTAAACCACAAAAGTTATAAAAATTAAATGTAAAACATTTGTTTCTCTTTGTAAAAATGATACTCGCTGATTAATAAATAAATAAGTACTCTACCATGGCTACTAATTTTTCCAACTAAGAAATCCAAAACATTTAACTAAAGTTTTTAAAGTGAATATAAAATAGGTTTAAAATGTATGTGGTAGCCTATTTTTCTATACACTATCATCATCATTACCTAACATTAGGAGTTGTAAAAGTATAGTATTCAACCTTATAACGATTAGATTTTTTAAATATTTAAAATCAACACTTATTTTTTGGGAGTTGAGAGTTTGATTAACTGAAGTTAGATTTAGATAGTTTACAATAACGAAAGATGGTGGAGGAGAGTCTCAGTTTTAATGCATTCAATTAATTCCACTAGGCCTACAGTAGAACTCCAATTATCCGAATTAATTGGGGATCGGGCCAATTCGGATATGCAGAAATTCGGATAAACAGGTATACCTCGGGAATTAAGCAAAAAACATCACCATACATAAAAAATCAGAATTTTATCGACAAAGTTATTATAAATGTAGTGAACAGAAAGTGAGCGAACTGTATCAAGAATATACGTCATAAGAATTAAATTACAGGAGTTAAATTGAATACAGTATATACAGTTGCTCTTTTCAATACATACTGTACGTATTTCGGTACTTTGGTATTATACGGATGCCACTATTTTTGGAGGTTAAATTTTTACCGGATACAAAGGATAACTACATAATTCGAAAAAACGTACTTTTATTGACTTACTGTACAAATTTTACACCATTCTGATGAGCGGTCTTTGTGTTGTGCCTCCCAAAAGGCAGCGATGTCCGCTAGGATCGTGTTGAATGCGTCGCCGCCGCTAGCAGGCAGACCCGATCGCCACAGGTACGCCGCCAAATATACATCGCGCTGTGGCAGTTATGTTAGGATGGGTTATCATAAAAATACGTACGGTTTCCTCTTCATTTCGAGGTAAATCCCACACGAAAAGAACGTCACTCAATATGAAAACAAATGTAACGTAGTGCACGGCAATAAATCACTCATGACACTGACCCAGGACCCAGATTACAGGCGGTGACAGGTGATGCGCGCGCTCCGGTCAACGACCTGACCTTGGCCTATTTGGAGGGGGTTTGGCGGCCGGAAGTATGACTCATCAGGTATCATTCGATTCGTAACAAAACAAGGAAAGTCCTACAATCATTTTTATGATAACCCATCCTAACATAACTGCCGCAGCGCGCTGCATAAGGGTGGCATCCGTATAATACCAAAGTACCCGTATTTCACTGTTCAATGTTGGTTATTTCACTTGAACATCTCGAACAAGGTGAGTTTATCACTTAGCGAAAGGACAACACGTTTACGTTTTGTACTCATTTCGAACGATAATCTCGGTGAAAGAACAGTAGCGACTGATGATGAGCAGGGCGGGAAGGGGGTATGACTCAATGTTCCCTGCGAAAATATCGTCCGGAAGGTAACAGCGCGGGCTTTTATTTTAGCTCGATTCGGATAATTGGATATTCGGATAATTGGGGTTCGGATAATTGGATTTCTACTATATAGTTTAATTAATAGTGTGCTATATTACATTTTAATATTGTGCACACTATATTAATAGTGTGCTACTTTAAAGTGTGCTTCGCTGGTTTCAATACTATCATAGAAAAATCAACCAGGTACAGAAGTGTGACGAAGTAGGGAATACGCGTACAGGAGTATCATGGAAATTCAGGCGCTGTCGTGTCGTTAAGTCTGAGTTTAGCGGTGCCTTGTTGCCAAGTCGGGGAGCGCGGGATTCCCAAATTCCTGCAGAGTGCAAGCCCGGTCGCTTCCGCCACAGCCACGGCCACGGCATCGGCACACTGATCTGATAAACGTAAACATGTGGCAGTGGTGCTGCTTTCCCGTCGGATGCACAGGAAGTGGACGATGTGCAATAATCTTATTTCGAACTGATCTGATATTTATTACATTTCTGGAATGTCATTATTACTTCAGAAGGATAAATTATGAACTGCATTAGACAAATTCAACCCTTTCAATTCCGTAAATTGCAATGATGATTAACAATAAAAAAACTACTTTAAATATATGAAACTTTCATTGAAATAATGGGTACCGTAATCAAATGCATTATTAAATAAAGACTATGTAATGAAAAGATAGTTAATCATCCTTTAAAACCAAGGTCATTAAACATTAACAAATCCACCCTATATTAAAAAAAAACCCGTATTTCAGGCACTAAGCAGCCTTTATAAACAGGTTAATTTACTTAACGTTATCCTGTTTATATTAAAACAACCAATTTCGCAAGGTTTCAGCATAAATAGAATACCCCCGTAGCAGCAAACCTGCGCACTCAGCGAATTTCCAACGCATATATATATAACTTAATACCACATAAAGCCACATACCAAGTTTCATCATAAATAAACGATAGTTTCATAAATAAACGATTTATGACATTTTAATTATTCTCCATAAGAATAACATGGCGGCTGAGTACCCAGGTTTGCTGAAGCAAGGAACAAAAAATGGGGTTTTATACAAATATCAATATAACTCAAGTAGGTAAAGACTAATTCCAAATTTTATTAATTTATGTTCATAATTAAGGGAGATAATACGTTACTTATTCTCCATAAGAATAACATGGGGATGAGCACACAGGTTTGCTGCTACGGGAACTATTGGCCAAAAAATGTTTTTTAGTGCAAATATCAATAGACCACAATGATATGAAGCAATATAACAAGTTTAATCAGGATAATAAGTTGATAAATAAGCGAGATATACAATTTTTCTTATTCTCCATAAGAATAACATTGGACAACGTACTGTGTTTAGCACTTTCAATATCTCTGTAACCATTTGACGTAGAGCAATGATCAAAACACCAAATTGTGCGTCTTATTAAGCTGCTTCTAATGGAAAAAAACTAAAATTAGACTTTTACCAAAGTTATATGTAAAAAACTCAAAAAACCCATTTTTGGGGTACAAACCCCCCCCCTAAAATACCCTTTTGGATAAGTCGATATGTCTGGTTTTCGAACTTATAGTCATAAATGCTGCTTTACACGTTTATACCAAATTTCGTCAAAATCGGATTATTTTTACGAGAGTTATCGTGCTTACAGACACACACGCACACATATATAGTTTTGAACTAATGGTGTTTTTGGCATCTCGGGACCTCAAAACGAAAAGTTATCATGGTCCCAGGCCTAGGTCTTACCATGCCGACTACGGTAATAGCTTCTTCCCTATAGGGGAAATTCGCTAAAAACATATTTTTATTTTGCAGTTGATTACAACGAGCCCATTAACATTAGCAGTAAGGGCAGCAACTCCATAGCAGTACCATTTCTTTTCTATCCTACAAAAATCTCATTTCCACCGGGAAATCGTCTGAACCTGTATAGTTACCTATTCAAATCTTAAACATAATTTAAACATTTTAGTAATACACTAGCTAAATATATTACAGAACTTACCGTGCTTAATCTGTAAGTGTTATACCGCTCGGTATTTTCTGACTATAACTAGCCTATCACTATTTTTTCATTGTATTTGGTGCTACAAATTTGTTTAAACATGCTGGACCGAAAAAAACACACTGTTATCGAAACCACTACCAAACATTTCTCAAAATGTTTAGTTTACCTAGTTTTAAAATATCTAACAATTTTTAGTTTAAAAATATCTTAAAATTGTTAGATATCCACTTAAACTGTTTATGGATGAGATGTTCCTAAAATCATTAGATAACCACTTGCACTGTTTATGGATGTGGAAACACATTGTAAAGGAAAGAACCGCCGAAAAACCTAACACGCTACGTTATATTAAAACCACCACTCAACATTCTGCAACATTTTTAGTTTACCTAACGCGCTATTCTTAAACTCGTTAGATATCCACTTACATTGTTTAAGGATGAGGACACGGGACATAGTTCCTATCATGAAATTACTGTGTCCTTGACAAGCTACACAAGTCAAAGAATCTAGTGAAACAACACTTTTGGTGAGCCGCGCACGCTGCTTAACCAACTGCAATATATGTCCAGTTTTGCAAAACCTAAATTTAAACAACT
The DNA here is from genome assembly GCA_963675035.1 of Allygus modestus. Lineage (NCBI taxonomy): Eukaryota > Metazoa > Arthropoda > Insecta > Hemiptera > Cicadellidae > Allygus > Allygus modestus. The sequence continues at coordinate 59,018,409 of OY776113.1, forward strand.
TTAGACTGTACATGAACTAGATTTTCGGAAGGTGAAAATAGACCACTAGTGGGGTCAACGTAAAATTGGAAAATGTGAGATTTAATAACAACTCTTTTTAGCGAATTTCACCTATAGGGAAGAAGCTATTACCGTAGAAGCTATTACCGTAGGTCTCATGGCAAGACTTACTATAATCTTTTTTAGTTGTCTCATGGCCCAAGACAACTAAAACTATAATCGAACTAAAAAATGTTTAAAGAAAACTTCAGTCAACATTAAACGCACCGGTATCCCGGAAGATTTTAAATGTATTTTAAAAATTGGTAAATCGATAAATTAACATTGAGACAACACCTGTATCATCATTGAATAGAAACCAAACCAGATAAGTAGATAATGCGAAGAGTGCGCAAACTCTGCACTCAATACGACAAGCACCAAGCAGGGCGGGGAATTTTTCCCCACCGGCTGGGCTGGCTGGCCAGCCGGCTGGAGCGCACAGATAGGCAACGTCGCTTGGCCGGTTTTGCCCGCAGCGCCTCGTATGATCTGGCCGGTTGAGTTAACAATTTCGTGTTAGCAAATTTTAGCATTACGTGACACTTCTATACCTCGTTTATTTTTCTATGATACTATCAATGCTAATGACATAGGCATGGACAGGTTGGGTAGCCATGGCACCCAAAAAAGCTGGAAGGGCTTGGGGGGGAGGGGAGGGGGCGCTAAAATTGGCGATTACAAATAAGTATCGTCAACTATAGAGACGATAAGTAATTTTAGTTAGATAAATAAATTTAAAATAAATAATAAGCTTTTATTTGTGTTACAGTAAAGATTCGATTACCCGACCTTCCGTGTTATCCGACCATCTCCGTGCACGATCAAACAATCAATTTCCACGCTCCTAGAAAAAACAAAAATCAACATTTTTTAACATTGTTTTTATTATTTTCCGTGTTTTCTGACTGTCCCCTTGCACGATCGAACGATCGATTACCGCCAATTAAGAAACAAAAAAATGTTACATTGTTTTTATTATTTTCCGTGTTATCCGTCCTTCCCGCTTATCCGACCTTGTTGCGGCCGGTTTAGGTCAGATAATCGAGACTACTGTATTATACTGAAAGCATAATTTAATATCGTGCAAGTCAGTAGAATTTACAATTGTAAACTATTGGTGTAAGTTTTGATTCAACCCTACCAAATTCACGGCGGAATTTTCCCTTTAATGACCTCTTGACAATTTCTTGGTTAACTAGGAGCTGGATATCAGGACAATCTATTAGCTCTATTCATAGTCCATTGTTGGTTAGGCCATGGTTGATCTCAATTTAACTTATCCTATGTTTCCATTGCTCTCAATGTCAGAGAAAAATCAGAAAAGCTAAAGAACCTGTCGGAAACTGTTCAGGGCTTGGGTTTTAGGGAAAATGCAAAATAAAGGGAGAAAAGTTGATTCGTGGCTTTATAAAGAGAAATAATATAATGAAGAGGCCAAATATAAGTGATTCGTTGCTTTATAAAGAGAAATAATATAATGAAGAGGCCAAATATAAGAGATTAAGAGGTTACCTTCATTTATTACTGACTAAAAGGAACCAAGCCTGACAAATTCAAAGCTAATAGACTCAAATTCACCACCGTGAAATGACTAATAGTTGATAATTAAATAGCATTATTCAAAAGATTCTTATACTTCTGCAAAGTTTTACAAAAATAGCTCTGCGGGCCAATAAAATATAGGATCTTATTGATAAATGAGTAATTTAAAGTATTGAATGTAAAGAATTGCACACTGTGTATGGAGTGTATCAGGAAATAGTTTTAAAAAATTGCAATGCTATTTTTTTAAATTTTCTTTAAACAAATTTTAAATCAGAAAATTTGCTTATCATAACAGGAAATTTAATGTAATCTAGATTAATGCACACACAACTTTTAACTATTTATAGGTGTCACACAACATATTTTGTATGTTTCATTTACTAAAGCACTGCGAATTTGCCCTGTTTAATTGGGTTCTACAAGGGCTATTACAATACTAAGTCTCAAAAGGATTAAAGACATTTATTGATATGATTTATTGGATGATAAAGATGTCTGACAAGAATTTAAGGTTAAATTTAATTTTAGTGGAAAAAGACTTACATGAGTCTATATTATTAACCCATTGGCTTAAAATGACATGCTAGCGCCGTTCCTAACTTTTCATTTTGTAAACTTATGAATTGGAATGGACAAAATTGTGTTTTAAATGAATTAATGGTGTATTTTAATTAAAATATTGTTTTCTTTCAGTTTAAAGAGTCACATTGGCACACACACAGTAGACATAAGTAAAAAGTAGCAAAATCAGTATTGACCATATGCAACTCACACAGAATTAACCGATCCCGTCAACTTCCAAGTAAGCCTACCACCGTTTATTTTACTTGGGCCCTCCCACCAACGTTGCCACAGACCGGTTAACTCATTGAGAGTTGCACGACTGGTCAGTTTAGGTCGTGTGCAGGAATCGAACCCACGAACATCGTATCCACACCTGGCCGAGGTGTTTCCATGACGTAGCCAACTCAGCTAACATGACTAAAGGCCTAGCGTCATCATTTAGCTTTATCAGTCAGTCCGCGCCCCTAGTGGAGAGAGCCATAGTTGCCCGCGGTCATTAGTTAGAGATGTTGCTACTAGAATGCAGCACTAATCAAATCCCGTTATATTGCTATTGCGAATAGAATAAAATTACTACCTTAACGGGTTAACCCTAGGACTGCCTCGGGCCGGATATCCGGCCCTCGCATGTGTGCGCTGGCTGCCTCGCGCCGCCATTTGTAAAACTGCTCGGAGCCCCAGCAATTTTGGCCATTTTGCAGAGGTTTATTTAAAAATTTGCAGTGCCTAAACTACTGTTGATAACATAGTCATATGCATACTCGTTTTGTTCAGAGAAAGAAGTACATTATGAATAAAATGAAATAAAATGCATCCCTTTTGGTGTTCTTTTTTTGTGTAAAATGTGAAAAACCAAAATTTTATTTAAATTTTTGAAATAATTTTCAATAGTAGAGTCCTAGCAATTTTACACTAATTTTTTTACAGACATTCGAAGATATACAAAATGTAGGCAATTTATTTCCCTACGTGGAAATGTGATTGATTTGTTTGAAAATTTTGTTTAACCGAATTACGGAAATAAATACGGAAACCGGGGAAAATCGACAAACTTGCGCTGTACATTTGCAAAATCAAAAGTATAAAATTTACATACTAAAACTGTTGTATTACAAAAGGTAACAATACAATTATTGGAAATAATGCACTATTGAACAAAGTAATAACAGTTTTTATGATTTTATAGGACTTGAAAAAAATTTGAGTTTCACCGAAAGCCAAAATTAGTTATTCGAAGCTAGATATAATTTTTGTACTTTACTATAATATGATGAATGGTACATGTTTTATAGGAAATATATTTCTGAACAATAAAATATATATATAGTATGTATAGAGAAATATAAGCAAATAATGATGATGTAATTATTTGTGGCGCGACATTTTCAAACACACATTTTGGAACATAAATAATAATATTTACCCATAGTAATATGGATAAATATTACCATTTACTAACACACTGCACGACAATGCACTTGTTTACAACTAATACACTAAGATGCAATGATAAAGTACGGATTTTTCATAAAACCTACTCGCAATAAATTCGCACATTGCCTATGGATAGCAGCAAGAAACGGAAACGGAATCACAGAATATGTATCCTTCCGCGGTCCATGAAGAGTCACCTGACATTCCATACAGTACGTCAGTGGTACAAAGAGGAAGAACCTTTCATTGGCTTCAAATCTGTATGACTTACGTCACGCTAAATCATTTATCGAGCTATTTATCTTGGATTTAGAATGGGCCGGATTTCCGGCCCTTGGGGCAAATGAAAAGCTCACGTAACAGCTGGTTTAAAAAATAATTCCCAGACTTCCTGAAGTTGTATGAAGTTCTTATTACGAAAAGAACCAACCACTCATGCTGTTTTCAATGCTACCAACCGCTTCCTGTTTGGGCTAAAATACAGACACTGCGATTTTTTTGAAGAACACGTGTTTTACGAGATTTCCCCACTCGCGAGTCAAAAATGTTTTGCACGCTAAATTTTGTTCAAATTATAATAGCAGTTATATTGATCTGTTACTGCTACGAGGTTCGTTTACATATGAAAATGAAAGTTTAGAATCTCCTCTTTAAAATGGTATCAATATTATTACCTACGTTTCTGGTTCATTTTCAATGTGTTATAAGCAGTTGAAGAAAAAATTAACCCGAGGGCCGGATTACAGCCTTCGTACAGCCAGCGCACATATGCGAGGGCCTAAGATCCGGCCCAGGTCACCGAGCAATCTAGCCAAAATCAGACTGAGGCAGTCCTAGGGTTAAAAACACTTAAATATAACAGCAAGTGTCTAGGTAAGATGATAATACAGCGAAAGGCCAATGAGAAGCCGCTGACATAAAAGGGTACACACACCCACACACGCTCGTGGATATTAGCCCAGATCCATCTCTTGATTCACCTGTCTGTATAATACAATAATAATACAGTAGACTCTCAGAAATCCGGACAATTGTGGCGGATGGCCAGACAGATTTTGAAAAAACAGATATCCGGGAGGTGGGCATGAATCATCAATTCCGCCTTTATAGTGAACATTAATTATGACAATATGCGTTTACGATTATATTAGTACACGAGTGAGCTTTCAGAAGAAAGTTATAAATAAAACTTAGTACTCCGTAATACAGCAGAACCTCGTTAATAAGTTCCGCTACCACCATGCAAGAAAATTTTCGTTATCACAGACTGCCACCGCAAATATGCGTACAACAAAGGTCGGATTATCAGAAAAAAATATTTACATAAAACCGTGATAAACCGTAGTCTAAACAGAAAATATTGAAATGTATTATATTTTTTAAAGATTTATAGGCCTTATTACACTGTAAACCATAAATAAAGTATACTGTATAAAAACTGTCACCGGTCCATTAATTTACATCGTCAGTGACAAGTCATCGACTGGAGAATCCTGAACGGAGCAGCGCACTGGATAGGTAAACAATAACGAACACTGGTAATGGCACGGTTGGGTTAAGAAGCAAGGACTCACCTCACGATGCAAACTACATGACATTTGTGCGTAATTGTTACCTTTCTCTCGTATTTGAATTCTGCGAAAAAAATTACTGTGCATGAAAGGTCTTGGTTTGTAGTAACATATACTGGTCTCCAATTCAGGTGCTCACTTGGAGTTAGCGAGTTATTGATAGTTACATGTTTCTCAAAGTGAGCTCCCAAATGGAAGTTATGTATATGTTGCTAGCAACTAAGACCGATTATGAGATGTAACACAAAAAATGTCTCATCACCTAATTTATGCACACCAAAAAATACCTGACCATCAAGACTGAAGGTCGCAGCGTTCCTGATCGCTCGGCTAGAGTTTTCACTCCAAAAAAAACCTGTCGCCGTCAGGCGACAGTACGTCGCGCCGAAGGCGCGACCAAGAGCGGCACTGATTGCCCCAAAAAAAATTATGTGTGTGAAACTGGCAAGGAAACATCCATAACTCCATAAAGAGGGTATTTAAACTGTGACATCACATCTCCTTTATTGTTCAGGGTATTTAAACAATGACGTCACATGACCAGCTGACAGAAACAAACAAGATGGCAGCCACATCAGTATGCAACATAACCTCAAAACCAATTATTACCGCCTTTTTCCAGACATAAGTTCCTGCCAATACGAAAATCTAACCTCAAAAAAAAGATGATTTATATTACATTTGAGACACATATTGATTTGTGAATAAATTATAAAAAACTTATCCTACTGGGTTTAATTTACCCATTATATGTATAACAAACATGCCAAAAATTTTAATAAATAAAAACAAAATTGTTTTCACACCTGGTACAACATTTTGTCCACAAGACATAAATTCTATAAATTAGAAAAAACCTATTTTATTTTATTTAGGACCTAAAGCTGTTTAGTTTATCTAAAACCTAATTGCTATGTGATACCGTCACGATACTGTTAAATTAATAAGAACTCGTTTTTAAGACATCCATCAACCCGGTATTGACATATCAGCAATAACTCATAACTCCTAAACCCTCCTTTAAAACATATTGTTTTTGGTATGTAAATAAAGCTAATGAATCTATCTACAAGATTATCACTATGGGATACCGTCACGATAATTGAAAATATAAGTAAACGTAATCTCAACTTGTGCATTTTCAAAGATTTTTCACCATCAGTCAAGGTTATGTTTGTGTAGTAAATCCGTTCTAAACCCAGTTTAAAATAATATTAATAGTTTTTACTTACAATATACACATTCTGAAAGTTTTACCTAACACCTGTTGACTATTTAATAGTGTCATATCTCCGATTAATAAAGACTTGCTTAGAAAACGATCGCCAACCCGGTGCTGACATCTCTGCAATAACTCGTAACTCATAAACTCTTCGTAAAAACATATATTTTTATGGTATGTAATTAAAGCTAATGAGTCTATCTACAAGATTATGACTATGGGATACCGTCACGATCATTGAAAATATATGTAAATGTATTCTCAACTTGTGCGTTTATCAAGGCTTTGTCTCCATCAGCCTAGGCTATGGTTGGGCAGAAAAACCGTTAGAAACCGAGTTTAAAACAATAATAATAGTTTATATTAAAAATATCCATTGTCTGACAGTGTAACTGACAATAGTTTACTATGTATTATTGCGTAATTTCTCTATTCGATTAATAAAGATTTGCTTAGAAAACTATCGCCAACCCGGTTTTGACATCTCAGCAATAACTCGTAACTCATAAACCCTTCGTAAAACACATATTTTTATGGTGTGTAATTAAAGCTAATGAGTCTATCTACAAGATTATCACTATGGGATACCGTCACGATCATTGAAAATATATGTAATTGTAATCTCAACTTGTGCATTTTCAAAGATTTTTCACCACCAGTCTAAGCTATGTTTGGGTAGTAAATACGTTCTAAATCCAGTTTAAAATAATAATAATAGTTTTTACTTACAATATATACATTCTGACAGTTTTACCTAACACCTGTTGACCATTTAATAGTGTCATATCTCTGTTCGATTAATAAAGACTTGCTTAGAAAACGATCGCCAACCCGGTGTTGACATCTCAGCAATAACTCTTAACTCATAAACACTTCATAAATACACATATTTTTATTGTATGTAATTAAAGCTAATGAGTCCATCTACAAGATTATCACTATGGGATACTGTCACGATAATTGAAAATATATGTAATTGTAATCTCAACTTGTGCATTTTCAAAGATTTTTCACCATCAGTCTAGGCTATGTTTGGGTAGTAAATACGTTCTAAATCCAGTTTAAAATAATAATAATAGTTTTTACTTACAATATACACATTCTGACAGTTTTACTTAACACCTGTTGACTATTTAATAGTGTCATATCTCCGTTCGATTAATAAAGACTTGCTTAGAAATCGATCGCCAACCCGGTGTTGACATCTCAGCAATAACTCGTAACTCAAACCCTTCGTAAAAACATATATTTTTATGGTATGTAATTAAAGCTAATGAGTTGATCTACAAGATTATTACTATGGGATACCGTCACGATCATTGAAAATATATGTAATTGTAATCTCAACTTGTGCATTTTCAAAGATTTTTCACCATCAGTCTAGGCTATTTTTGTGTAGTAAATACGTTCTAAATCCAGTTTAAAATAATAATAATAGTTTTTACTTACAATATACACATTCTGACAGTTTTACCTAACACCTGTTGACTATTTAATAGTGTCATATCTCCGTTCGATTAATAAAGACTTGCTTAGAAAACGATCGCCAACCCGGTGTTGACATCTCAGCAATAACTCGTAACTCATAAACACTTCGTAAAAACATGTATTTGTATGGTATGTAATTAAAGCTAATGAGTTGATCTACAAGATTATCACTATGGGATACCGTCACGATCATTGAAAATATATGTAATTGTAATCTCAACTTGTGCATTTTCGATTAATAAAGACTTGCTTAGAAAACGATCGCCAACCCGGTGCTGACATATTATACTTTAAATGCATAAGTACAGAGTTTGAATCAATTAATTGGTTGCGGCCTCCTCCTCCCCTAAAGTCGCTTTCTTCCTGTCCGCTAATATTGTACAAATTTTGTTTGGTGTCGTGTTTTAAATTTTAAGAATATTATTATATATATTTATTTTAGTTGTGCATTAATAAAAAACACACCTTTTGACGGATCATTAACGATTTTTAGATATATTTAATCTAATAACTTTTATTGAGTGAATTATAAATTTTTTATAGGTATATGAAACCATTTTTTAAAATTTATGTTGCATTCTCACCTGTGTTTGCATATCCGGAAACTGTATCTTAAGATTTAATTTACAACCACTTATTATCGTGAAGATGCATTAAATTTTTTTTAATGTGATTCTTTATTGAATTTTTGCAGCCTCCTCCTCCCCTAAAGCCGCCCTAACCCTCTCCGCCTATATTTAACATGACCATTTTGTAACTCTAATAATAGTGTTAATTTGTAAATTATATTCAGGTTTTTCATTGTTACAACAACATATTAAATATAACAGTATTCAGTAATACTTAAAATAATTGTTTTTTATGGCATCCTCCTCCCATAAAGCCATCCACTCCCTCTCTTTCTATTGTAGACCCGAAACATATTACATGATATTTTTACACATGCATAGGTGAACACATGATGCCTTTATGAAAGCAACTTGGCAAATATTCGTCATTTACTTTTGTTTTAAATAGTTACTGTAGTAGCTTCAGCACAGTAGGCAATATAGATCTTTTTTTTCCTGATCAAATGTAACAGTCACACTTTGTTGGTCAAAGTTTGTTACTTTTTGACATGAACTTACTGGATTTTTACTTGACAGTTTAATTTGGTTGTCAACTGTAGGTTTTGGATCATCTGGATCAGAATGTCCATCGTCAGAAATTATAGTAAACTCAGTGTGTTTAGTGTAAACGTCATTAAACCTGTTGTCGCTTCCAACATTGTCCATAGGCCTATTAACATTGTCTGGATGATTTATCTGTAATACTTGAGAATTGTAATGAAAGACAAATTCTTTTGACAAATCACAATCTATTGCCAATACTTCATTTTTACATGTTATACAGACTTCTTCATGATTGTATTCATCATGTACTTTAGTATTACACATAGGACCACAATGTATTACACTAGGTCTTAATTCATTAAAAAATTGCAATCACATTCTTTCTGTATCATCAAAAATCTTTTGGGCGTTTCTATGTAGAAAAGCATTTACCTTTTTTAGGTCTTTAACACTGTGTAAATTGAAATAGTCAGTGATTTTATTTAATAATGTCACATTTTTTACACTTTTGATTTCTGTTGCAGTTAATATTGGTATTGTAACACATAATTTAGCAATAAAAGAATTTTTTTCTGGTACAGAGGTGTGTTGCCAATCGTGCCTGTTATTTACTAATTTCAAGTTTTCGTCTAAATTATTTGATGGATCCATTGTCTCAAGGATGCCAATGCTCTACCGAGCGTGACTATGAACACGATAACTGTTGTATTAATCTTTATGGCACACAAATGAATTATCCGAAAATGAATTATAAAAAACATAGAACTTATCAAGTTCTGTTTATGGCGCACGACTTAGTGAGCGCAAGTTACTTATAAACTCAAAACTTACTAAGAAAAAAAAACTTATAGCTAAAAAAACTTATAGCTAAGTTCTATATTTCTGTTTATGGCGCACGACTTAGTGAGCGCAAGTCACTTATAAGCTCAAAACTTACTAAGAAAAAAAACTTATCGCTAAGAAAAGACCTGAAAAAAATTTTAAAAAACCCTAATTTATACCTAAAACCCTAATTTATGTCTTTTGGGAGAGTTCAATGACCAAGGCCATTGTGAGAGAAGCTGCAACGCCAGGAAAACCATTTAATTGATGTGGCTGCTGCAGCCATCGAAAGTACTCCTGTAATAACATATCCAGTATAATTTTATAAATAATAAATATAATATAATAAATAATAATACCCCAGTCGCAGCAAACCTGCATACTCAGCGAATTTCCAATGAATATATAACATAACACATTAAACACTTAACAGGATTCATAAGTAATATACTCATAAACAAGCGACATTTAAAATATTAATAATTCTCCATAAGAATAACATTGGGGATGAGTATGCAGGTTTACTGTAACAAGGAACACAAAATAATGGGTTTTTATGCAAATACCAATAGAACCCATCTTAGTGGAGTCACATACCAAGTTTCATCCATATACATTCATAAATAAGCGATATATATAATTTTAATTATTTTACATAAGAATAACATGGGGACCAAGTGCCTAGGTTTGCTGCAACGGGAACCATAGGCGAAAAATGTGTTTTTTGTACAAACAACAATAAACCACAATCAGATAAAGCCTTGTACCAAATTTAGTCAGTTTATGTTCATAAATAAGCGAGATATACAATTTTTCTTTTTCTCCATAAGAATAACATTAGACAACGTACTGTGTTTAGCACTTTCAATATCTCAATAACCAATTGACGTAGAGCAATGATCAAAATATCAAATTGTTTATTTTTTATACTGAATTCAATGGTAAAAAATAAAATTTTATTTAAATAAAAATTACATGTGGAAACCCCAAAAAACCCATTTTTTGGGTACAAAACCACCCTTCGGATGGTGCGATTCATCTGGTTTTCGAACTCGTTCAAATAAATGGTACTTTACACATTTGTACCAAATTTCATTTTAATGGGACCCTTTTTACGAGAGTTATCGTGCTTACGGACTTATATATATATATAAATACCCTCGTCGCAGCAAACCTGCATACTCAGCGAATTTCCAATGAAGATATAACATAACACATTAACACTTAAAAGGATTCATAAGAAATATATTCACAAACAAGCGATATTAAAAATATTAATTATTCTCCATAAGAATAACATTGGGGATGAGTATGCAGGTTTGCTGCAACAAGGAACACAAAATAATGGGTGTTTATGCAAATATCATTAGAACTCATCTAAGTAAAGTCACATACCAAGTTTCATTCATATACATTTATAAGTAAGCGATATATAACATTTTAATTATTATCCATAAGAATAACATGGGGACCGATTACCTAGGTTTGCTGCTACGGGGACCATACCTGAAAATATTGTATTTTGTGCAAACAACGATAAACCCCAACCAGATGAAGCCATATACCAAATTTTGTCAGTTTATGTTCATAAATAAGCGAGATATACAATTTTTATTTTTCTCCATAAGAATAACATTAGACAACGTACTGTATTTAGCACTTTCAATATCTCAGGAACCAATTGACGTAGAGCAATGATCAAAATACCAAATTTTTTTTTATGCTGAATTAAATGGTAAAAATTAAAATTTGATTTAAATAAAAATTACATGTGGAAACCCCAAAAAACCCATTTTTGGGGTACAAAACCAAATGGATGGTGCGATTTGTCTGGTTTTTGAACTCGTTCAAATAAATTGTGCTTCACTCATTTGTACCAAATTTCATTAAGATCGGACCTATTTTACGAGAGTTATCGTGCTTACGGACACATATATATATATATATATATATAAGTATATATTACTTTTATTAACATTGTAAAAATGATTGAGAATAAACTTCTAACATTTTCGAAATAATTTAAATAAAAAAATAAAGAATGCAAAAATCAGTTATTACAAAGAAAAATTATTGGCTGTACTGGGGACCCAAAAAAGTTTTGGAATACAATTAACGAAATTAGTGGTGTGAAAAAGATTAAAAGTAGTTTTCCGATCAACCAGTTTGTTCAGGGGTCGGATGTTGGCGGTGGCGACGTAAGGGCGGTGGCAAATTCATTTAACCCTTTGAGTGCCACGCAACGATATATCGTTGTGCACGGAACATCCGAAAAATACTTCACAACGATATATCGTCGTCGGTGGTCTTACCGAAAAATACATTGCAACGATATATCGTTGTTATGGAAAATTTTTCTTAAGTTATTACTTTTTATTATTTCTTTCAGGTGATTTCCAGGATAGTTTCTAGCTCTATAAATCTAGTAGTTATTTGGTGAAAATCTTATATTTGAACAATGTTTATTTATCTGAAAAATATATAAAAAATTTCCCGCATTTATAATATGTACCTATTCAAATTTTTTATTTTTTAGATATTATATATGTGCATAATATTATAGCTAAACTTTAAACTTACAAAACAAAAAAAGTTTCATAATAATATCTTACCAAATAAAAAAGTTATTGATTTTATGTACAAAACCCTTGCAAAATGTTGATTTTGTGTATCGTTGTTATAAAAAATTGTCTTACGTCATTACTTTTTATTATTTCTTCCAGGAAATTTCCAGGATATGTTCAGGTAAACATATACTCCATAAATATACGAGGCCTAGGTAGTTTTCTTTATGAAATAATATTGTAATAAAACTTAAACCCTTGAATAAAGTTAGGCTACTGTCTTGTGTACTAATTTACCGTTTTTATATTTTTTTACATTTATGGAAATAACTCGTCCGCCTACAGCCCAAATTTGATGAAACTTTCAGGAAATATTTTGGAAAACATGTCCTCTATAAATCTAGTAGTTATTTGGTGAAAATCTTATATCTGAACAATTTTTATTTACCTGAAACAAATAAAAAAATAAAATAAATTTCCCACATGCATATATGTATTCAAATTTTTTATTTTTTATTTTTCAAATATTATATATGTGCATAATATTATAGCTAAACTTTAAACTTACAAAACAAAAAAGTTTCATAATAATATCTTACCAAATAAAAAAGTTATTAATTTTTTCGCAAACCCTTGCAAAATGTTGATTTTGTGCCTGGCACTTTTTGGATATACTCTGTTAAAAACTCTGGCACTCTAGGGATATGACGACCGAAAAACTCTGGCACTCAAAGGGTTAATGAATATTTCGCTAAAGTAGGAGAGAAGCTAGCAAGTGATTTGCCGCCGCCTGCTGCGCCGCCGTTGGTGGACGACTCGGCGTACAGGGCAAGGCATGACTTCCGCTTGGAGCCGGTCACCGATAGCCAGATTGTCAGGTGTGTGCAGGAGATGCCTGGCAGCTCGGCTCCCGGTGTAGATGATTTTCCGATTTCGATTCTCAAAGCAAATTTAACTAACTTGTTGCCCCCTATAAAACATATAATAAACTTAAGTTTCGTTGTAGGCGTTTTTCCCAAAATATTTAAAACATCTAAGGTCATTCCATTGTTTAAATCAGGCTACAAAAACGAGAAAAGTAACTACAGACCAATTTCTTTGTTGAGTGTTATTTCTAAAATTCTTGAGAAATGTGTAAAAATTCAGCTCCAATGTTTTTTGGAAACTAATATGATCTTATCAGATAAACAATATGGCTTCAGGAAAGGTTTAAATACGTCAGATCCATTATTCGTTATGAATAAAAGTATTATAGAATCTATAAATAAAAATGAAAAAGTCTTGATGGTTTTTGTAGATCTTGCAAAGGCGTTTGATTCGATTGACAGAAATATCCTGTTTCTCAAACTGGAGTGTGCAGGTGTGAGGGGCGTGGCGCTAGATTGGTTCAAAAGTTATCTTACTGACAGGAAACAAGTTGTTTCAATAAATGGTGTGCTCAGTGATATGTCAGAAGTTGATTATGGTGTTATTCAGGGTAGCACTCTTGGTCCCCTTCTTTTTCTTATGTATATAAACAATTTAGATAAACTCAACATAACCGGCGAAATATTTTTATTTGCAGACGATACAGCAATAATGTTTAAGGCTCCAACCTGGCAGGAATCGTATCAATTAGCTTTAGTGGAAATGCGCATAGTTAAAAACTGGTTTGATGAAAATGTTTTAACGATGAATGTAACCAAAACCAAATGTATGCCAATAGCGCTGCGCCCTGCTAGCGAGCCGCCCGCAGAACTCAGGCTGGCGTTGCATAGGCCTACATGCAACGGCACGACCACCACCACTTGTCAATGTTCCGAAATGGAAAGAGTTGACCACTATAAATATCTTGGGGTTATTTTAGATTCAAAATTAAAATGGGAGTATCAAATAAACTACTTAAAATCTAAAGTTAGAAAAATGATTTATGTCTTTAATCAGTTGAGTGAAATATTAAATAGAAATGAAATCCGGACCATTTATTTTGCTTATGTTCAATCTCTTCTACAATATGGAATTATATCATGGGGAGGTGTCGGATTATCACTTTTAAATTCATTATTTGTTGTACAAAAATCAATTATTAAAGCTGCATTCAAAAAGCATAAACGCTATCCCACAAATCTGTTATTTTCCGAAACAAAATTACTTACAGTAAGGCAATTATACATTAAAACACTGATGGTTTATACATACACCCATAAAGAATTAGTCATAACTCCCGTGGTACACAACTATAGGACAAGGAACTCCGTTAACGTTGGCCTGCAGGTGCCCCGAGCAGTTAGATCAGTCAGTCACTCCAACTCATATTTTATTGCAAACTTCATCTACAGGAACATTCCTCCTGCGATTAGGGACCTGCAGGTCACAACTAAAATTTACAAAAGGGTAGTCCTTAACTGGCTGTTGGAGATCGGTTCTGAGCATGCTGAGTCCCTCATCCGTTCTGAGTACTACAATGACTAACTTTACATCACCAACTGGTCACTGAATATAAAGCTAACAATACCTTTTACTTCTACTTCTACCGTCTACTTCTACTTCTACTTCTCTCCCGCCATTGCCTATTATCTTTGTATTATATCAAATGTCATTTTATTTTTACTTATTTTTAAAGCAGTGTTTGATATTTAAATGCAAAACGAATCTTAATTTTGTTCTTGATTACTATACATACAACTGCCGATATTGTTTGATTTTTATTTTTTATTTGTGTTTGTAGCCTATTTAATCATCAAAATGTAATTGTAATTGTTTTAGCAATAATACAATGTTTTTTGATATTTTTTAAGTGCACTGAATTTGAGGCAGAACTCGTTCTCACGCACAGGCCGATGGGCCTATGTGAGAATTTTTTTTTCCGCAATATTGTTTGTGTACATAATGTTGTATTTGTTTTTATTTGGAAATAAGGTACTTTGGTATTATACGGATGCCACTATTTTTGGAGGTTAATTTTTACCGGATACAAAGGATAACTACATAATTCGAAAAAACGTACTTTTATTGACTTACTGTAAAAATTTTACATCATTCTGATGAGCGGTCTTTGTGTTGTGCCTCCCAAAAGGCAGCGATGTCCGCTAGGATCGTGTTGAATGCGTCGCCGCCGCTAGCAGCCACACCCGATCGCCACATGTACTCCGCAAAATATACAGCGCGCTGCGGCAGTTATGTTAGGATGGGTTATCATAAAAATACGTACGGTTTCCTCTTCATTTCGAGGTAAATCCCACACAAAAGAACGTAACTCATTATGAAAACAAATGTAACGTAGTGCACGGCAATAAATCACTCATGACACTGACCCAGGTACAGGCGGTGACAGGTGATGCGCGCGCTCCGGTCAACGACCTGACCTTGGCCTATTTGGAGGGGGTTTGGCGGCCGGAAGTATGACTCATCAGGTATCATTCGATATTTAACGAAACAAGGAAAGTCCTACAATCATTTTTATGATAACCCATCCTAACATAACTGCCGCAGCGCGCTGTATAAGGGTGGCATCCGTATAATACCAAAGTACCGGAAATAAATTTGATTTGATTGAAACAAAGTACCCTTTTTTATTTGCATTTAGTTTATATATATATTTATATATATACATATATAAAAAGTGTTTTTGGCATCTGGGGACATCAAAATAAAAAGTTATCATGGTCTCGGGCTTAAGTCTTACCATGAGACCTACGGTAATAGCTTCTTCCCTATAGGGTAAATTCGCTAAAAGTAATATAACACCCCTTCGTAGCAAACCTGCATACTCAGCGAATTTCCAACGCATAATATTATGTCTAATCTAGTGGCACGGTCGAGTCACGTCGCCAAGTCCTCCACACGACCACGTGCTATACTAACATGAAGCAGAATGAGACGATTTTTCACTTCTCAAAATAGCGTATTACAGCCTTAAGTGAATCTGGCAGTGCATTTATATGCTTAACGCTTTCACTAACCCCGAAAAATCACAACAGTGTGTTTAAGAATGGTCTGAGAAGCGAGAAACTAAGTACAACAAAATATTAACCCTGTTTAATTTAACATTTTAAATACTCTGATACATTAAAACGCACAAGTTGAGAATACATTTACATATATTTTCAATTATCGTGACGGTATCCCATAGTGATAATCTTGTAGATAGACTCAATAGCTTTAATTACATACCATAAAAATATATGTTTTTACGAAGTGTTTATGAGTTACGAGTTATTGCTGAGATGTCAACACCGGGTTGGCGATCGTTTTCTAAGCAAGTCTTTATTAATCAAACGGAGATATGATACTATTAAATAGTCAACAGGTGTTAGGTAAAACTGTCAGAATGTGTATATTGTAAGTAAAAACTATTATTATTATTTTAAACTGGATTTAGAACGTATTTACTACCCAAACATAGCCTAGACTGATGGTGAAAAATCTTTGAAAATGCACAAGTTGAGATTACAATTACATATATTTTCAATGATCGTGACGGTATCCCATAGTGATAATCTTGTAGATAGACTCATTAGCTTTAATTACCTACCATAAAAATATATGTTTTTACGAAGAGTTTATGAGTTACGAGTTATTGCTGAGATGTCAACACCGGGTTGGCGATCGTTTTCTAAGCAAGTCTTTATTAATCGAACAGAGATATGACACTATTAAATGGTCAACAGGTGTTAGGTAAAACTGTCAGAATGTGTATATTGTAAGTAAAAACTATTATTATTATTTTAAACTGGATTTAGAACGTATTTACTACCCAAACATAGCTTAGACTGATGGTGAAAAATCTTTGAAAATGCACAAGTTGAGATTACAATTACATATATTTTCAATGATCGTGACGGTATCCCATAGTGATAATCTTGTAGATCAATTCATTAGCTTTAATTACATACCATAAAAATATATGTTTTTACGAAGTGTTTATGAGTTACGAGTTATTGCTGAGATGTCAACACCGGGTTGGCGATCGTTTTCTAAGCAAGTCTTTATTAATCGAACGGAGATATGACACTATTAAATAGTCAACAGGTGTTAGGTAAAACTGTCAGAATGTGTATATTGTAAGTAAAAACTATTATTATTATTTTAAACTGGATTTAGAACGTATTTACTACACAAAAATAGCCTAGACTGATGGTGAAAAATCTTTGAAAATGCACAAGTTGAGATTACAATTACATATATTTTCAATGATCGTGACGGTATCCCATAGTGATAATCTTGTAGATAGACTCATTAGCTTTAATTACATACCATAAAAATATATGTTTTTACGAAGGGTTTATGAGTTACGAGTTATTGCTGAGATGTCAACACCGGGTTGGCGATCGTTTTCTAAGCAAATCTTTATTAATCAAATAGAGAAATTATACAGTATTACATAGTAAACTGGTGTCAGATAGAATCATTAGCTTTATTTACATACCAAAAACAATATGTTTTAAAGGAGGGTTTAGGAGTTATGAGTTATTGCTGAGATGTCAACACCGGGTTGATGGATGTCTTAAAAACGAGTTTTTATTAATTTAACAGTATCGTGAAGGTGTCACATAGTAATTAGGTTTTAGATAAACTAAACAGCTTTAGGTCCTAAATAAAATAAAATAGGTTTTTTGTAATTTATAGAATTTACGTCTTGTGGACAAAATGTTGTACCAGGTTGTGAAAACAATTTTGTTTTTTGTTTTTATTTATTAAAATGTTTGGCATGTTTGTTATACATATAATGGGTAAATTAAACCCAATAAGATAAGTTTTTTATAATTTATTCACAAATCAATAATATGTGTCTCAAATGTAATATAAATCATCTTTTTTTGAGGTTAGATTTTCATATTGGCGGGAATTTGATGTCTGCAAAAAGGCGGTAATAATCGGTTTTGAGGTTATGTTGCATACTGATGTGGCTGCCATCTTGTTTGTTTCTGTCAGCTGGTCATGTGACGTCATTGTTTAAATACCCTGATCAATAAAGGAGATGTGATGTCATAGTTTAAATACCCTCTTTCTCGAGTTATGGACGTTTCCTTGCCAGTTTCATACACATACAAAAATTTATGCACAACAAAAGAATTGATAATGAATACCTGACTATCAAGACTGGAGGTCGCAGCGTTCCTGGTCGCCCGGCTAGAGTTTTCACTCCAGAAAAAAACCTGTCGCCGTCAGGTGACAGTATGTTGCGCCGCAGGCGTGACCCACAGCGTCATTGATTGCCACAGACAAACTTTATGGACAACACAAAATAAGTCACAGAAACTAATTTATGCCCACAACAATATTAATAAATAAATAAAACACTGACAAACAAACAGTGCTACACTAACAATTTCAACACTTCCACCACTGTGTCGATGCGAACGGAGCAGCGCGTGCGAGAGAACTGACGGGTGGCGGATTTCAAAGATGCGTGTAACGTAATTCTTGATTAAGGGAGAAAAAAGAATGAGTCAAGGATAAATTTTAGACGCATAACAGATGTTTCTGGATGACAGAAGAACAAACAATGACTGTCGGAGACATCTGATTGGTCAGGAACTAAGACAACAATGACTCACGAAATGACGCAACATATGCAAGCGACGTCTCTGGAAAGTAAACATTACTACAACAATCCAGAGAGTGACATTATCAATGGGTTGCGCAACTTCGGGAAATGTCATTCAACTGTCAGACGCCAGTAGCGCCACTACAGCAGAGGCAAATTGTACAACTAATCACAGCTGCCAACATCAGAAAAATAAATGTCCCAAATTAAGATCGTTTTCCCCACCCAAAACCCCGAATTCCCACCGTGTCCCCTAGATTGAAAAGGGGTTAGGGGATAGGGCATTCCTCCTAGTTTCACTGGAAATTAAAATTCCAAGGAAAATTAAATACGAGAGAAAAGTAACAATTACCCATTTGTGTAATACGGGATGATCGCATGAGAACTGAAGGTGCCAAACCGTGAAGTTACATTTTTTCGTTTTTATTTGCAACAACAAATTTTTTGAATTCAAGATCTGGATAACCCGGAGTCCGGAGTTAAGTGCAATCCACATTTCTGAGAGTCAATTATAGTATAATAAAAAATACTACGACGTTCAGAGAAGTTTCCAAAATAATTAGCAATATACTATACTCCTCTATTTTCACAGAAACCCATTATTACTTTATTTACTAGGCTGCAGTTCCAAGCAGAACCAAAACACCATTTAAGGGGTAGGCCTAGGCTAATGCTGCAGTCAAACTAGGCTATAGGGGGAAAATACATCTATTGCGCTTTCATTTTAACATTTATACTAAAATATATTTTAGTTATCACTACCTGGCAGTCTATGGAAAACAGTGCTAAGTTAAACCATTGATTAGAACTAGCCTATGAGTTGAATTTTGGTTTCAAATTTTACAATGAATTGTGGGTCAAGCAAAGAGTTATATAGGCCGTTTCATGCAGCTTATTTTAGTGAGATGAGTGAGTACTAATGACCCAGACCAAGTCCTTTCAACAAAATTTACAAGATTAAACATAATGTTGTTGGCAAAAGCCCACAGGAGCTTACATATGTAAAGAGACAACACCCATAAGCTTAATTACAAGATATTAACAATAAACTATTATGCTATTATGTCCAACATTATAAACGTTAAGTTAATATCAAAACAATAAGAAATTAGTGGGTAAAATATACTTTTGTGGTTGGAAACCCTTTAAATAACAATGTACTAACTCACCTGATAATACTGTACTTTTCAGTTTAAGATTCAATTTCTAAATTTATAAAAGTAGCCTAGCAAATGTCATGATTGAATTACCAACAAAATGTATACTAAAATAACGGTCCCCTCTAAAGTAGTTTTAAGAAAACTGAAAACAATGAATTGTTAATTAAAATCCAACTAAAATTATTTTGACACAGTCGAGAATCACAATCAACAATCTACCATCTGATATTTTTGTTTTCATTTTTTATTATTACTTTTTATCAACGACGACCAAAGTTAAAGAAACACAGTAAATTGTAATCACAGCGAGTAACTCAACTGTTTAGGCGGATTGCTATCCGTTATAGTATAAAAGTAAAAAAGGACGTGTTCGCAAATTTGTCTTTTCCCAACGATGAGTCAAAATCGGAATCTGTAATTAAAAATATATATTTAAAGTAATTGTAATAGCCCTCAAAATTTGTATACATCGTATAACTATCACATTCACATTAACTAAAGCGGCAGAGTGTGATGAAAAACATTATACTGTACTAGGTCCAAAAAACATCCGTCTGGGATTACATTTGACGGTCGACGGATGTCCCACTCATAGTGGCTTTGAACTTACACAGGACGTGATTAAGACTTTTTCGGATGCCCATAGGACATCCGTAATGGAAATCCGATGGACGCCCCTGTGCTGAATGGGGAAAAATAACCGTCTTCTCATTGTTGACAAGTAAACTATTAGCTGAGAACCATTGCATAGTTTTATTGAGGTTATTATCTCAATATTTTATAATGGCCAAAGAATTATAAATAACTAAATAAACATTTTATCTCATCGTTAAACCATCATTAATAGACAAAGTCAACTCCATGATCTAAACTTAATTAACCTACGATATCGGTTTTTTATAAGTTCACACCAAGTCTACAAAGTTATTTTGTTATTGGGAGGTGGTAATGCATTTGCCCACACCCGGCTCCTGCGGTGCCGTGTCAATCCCGCCCGTGTTAATCGCGGACAGTTTTTAGCGCAGACAGAACCGGATTGAGAGGGTAATTAAGCAGCCACCTCCCATTCTTTGTCTCGTTTTACCCGATGCTCGGGGAATATTCCCGTTACTATATCCATTGGGAACTTATTGGGAACTCTAGCGCTTTTGCCGTCCACACGACAACGGACGGTTCTACGAGTTATTGCGAGGATGCGTTTACATATTTAATTTAATTTATCACGGTCTCGTAGATTATATTAGACCACATTTAGCTTACGTCTATGGTGAGGATTAGACTTATGAATACAAACAATACCTTAATAACATAGCAGTTGACTATGACTACAACACAATTGGAAACTTAGCTTCCCTACATACCAGTTCATATAGTACGCTGTTACTAAAGTTTTCTCATAACAAATATTGCCAGGTGTCTAAAAACCACCTGGCAACTGGTGGATGGAGTAAACTTGGTTGATGTGATAGCTCCATATGCCAACTTCAAGTTCTCTTCATCCAGTCGACCTTAATGGCATTATCTCCTAAGTAAAAGTTATATACTTTACGGTAAGTTGTGAGAGTTCCGTGAAATAAAGTGTAATTTTTTTTTAATGAACTGACCTACCTCACTGTGACTTCACAACTACGTCACCAAACACGTCACAAATACGTCACAGCTACGTCACGGAAAGTCACGTGACCGGAAGCTGCCAATCAAATGAGCCAGAAGTCTCAAAACCACACCACTCACTCTAGAATATAATTTATAATAGAAACAATATATTATCGAGTATTATATACGCTTAACTTTAGACATAAGGTGTGGCCGGCCATATGTACTAATTTAGACTCTATCAGATCTCAGTTAATGTTTTTAAACTCCTAATTACAGAATAACTGAATAAGACATGCGAAAAGGTATACCTCTTTTGCCAAATTTCTAACAGTTCTGAAGGGTTTACAATGAATAAATGAGGTTTGGTTATATTATAGTATCATAGTTGCAATAACGGTGAGTATTTATAATGTCTTCAGCTGTACTTACTACTTACTATCCTCTTCTCACCGAGTCTCCTCTAGGAGAGCATTGGAGGCGTCAAAATGGCTACGTTGTAGTCATTTATGGGGTTAGGTTACTGTAAACTACAGTGAAAATGTAAGTTCACACTCATACGAGTAGTGGGCATTTGGGGCTGCTAGACCGGAAGTGACGTCATCCGGTCACGTGACCGGATGCGCTGAGTCAATAAACACATCATCTGAGGCTGAGCCAGTGACGTAGGCGGTTTTGTGACGTAATGAGGGAAAGGTTAAAGTTCAAGGTCACTGGGAGGATATTTTAAAAAAGGACTACCTCGCACGCGTAAAATCCGATTGTGATTCGATAGTTTTCATTCGATAAAAATATCGAATGAAAACAATCGAATGAAGCAATCGAACGATACGAGTGCGAGGTAGTACTATTTCATTTATTACTTTAATGTTTACATTTCTTTTTATTTAAAATAAGTTATGTTTACAATAATTTATGTTTACAATAGTTCCCCGTTGTTTGTCGTCATCGATGTTGTTGATCCGGAGTCGCGGCCGTCAGACGCAGTTTTCAAGTGCTGCGCTTGTTTGTCCAATCGTCCCATCCCGACTGTGTGTTCCTTGCCAATTTATGTGACCGTAGGGAACACACAGTCGGGACGAGCAGCTCGATGTTCACCGGTCGAGAGCCGGAGGTGTACTGGCTATTCACAAGCTAGCGTTGTAATCGTACTAAATGGTGGGGGTAAAAGTGTGGTGGGGCGGAGCAGATGGCGGACGACAGATGGCAGGCGGCAGATGGTAGGCGGCAGGTGGCAAGTGCGCGGCAGATGGTTGCTACTCCATTCGCCGCCAAAGTAATGCAAGCCGTTGCCGTAATTCTTGTATTTTATCTTGTCGGTTCATTTGGTATGTTTTACATCTACATATGCAATAGCTGAAACACCTGCACTTACGACAAGCTTTCCCGTCAACTTGATCGCCTGGTATTTTAAAACATTGTAACTCGCAACAATATGTCTTCAAATTGTTATCGAATGATAAATTGTTCATCGGTGGCACCGACATGTTAGCTGCAGCGTGTGTTAGACAAGACTGAGACTAACTTCACTGCTCCCTCTCTTTTATACCTCTTCATAAGTTAACCCTGAATGAAAGTTCAAGGTCATCCGTTTAAATTTTAAAAACAGCAACACAGCAGTATATAAAATAATATACTGCTATGTTGCTGGTTTTTTTTATTATTATTATTTTCTTTTTTATTCTTTTTCTTTTTTTCTTTATTAAACAAACATTTTACAATACAATAAGCTTAAGTCTAACATTGATGACTAGAAATACAAACAGAGAAATACAAATAGAGACATTATGTACAATGATGCATGATGTGCAGAGTGAGTTCCGTCGAGTTGTTGCCGCTTACACCGTGTGATACCAAATACAACGTCCCCGGTTGAATATCTCGCAAGTCTTCATTTTGTAGCAGTTGAACAAATCGTTTTGGAAGAAATACTTGAAACTTCGGCTCATCTCCTGGAGTCATAGGTCCTTCGCACAATGATACTAGAATTGCTTCTCCATGTGTGGTTTCCACTTTCTTGATGCTATGAATAATGTAATGTCTTTGTTCTTTTAGTTCTGAACATTTTTTAGT